>CM033751.1:34276599-34673850 GCA_019671005.1 Hibiscus mutabilis | reverse complement strand
TTAAGCAGCTACATCCATCAAATAAAACATTTCATAAAACATGCTCCTGAAGATCTTAATTTATGCAGTTTTCATCAAATAAAACATGCTCCTGAAGATCCTAAATTGATGCAGTTTTCATCAAATAAAACATCACTCGATGTTTTAATGTTATACACTTGTAGAACTGAACTAATCCATATTTCTCAAAATCACAAATTACCATCCTCTTTTTAAATTTCAACAAGCCAAATGCCTCTGCCCTTGCTCTTTATAACCTAAACCAAATTTTAACTGATACACACCCCTTCTACAATTACCAAAAGCCGCAAATTTCATCTCTATATCTACCGACCAAGTAACAACCATAATTTCAACAAAAATCTCCACCTTTTCTAATCCTTACTATCTTTATCAAGTTAAATAGCTAGAACTTGATTAAGCTAAACCTAATTTTAACTGATGCACAACTCTTCTACAGTTACTAAAAGCCGCAATAATTTCAATAAAAATCTCCACCTTCCCTAATTCTTCTATCTTTAGCAAGTTAAATTGCAAGAAATTGATTAAACTATCAAGCTATATTATTGGATCCAAAAAGAAGTCTGTAAAAATAAGATTTTCCTCAAGTATTAAGGACATTTTCAATCGGTTAAAGAATCACATTTACTACCTTCAATTAATCACTCAATCGAACGAAAACTTCACTAAAATGTAACTAACGACTAATTAGAAAGCAGAGTTGACTTCTAGATTCGAAACTCTTAGTTAAAACTTAAATTCATCGAAATCAAACAAAAAAATTGAAAATTTTCTAAAGTAAAACTAAAAAAAAAATATCAGAAAAAAAAAACTTCAAACTACAAAACAAAACAAAGAACGCCAAAAAAAATAGAGATTTCATTATAAAATCATAAACTAATCTAAAATAAAATTAATTGTGAAGAGGAAGAAAAGACTTACATAGGAATCCTTCAAATCTACATCAAAAATAATTAAAAACTTGAAAAATAAATTAAGATATAAAAAATATATTTACAATTACGCTCGACAGAAGCTGAAGGAGAATAAAGTGGGAGAAAAATGGAAGACTACACGAAGATGAAAAATGTAATTTGCCGAATGTCTTTGATCGTCGTCCCTGAGCACACCGATTTGGTCGCCGGATCAAGATGGTCATTTCTCTCAACACGATGTAGCCGAAAACGGCGAACAACGTGCAGCCGAACGTCAAATGCGAAATCGACGTTCGACTGGCACGCCGTTCGCCATTTTCGGCGACACCGTGTTGAGGAAAACGATTTCTTGGTTCGGTGATCAAACCGGTGCATTCAGGGGCGACAATCGGCGGCGGAAGTGGTAGTGATATGGGGTTTGTGTTTGGGTAATTTTAGGGATTTAGGGACTGTTTTGTAAAATTTTCAAAATTTTAGGATTTTTTGAAAAACATTAAATTGTGTGTATTTTTATTTAAAAATTACAAAAAAAATAAATTAAATATGTCATGTGTCAAGCATTGATTGGTTTAATTTTTTATTTTAACACCCATTAATGGTTAGGCTTTTAAAATTATAACTTTTAAAATTTTGGGCACTTATTTTTACAAAAAATATTTTAGACACCTAAAATTAAAAAAAAACGTACTTTAAATACCTTTTTTTCATTTAAGCCTTTTATGAAATGACCAAATGGGCCCTTAGGTCAGTTTATTTATCATATGATATGAGGCTGTTGATTTTGACGTCCTCAAACCGAACCGGTTTGTTTATTTTATTTTTCTTTTTATCTCTTTGTTTTTGTTTTCATTCGTTTTCCTCATTTTTCTTTCCATGAACAATATTGTTAAAATATTATGAATATAACTTCAGTCAAATTATTTCAAAATTCAAAACTTTAAAACGGAATAATAACATATAATTAAACTATTTTTAAAATTTTGACCAATTAAATATGTTTGACTGAAGAAATATAAAAACATTTTTATACTTAACAATTACAACAAGTCTTCAAATAACTTAAATTTAACTAAATTATTCATAAAATGAGTAAACAAAATTTAAATAAATTAAAAATAAACCGGAGAGATAAACATCGCATCAAGACTCCATGGGATTTATGTCCAGTAGGGATGGAAAAAAATATCCGACCCGATCGAATTTTTTTCCTATAATTTTCGGGGATCGAGGCGAGACGGGTATTGAAAAATATTAAGTCGGGGCGGGTTCGGATATGAGATGGAAAATCTCCCGCCCCGTCCCGCCCGATATATTTTTATTATTTTTATTGTATTTATAAAAATATCACTATATATAAACACTTTTAGGGGTTTCAAGCTATTTTTTATTTTTTGCTTATCGTAAATTTTTGTTAGATATTGTTCAAAGTTTAATATATCTGATTCTAAAGGTAAATGATTCGAGTTTATTTTTTTTAATATGTACTTTTTTATGTGAGTGATTTAATATATTTTATTTTATTTTTTATATAGTTTTAAAGTCTGTGAAATTTATATTTTGTGAATGTAATGGTGGTTTGATCGGATCTAATATTTATCATCGATAAAATTTAATATATTTTTAAATTTTTGGGTCGAGTCGGGTTTAGAAGTTTATATATCGGGGTGGGGCGGGATGAGTAAATTAATATTTTAATTTTAGGGTGGGACGGGATCGAGTTTAGGGATTAATAGATCGGGGCGGGTTCGGAACGGCCAAAAACCCGCCCCGCCCCTTTGACATCCCTAATGTTTAGCCAACTAAGTTATAATAGGCATAACTTTTGCATTGCAGGACTTCCACATCGACCTCCTGTCTTTGATTTTTTTTTTTTTTTATCTTTTCAATTTTCAGGCTTCGTCTTGATTAATTTAGATTGACTTGCGTCCCACACCTAGTTTTGGTGAGTAACTTTTCTAGTAGGATTTTTTACATACACAACGCCTCAAACTCGATACTTACTTAAGCGATATCAAGCTGTTTACCACTTGGACCAACACCTGTTGATTTTGACTTGTATTTGATTAACAATGTTACATATTCAAATCTTAAACATTTTAACAAATTTTTATTTAAGATTTGATCCGACCCATGTAATTATCGGATATTCATAAATGCCGATCCACTTTACTTAGAGTTATCTCAGCTATTTTCGGGATTATGAGCAAAAATACAAAAAATAAACTCATATAGAACGGAAACATATAATGATAATCTAAATAATTAATTTAATAATTTATTAACAAACTATGGAAACTAGATTAAATTTTGACAAACACATTGTTTTTATTATTTTTGTTAAAAAATATTTTAAATATAATTAACAAACACCTTAAAAAATATAAAATACTATTTAACATTTATTGTGAATTATGAGACTTGTGCCAGATGTGGGACTCTGAACGAGAGTTCATGATGTTATCCTATCAGCCGGGCCTAAACCCCAACTAAAATACTACAACTTTGAAAGAAAAATTAAGATTCATTGGAAGCCTTAAACGTGTATGGGCTAGCCAATATCACAACTAATCGAGCCCAAATGTGGGTCAACAGAACTAGCACCGGACTATACTTTCGCGTAATCATCACCCTTCGTACGCTATAATCACGAGAAATATCGGTCAGGTTTGGTAAACATTTTTTAAATTAAAATTAAAGATTTAAATTATTTTTAAAGGTTTAAATAATTTGAAAGTATTCAAAAGTCTCACAAAATGACAAGAAAAAGTTTTCCAAAGTTATAAACTTAAACCCAAAAATTTCCTAAGTGTTTTCAAGCCTAAAATACACATACGCCCAGGCATATCGATACACCCCTTGGTGTTTCGATACGGTTTTTAGCTACTGTAATTTATTTTTGCAAAGCGTACCGATACAGCTTAGGCCGTTTCGATACGGTCTTCATCTGGGTAAATATTTTAAGTGCAGTGTTTCGATACGGCTCACACCCGTTTCGATACGGTTTGAAATCTGGGTTTAAGTGATTTACACTCGTACCGATACGGTACACTATATTTCGATACGGTTTGAAATCTGTTTTTAAGGAATTTCAAAACGTACCGATACGGTTCACCCCGTATCAATACTGTTTGTCAAGATCTTCAAAGATCATTGCATTAAATTTTTTGACCGTTGCAAGTCAATTATTTGAATCCTCAAACTTTAAATTTCAGTTAACCCGTACCGATACGCCCCTATGCGTATCGATATACTTTTTCATCCAGGATTCCAGTGAGCAAAATCCGTACCGATACGACCTTGCCGTTTCGGTACGCTCCCATTTTAACACTATGATCGTTTCGATACGGCCTCCCGCGTGTCGATACAACTTGTACAACAACTATATTTTGTTGTAACAGGTAGCGATACGGGCTTTCGTGTACCGATACAGGCCTTCACCAAACATCATTTATTGCGGGAAAGATGGTCTCCGACGGCTCTATTGATGACTTCAACCACCCAAACAGCTAGAATTCAATAAGGGGTATAAATACAAGTCTCCAATGCCATAACAACAACTAATGAACCTAGATTGAACAACATTCAAGCTCTCAAGCAAAAATCCAACCCTTGTGTTCTTAGAGTCAAATCTTTGTACCCAACTTGTGTTCTTCATCGTAATATTTTATTTCAAGTTTGGGGTTGAGTGTAATTGATCTTGGATCAATTAGAATTAATATGTACTATAACATTATAAATAATTACAATTAAATTTATGCAAAACTCAACAGCTCGACTTGAATTTAATAAACTTGACTTGAATAAAAAATATAAAAAAATAAATCATAAAATAGAACTCATCAGCTCAACTAACTCAACTTTTTTTTAACTCTAGTTGACTCTACTTTATTAATTGTTCATCCCTAAATTATGGGATAATGGAGCATCGCGTGGACCGACCATTGCCCCGCCACTTTGCAATATTAGGCCCATAAGTTCTGCAGGTAGTGGATCTTTGCTCACATGACCCTTGCCGCGCCACTTTGCGCTTGTCAAACAAACCCATCGATGCCTTTAATATCAACAATAAATTGATAGATTAGGACAAGACCTTATATCTTTTAAATAAAGTTTGAGATTATAATTTTAGTATTGTGAATAGAACACTCACATAATAAATTTGTATAATATTCGATACAAATTAATTAATTAATAAATTAAATATCGGTGATTATATAAAATATGATAAATTAATTATTTGTTTCCCAATATTTGACACGAATACATAGATACATGTGAATACTTGGTGTCCATTAGTGTTTAAATACATCATATAATATTTTATTACATGTTATTTCGGGCTTTGCTGTTTACATGTGTGTTCAAATTTATACAAAATTAAAATCGGATTAAAATACTATGTTATAATTAAATTAGAATATTAAAATAAATAAGTGCTTATCAAGCTTGGCCCAATCTACATTAACACGACAGTTGACCGATGAACTATTTTTATTTATTTGATAAGAATTAAACTATCGTATATATTAATCAATTATTAGTTGATCCAATGAGAAAAATTATTTTATGACGAAAATAAGATAAATTATTATATTTTATATTAAGCAATGTCAAGGGTTTGAATTCTTATATTGTGTATAAAGCAAATTGGAGTGAACAAATCGTCCTTATATTAAGCATCTACGAAATTCAATCTCGATTAATCAACTAATGAATCGAATAGGCATAATGCTAAAAAAATGTCCCTAACGATAGACTGAATTGTCGCTTTGGCCCCTATTCCTTTTTTGAACCAATTTAACCCTCAATGTTTCATTTTGGGTCAAAATGGCCCCTCTGCGGATGGAAACTGTTAGTCAACTGACGATAAACAACTTGAAATGTCTTGACAAAATGACACGTCAGAAGAAAAAATATTTTATATTTTATACTAGGCCTATAAACGAACCGAATGAACACGAACGAAGGTATGTTCGTGTTCGTTCGTTTAATTTTAACCTAACAAATGAACGAACACGAATAACTAAACGAACATAATTTCTTGTTCGTGTTCGTTTGTTAAGGAATGTAGCTTGTTCGTGTTCATTCGTTAAAATGATAAACGAATGTAAACGAACGAAAATAAAAGGAAATAAGTGAATAAATTTAAACGAACATAAATGAACAGATTACTGAACGTTCACGAACGTAAATGAACAAACAAGCAATTTGTTTGTGTTCGTTCATTTAATCAAACGAATAGAAAATTTTGTTCATGTTCGTTCGTTTAATAAATAAACGAACATAAACAAACTTCTCGCCAAACGATTCGCTGAACGTTTGGTTCAGTTACAACCCTATTTTATACAATTTTATAAAATTATTTTTTGATTGATGTGTCATTTTGTAAAGTCAGCGATGTGCACTGTCATGTAGGTTTGTCATATCATTTCAAGCATTTTACCTTTGGTTGACTAACCGTTTTCATTCGCAGATAGACCATTTTGACCAAAAATAGAACGTTGATGGCTATATTACTTCAAAAAAAGAATAAGAGCCAAAATAACAATTAAGTCAAACGTCATGTGTATTTTTTGACATTATGCCAATCAAATACTAATAATTATACAAAATAATAATCTATATTACATGGTTATCTCTGATTTGCTTTTATCATAATTTTCAGACCAATCAACAGACATTGCATGTGAAATCAAGGAAGTTGTATGATAACTAAGCTGGAAAGTTGTTCTTTTTTTTTTGAGCCATAGCTTGATTGATGGGTGACCTGTAGATTCACGTGACTTAAAAACAACATCCATTTGACCTGACAAAGGGTCCCATAAAAGGGGTGCTACTTTCGAATTCTGCAACACATAATGAGTCCTTTGAATCTTGAAGGTCAAATTTACATGGACCTCTTTTTCTTTTATTCCATGTTTGTTAAGAATTTGTGGACCAAAATGTTATTAATACGAGGTTCACAAAAAAATAATAATTGTGTTGGCTCATTTTTTCCATCTACCTATTAAGATAAACATTATCCTACTAAAAAAGGAATGTTGAAATCTCACATTCAAATAACTTGCATCGAGTTAGAAAATTAATAAACCGAGACTTAGTAGATAATTGGATCAGAAAAATGAGAGAGAAGCCGCCTCATCACTCTACAAAAATTTGAGAAAATGAACTTTTCCAACATTATTTTTGTTAATTTACAATATTTAAACCCGATACTAATTACTTAGTTTAAGGTTACTGAACACAACACATGATGCGTCATTAAAAAGTTAGCATTTCTTATCATAAATTTGGTCGGGCTGATTTTCTGATGATTTTATTCCTGAATCTCGATTTAGCAGACCTTTTTGTTTTCGTTTGCTGTGCACAGAGTCGTTGCTTCCGCTGGTGGGGTGTCCGTTGGCAAGGTTCTCGTGCTTCTTCTCTTTCTGGGCCATTTGTCATTGATTGCTCTCAGATCTAGACGCGATGATTAGTCGATGAATATTTTAATACATTTTTCCACACGAGCTCATCTTTCGGTATTCCCCGAAATGCCATACAGTTAAAGATTGAGGATGTTGACTCCGTTCTGTGCTTCGGTCCTTGTTGATTGTGGTTGTTATTTGTTCATTCCCATGTGTCATGTCTTGCGTTTTTCTTGTTCTGTTACGTTGTTTTTTGTTTTTTCATTTCCGACCTTTGTTTGTGGTTTTTGTTTTTGTTGTTGTTGTTTTCTTTCTTGTGTTGTTGTTGCTGTTGTCACTGGGGTGTGTTCCGCTATCCTCCTCAGTGTTTTGTTTTTGACTTATGAATAAAATCGACGTTTATTGTTCAAAACAATATCATAAACCCGATAATTTTTTCTTTTCCTGGGTAGTAGAGACAACAAAAGCATAGCTTGGGAGAATGTGCCCCCAAATTTTTTTATACTAAAAAATATAATATTCAATTTATTTAAACTTTGACTCCTTGATTTATAGATAATCATACTTTAACCCCTAATATTAATTCCCGGCTCCATCATTGGTGGTGGAGGACAATAAGGGCCCCTAAAGATTTTGATGGTAGAAACATCCGGTTGAAATTTACACATACATATAGCCATTGGTTCACATATTTAGTCAATGATTTAAACTCTTCAATCATCAACAACCGCTGAAACATATTCTGATTAAATGAATTCCTTTGCAGCATTATGATATGTATTCAATGTATTTCCCTCAGTTGCAGCAGAGTGCAAGATCTAAAAAATAATTGGTGTTATGACTATTATATTCCATCCGAACATGCTAAAAAAGCCTAAAACAAACGAGATTCGACCCGAATGTAAGCAAAATAAAACAAAAAGAGCTGGGTTTTTTCGTCTTTATGATAAAAATACAAGCTTGCAGACATGAAAAAAGGATTGGAAAATGGCAACTTTTGCATAAAGCTTTTTGAGTTCATGGCTCACAAGCAAACCAATCATTCAACTCTATCATGGTTCAATCTTAGGCAACAAGGCAACATGAACAGTGTTGTATTTTTACAGCAACAGCAGCTAATCACAATCCAACCTGCAATTCTTTGTTTACAAATAATAATAATAATAATAATAATAATAATAATAATATTCCACGGAAAAACTGGGGAACACATATTATATAAACTGCTAGAATTTCATGTAAATTTATGTGTTGGAAACAAAGTCCTTTCATAAATGGTGGAGGTCGCTGTAAGGGTTACTAGTCATTGGTGCGTTGCCTGTTTAAATACAGCTTGGCTACTGCTTTCTTTTCTTGCCACCTTTCTTTCTGGTTTTTACTCTTGATCTCTTCAAACCCTTGTCATGGTTAGTTTCTTTATAGCTTCTTCTCCCGGTTTCGCAGTATTTTGACAGAGAAAAAATGGGGTTTTAAAATTGGAAATGTTTGTTTCTTAAAGGCTATGAAGATGAGCTTGACTGTTGCTGATGCAGTGGATTACAAGGGATTACCAGCTGACAAGTCTAGAACTGGTGGCTGGGTACCTGCAGCTCTCGGCTTAGGTACATGAAAAAGAACTCATCATTTGATCTTCTTCATAATGAGTTAATGACTATGTCTGATCTGAAACCAGTTGTAAACAGACAAGAAATCAGGCAAAACTGTTGAGTTTTGGTGTTTTTTTCAGGCATTGAAATATGTGAGAGGCTGACAACAATGGGGATAGCAGTGAACCTTGTGACTTACTTGGGTGGAACCATGCACCTTCCAAGTGCTACTTCTGCAAATGTTGTGACAGACTTCATGGGGACCTCATTTATGCTGTGTTTACTTGGCGGATTCCTTGCCGATTCGTACTTGGGCAGATATCGAACGATTGCCATATTCGCATCGGTTCAGATGATTGTAAGTTCAGAAACCAAAGTTTTAACTGAAACCTTCAAAAAATTTCCTTCAGTTTCCATATATGTTTAATGATGCTGGTGAATCAGGGGTCTTGCCTGTTAGCTGTGTCTACAAAACTCCCACAACTGCGGCCACCTCCTTGCCACGCTGCCGAAGTTACGCAATGCCAACGAGCTAATAGCTTTCAAATGGGAATTCTGTATCTTTCATTGTATCTAATTGCATTAGGTACCGGTGGCTTGAAATCGAGCGTTTCAGGATTCGGAACCGACCAGTTTGATGAGAAAGATGAAAAGGAGAAGGCCCAAATGACTTATTTCTTCAGTCGGTTTTTCTTCGTTATCAGCACTGGAACTTTGATGGCTGTCACAGTGCTTGTTTACATTCAAGATGAAGTTGGTCGAAGTTGGGGTTATGGGATCTGCTCTGCTTCAACGTTTGTTGCACTCGTGGTGTTCTTTTCGGGAACGAAACGATACCGATACAAGAAATGTTCGGGAAGCCCCGTTGTTCATATTTCCCAAGTTGTTTATGCTGCATTCGGGAAAAAGAAAGCTAAACTCCCTTCTGATATTTCCTTGTTGTATGAAGATCTCCCAGAGGCATCACGTGTCCATCACACCGATCAGTTCCGGTATGCAATCCGTGATACCAAACATGTCTATCAATCAGTTCAATGTAATATGAGTCGATAACCGCTATCTTTCTTTGTTTTCTTATTCTTAGCTTCCTGGACAAGGCATCTGTTGTGACCGAAGATGATTACGGTCACAACGGTTCGTTCATGGTGAACCCTTGGAAGCTTTGTCCAGTTACAAGGGTAGAGGAGGTGAAGAAGATGATCAGGCTACTACCGATCTGGGCGACAACGATCTTATTTTGGACTACATACGCGCAGATGATCACTTTCTCGGTGGAACAAGCGAGCACTATGGAGAGAACCGTAGGAAATTTCCAAATTCCAGCTGGATCACTTACTGTCTTTTTTGTAGGGGCCATATTGATCAGTTTAGCAGTCTATGATCGTTTTTTTATTCCACTTTGGAAAAAATGGAAAGGCAAACCTGGTATGACAAACATCATGTTAGCATATTATCCACATAATTGCATGATCCGATACGACAATAATCGAATAATGATTCGGTCAATATCTGTCCACAGGGCTTACAAATCTGCAATTGATAGCCATAGGCCTCTTCCTGTCAGCCATGGGAATGACAGCTGCAGCCATAGTCGAGGTGAAACGGCTATCGATAGCGAAGGAACACATCGAAACAAGCACCCTACCAATAACCGTGTTCTACCTTGTTCCGCAATTCTTCTTGGTGGGTGCAGGAGAAGGACTTATATACACCGGTCAGCTGGATGTCTTCATCACTCAATCCCCGAAAGGAATGAAAACGATGAGCACCGGCCTATTCCTCACCACTCTTTCGCTCGGTTTCTTCTTTAGTAGCTTTCTAGTTTCGATTGTGAAGGCTGCGACCGGAAGCGGAGGAAAACAAGGATGGGTGGGAGAGAACATAAACAAAGGAAGATTAGATTGCTTCTATGGACTTCTAGCTGCATTAAGCTTCATTAACTTTGGATTATTCCTTGTTTCTGCAGCATGGTTCAGGAGGAAAACAGTTAAACAAGCCCCTGAAACGGAGTTTGTCGTTAAAGAATCGACGACGATAGAAGAGAAATGCTAGTTTCTCCATACTGGAAATATCACTTGGAATCTTGTTTCATCACCAGAGTGTTACTACATAAATATATAGCTTGCAAAGTTTCTGCAATGGAACGGAGAGTTGGAGTTCTTGTCTGCAGCATCATAGTTTCCTGGTTTGCTTTTAGGTGCAGGAGAAACAAAACTGTTCACTGCAACTGTTATTCAAATCACTGTGTACGTTTCTGAAATAATGATATGTTTGATGTAAGAATAAAATAAAAATAAAAACCAAAGGGTTCTAAATTTAAGACAGACCAAGTTGTTTCAGCCCACATCTCAAAAAGTTCCATTAGACATACTTTTCCTTGGATTTCCTGTCCGTTTTTAACAATCTTCTCATGTTTTGATTCGTTTCTCCATTAGCAATATACCAAAGTTTATGTGGCATCAAACTCATTTGAAGTGGTGAGTGCACCACCAAAATCAAATCATCATAAAAGTGGTAATTGCACCACATAGATGATTCCTTTTTGGCTTTCTCTTTAGGGTAAATTACATAAGTCATTACTCAACTTTACTCTAAAACCTATTTTTGTCACTGAAATTTCAAAACATTTAATTTAGTCACCGAGATTTAGACATTGAACGTTTTGGTCACTCATCCATTATCTTTTCGATGGCATTACGTTCTATAACGCTGTCCACCGTTCATCGTCGTTGGACGTCACCGCCGACGGTCGTAAATGGTGGTCGTTCGGTCCTAAATTTTACCAATCGTATTGTCTTCGTCTGTTGAGTCCGAATCCGACCTCCATTTTGTCGAAAAAGTGCTCCGAAGTTCATGAATCGACAAAAAACTTTTGATTTCTCTCTCGTCAATCTCTCTCTTCCGCCATCGGATAGAGCCTGTTTCTCTGTATGTTGCTTCTCTTGTGCCGATGAAGTTCTCCATTATTTGGATCTTGGACAAGTTCCTATATTCGCCGGTAAATGGTCACAACGTAACGTTGTCAAAAAGTTAACATATGAGTGACAAAAAATGTTCAATGTCTAAACTTCAAGGATAAATTGAACATTTTAATATTTCTGTGATAAATAAATTTGAAAACTAAATTAAATAATGATTTATGTGATTTACCCTTCTTTTTAATTACCCTTTGAACTTGAGATGGATTTCCACAATGACAACATCAAGCATTTTCAAAGCACACAAGCTTTACACAGGTGAGAGAATATTAAAATAGTAAGAGAATCCTACCAACCACATGCAGTGTAGCAAATATAGAAATTCCCCCAATAAACAAAATGGGAAATCAATAAGGTAACCAAAGGGAGAAAGTACTATATAACATGAATATAAAGCCAATTTCCCACTAAGGACTGACTATTACTTTAAAAAAAAAAACAATAACAGAGAAAGGATAATATAGAGACTGCAATGGTGAAAATGGTTAAAAAATTTCAATTAACACCATTTTTTTAAGTTGTAAATTTAAAATTCATTACGAACAAATTTTCTTAGGTATAAATTGTTTAAAGAAAATAAAAGGCTGTAATGGTGAAGAAACACCAATAACTGAACAACAGCTGGTTGTGATTTCCTATATTGTCCACTGAATCAGAACATATCAAAACAGCAAGTTGATAATAGCATCTAAATTTCCATCATCCAATAAAATCATGTTTGATTTTAATTCCTTAGATATTTGAAACCGTCAACTCATATCTATGGTCAAACTCTAGGAAGAAGCCTACTTTGTATTATTTGGATAAAAATTTTATGTTTATTTTGCTGTCTCTTCTAAACATTAAAAAAATAATTTTTTAGTGTGAGACATGAATAAAAACACCGAAAAATAGTAGAAGATTTCTATTCATATTATTTAAACTCGGATGTGGTGATTAATACAAAATATGTTCTACATAGATATGTTCATTTTGTTCGCCTTTGAATGTTCATATTTGGGTGTCCGTATTGATGGACAGACGCAGAATTTTATGTTAGGGAGGGGAAACCTATAAAATTTTTAGAGAGCGAACTTATAAAATTTTTGGTGGGGTCGAAAATAGATTTTCAATAGAAAATACATAAATTTTTTTAAAAAAACTTCTAAATCATAAATAAATTTCAAATATTTAAGAGGACGACCGCCTCCTCCAGCCCCATCTGTCCATCCCTACCCGTATTTGAATATGTATTGAACATAAGTATCATAGTGGACACTGCACGATACTGCACGAGAAATGAAGAATCCCATACTCCAATTACACCTCTCAAAGTTCAAACTATGAAAGAAAATAGGCTTAATGTCAAAATAAGTGTCCAAACTATCATATTTTTCTCTTTTAAGTGTCTAAATTATTTTTTTGCCCTTATTAGGTGCTCAAATTATCCCGTTTTTTCCTTTTAGGTGCCTAAATTGTTTTACCCCTTTTAGGTGTCCAAACAATTTTTTTTGTCAAAGTAGTGCCTCAGTTTGACCTTAAAAAGGACCAAAAAATGATAATTTGGGCACCTAAAAGGGGTAAAAAAATAGTTTAGCCACCTAAAAAGGAAAAACGTGATATTTTGAGCACTTATTTTAGTATTAAGCCAAAAAAATACATACACATTAGTATATAAGCAAGACAAAGAAACTACATGAGAAGAAAGAAACATAAATGAATAAATAAGAATCAAACCTCCATTAATGGAAGGAGTACTTACAGAATCCCAACCCCTTCATATTACCAAGAATTGGCCATAATAACTAGCTTATGGAGCAGAGACCAAAAAGCAGCATACCAAAAAGCTAAAATGCAGCCAAAAGAGCAAAAGAAAACTGCTCCTTTTTATGTCCTTTTGCCCTTAACATCATCATCCAAACCACTCTTATCTCCCTTTATACTGGTATTCAAACTTCGGTTTTAACAGAATTAACCGACCGAACCAATTTTTTTTGGTTAATCGATCAGTTAATTTTAAGTTCGGTCGGTTAACGGTTAATAATTTTTTCAAACTTCGGTTATCGGTTCGAAATCTGTTAATTAACCGAAATAACCGAAATTTTTATATATTATATATATTACATAAATTTGTTTTTAGTTATTGAACTTTTAAAAATTATAAAATGATCATTCAATTTTTATACATTATAAAATGGTCATTAAACTTTATCAAATTAGCATAAATTGATCATTAAATTTATTGAAATATTTATCAATAATTTATAATATACAATGAATCAATGACCATTTTGTAATAGTTCAATAAGTTTAATGGTTGTTTTATAACTTCTGAAAGTTCAGTGACTAAAAGATTATTTTAATATAGTTTAGTGATCATTTATGTAATTTACCCAAAATTTTATTAAAAAAGTTCGGTTAATTCAGAAACCGACCGAATTAACCGAACTTTTTTCGGTTCGGTTAAAATTTTTTGAAAACAAATTTGGTTTTGATAAAAAAAATTGAAAAAAATAATTCGGTTAACAGTTAATAGAAAAAAAATTGGTTAATAAATTTTTGATAATTTAGTTCAGTCGGTTAACCGAACCGACCGATTGAACATCTATGTCCCTTTATAATCCCTTATTACCAACCTCTCTTTCCGTAACTTCATGTCCTAAAAAAACAAATTGACATCTGTTCTAAATTATGGGACTCTTGAATCTCACTTGTCATTTCCCACACCTTGCTTTTCCTCCAACAATCTGTGAGCTTTGCAACTTTCTTCTCAGCTTCTTTGGCTTTCAAAGCCTGTAGTAACTTGGCATGGTTATAGTAAGCAACACCCAAAAATGCAAGGCCATAACCGTCACGGAGTTAAGATTTGAGGTTGAGGACAAAACATAAATATTTAAAAGTGAGGGATAAATTTATAAATAAATTAATTTTAAAAAATATATAGAGAGAGAGGACAAAGGAGAAAAAAAAATTGGAGGGCGGGACAATTACCCCTCCCCACCCCCAACGTAGCTCCGCCCCTCACCATAACCAAACAAGTTTATGGGTGTAACAGTATCCTTAATAACAGGCCAAGAGAAGGCAATTAACAACCAGTCCTTAACAACACCAGCTACATTCATTGTCACAGCAGAAGTCTTTCCAACTAGAAGGTTCAGAGCAAAAGCACGGAACGAATTGTTCCGAATATAACTAAATCTAAGGCGAAACTCGACGTCTGTTTCAAAACCGGGTACTCAACAAAAATCCATGGCACCATAAGGAAAACCAAAAAGCAAGGGGCGAGATAATATAAAGAAGTGATCGGATTCAAGGTGATTCCTTTAGAAGTAAGCAAGATTTGGATCATGACCAACCTGGTAGCCTCGAAAGCAAAGGCTCCCAACTGCAACATGACACCCCAGGTATCGAATCTAGCTTCCCCATAAGCCGCAACGGCGACCACGAAAGAGATTGAAATCATATTGATCATCGTGTCGGTTTTAAACTCTCTTTTCTAAAAAGAACACCGATGGAATACACGGCCACGGGCATCAGGGCCTTGAGCATTTGAATGAAGGAAACGGATAAGTAGATGCAGGTGGAGTTGGAGAGCCGGAGGCTGAGGGAATAGATGGCGCCGATGGGTAGGACGGAAGAGATTAAAAAATGTTTGTACATGGAAACGGGGTCGACGACTCGGAAGAGCTTGATGAGGAGGAAATCGAGGGAGGCGCAGGACATGTGGATGGTTGTGAGGGAAATGGGGAAAGGCCAGTTGTAGAGTTTCTTGTCGAGGATGTATTTGTTGGAGACATGACGGTGAAGCTGAGGAAGATCCAGATGGAGACGTAGGTGTAAGAGAGGATGATGTTTTTGATGACATTGTCGCTCAAGGAACCACCTTGTCCCGTTGTTTTCTGGATTTTTGGAAGAAGAAGAAGGGGCGGAGCGGACTGTGAGGGTAGGAGTTTCGTGTGAGTGAGTTTGAAGGAAATGAAAATAGAATTATGGTCTTGAATTGAAACGAAGCCAAAAGATTAGCTTGGTGAATCTATGGGCTTTTTTGCATGGTTCCATGCGTATATTGTATTTTCTTTCCTCTAAAAATATATGCAAGTAGAACCCATCAAACCGGTAAAATGTGAATAATTTGGATTTGAGCATTATAGTAAGTAAACGTTTACGAATTTATTTAAATAGAAATTCTGACAAATTTATATATATGCTTTTGGACAAATAAGTATTGTATTCATCAAAAAAAAAAAACTACAAACGTACAATTTGACCTTACATCCCTACAAAATTTTGAGATCCAAGTTCTCCTTAACAACTAATTTTCACTAATCAATCCCCATTCAGAAAGTAAAAGAAGGATTAGAATAAACAAGCTTATTACTATTTAAAAACCTCAATTAACATCATACTTAATCTGCAAAAAAATATTGAAACCTATCTTGAAGCCTTGTCATATTGTCTTCCATTTCTCTCTTGACAATTATAGTAGTTAAACACACCAAACTAGTTGAGTTATAACAGCCAGCAAGACTTCCCCTTACTATATTTTAACACCCCAAAGAAACAACTCCATCCAACTATAACGAGAAACATAAAATTGGCATGCCTGCAGTATTTGTTCCCAAACTCGAATAGAAAAACACCATCTAAAATATTATCTTGCAATCGAATTAGAATGCTAAAAAAATACACAAAGACAATGTTTGGCCTGTAAGGCTTCAAAAGCAAGGGATCTGTGGTGAAATATGGTAGTGCGTAATGTGTTCAATTCACGTCGGGTTCAATTCTTAAATCACTGATAGCCCAAACGTTTTTTGCTGGCTTATTTGGAAGCAAAGAAGCTGTTTTCTGCAACATAAACTCGTGCAGAAGGCTTGTTGAAGATCCTAAAGCGGACCCAGAATTTCAATAATTCCATGGCCGATAATGTCAACACCAGAAGGCAACCACTGCCAACCAAGGTATCTATCAAGTCGGTTGGGAAACACGTTGTCTGAATGGACAAAGGTTAATGCCGGTGGCTTGATCAAAGTTAACAGAAACTTGGCTTCCGTCGGAAAGTTGTTGAGTGACTGATGAGAACTGGACCGTTTGCTTTAACCGATGTAGCATATTTATAGGAAATCCTTGAAGGAATGCAACTAGCCTTGAACTCAAGACCATTTAAAGATCATAGTCCAGCGTGGTGGTTTTCTTGTTGTCTAACAACTAGTGTGACCACTTTTCTATCCGGTCCGATGAACCGAAAACTGAGTTAGAAAAGAATCACAGGCTTCTACAGTATCCAATCTAAAATAACCGATCAATAAGTTCAATACCAATAATTATACCAAAACCGTAATCTAATCCCTCCATTTATGCTCGAGAAAACAGCCCTCCAGCCGAGGGCGATAACTAACTCTCCATTTGAACAAGAACAGCGTTACTTACTCTTAACCTTTTAGAGTCTGTTCAAACTTCTGTCCACACAATACACAAATAATAGAAAATCTGCTGTTAACATTATAAAATAGATGAATGAAACATTAGATATAAAACTTCGATACAACAAAGCTGCTATAACCATAATTAGACCAATTCTAACTATATCAACAATCCAAGTTTTAATCTATAATATCACAAACTCAAATTACGTTGAAACCTAAATCTTAAAAGAGTATGTCACACCTCAAATATTTGACCAATTAAGCTTCAAATCACATATATTAAGATTACATAACATGCAACTCTAAGCAAAAGGCTAAATCCTCAATTGCGTTCTTATAAGGCTACAATACTCTCGTTAAGCAGCAGTCAAAAACAACATAGTAGCAACTGATATAAAAGGCGTTCCGCATTAGTTTACAAACCACATGTATGCTTTCATGATTTGGTCCCCGAAGACTGGTACTGTTAAATGAGTCTCCATTTATGATGGCACTACATAAACAAATTGATGAGCATTAGAAAATTTTGATTGCTATCGGTATATCCAACAAAAAAGTTCAAGCCAAAAATATCTGGTATAGTAATTGAGTTAAACCCAAAGTAGTCAATACCATACTGTTAGATGTACTGTTTTTCCTCGGGTACCGGTACCGATGTGTTTCGGTGTACCGTTTCAAATTCATCGTTGATATTAAAATAATTTTCATATACATTATATATAAAGCAAATATACATCAATCACATATAAATATATTTATATTAAAATATAAATCTTAAATTTACTATGTTCAATAACTTAATTAAATGATATTTTTTAATTTTTTAATGTAATTAAGAAATAAAAATATTTAAGATAAAAAATAAATAAAATTGGTTCAAAATATTAAAATCTTGTACCAACCAATACGGGCTGGCGGCACACACTGATATGAGCCAGTATTGACCAAAATAGGCCGAAACAAATGAAATTTTGACAAAACGGAATCTAAACTACTTGGTACCAGTACGGTATTGACTACACTGGTTAGACCTTCGACACAAGGTAATATCATGATGTTAAACAATGCATTTAATTCATTTAACAAGTATATAAAAGTTCTACTAATATCCAAAGCAGATGAAAGGCATAAAAAGAAACATACTGTACGTGGATGTATCAATCTGCTCAGGAAGTTCCTTTATATCCACCTCGAACCTCTCTTGGACCTACAATGGATTGAATAAAATAGGTCAGAGGATGAGAAATCACGGGGCAAAACAATGTTTGGAAGTTGATGACCCAAACCTGATTGAGCACATCAGAATCTGAAGCCGATGAAACAAATGTAATTGCCAGACCCTTTGTGCCAAACCGACCAGCTCTACCAACCTACCACCAAAGAACCATGAAACATCATTCAGTATGTGCAGAAAAAAAGAAACAAGAGTTGAATGCAATTAAAACTTAAAACAAACACTACCCTGTGAAGGTATGTATCAGCAGAATCTGGCATGTCATAGTTGATGACAATGTTAACACGTTCAATGTCAATCCCCCTTCCAACCAAATCTGTAGCCACAAGAATTCTTTTATGCCCCTCCTTAAAACCCTTGTAGCGAGTTAATCTACATAACATTAATTAGCAATACAACCAAGGGTAAGAGATTTGGAACCAAAGATAATAGGAAAAGCTGAACCCTATATCATATGTATGCAAGAACCATTACAAGATAGGAAATCATGTTTAAAAAAATCAACAATTCTGATCTACAGCATCCACCATAGCAGAATACACAAACTACGCAATTGAACCACCATACTTGGTGCATTAAAAAACATGATATAAAAAGACCGTCCTGAAAACCTTACATAGGATTATTGTATGAAAACAGGTCTTTATGTCATTTGTTTTACAAGAATATAAAGTACATAAGCCAAGGGGGAAAAATGAGTTATGCAAGATATGTACAGTTTACAAACCTTTCTTCCTGGGACATGCCAGAGTGGATGCATATAGATGGAAAATTGCACTCCACAAGTAACTTGTTCAACTCAGCTGCCCGGCTTACACTTTTGACAAAGATAACAACTTGGTTGAAGTCCAAAGCATCAAGGAGGTCATTCAACTTGCGGTTTTTCTCCAGTTCGCTCAATTTGATGTAGTGCTGTCATTGGAATCATTTTTGATGTTCAGATTAAAACATAGACAGATTAGGGGATGATAAGCTTGAAACATACCTGCACAAGACCATGAAGGGTCAACTTTGCCTCATCGTCGACATAAATTTCCATTGGCTGAAAGGAACAAATGTCACAGTAAATCACATTAGGGAGCTTCTTCAAGCAAATGGAATCCAGTACGAAATGAATTATGGACGCAGATCCCTTGAATTGAGATTCCAGTCCATTTGCTTTGCCTCCTGGGAGATTGTTACTTAGAGCGAGTGCTGTGCTCCCTCAAAAACAATGATTCTATTACATGATGACACCACTCCCCAAACAAGGAAATATCCAACTACCCAATTCCTACTCTAAAAGCCCAAACCGTAAATAGAAAACAACTAAAAAATTAAGCCACAGTAACAACCAGCTCATACAAATCCACTACGACAGGAATCTAACCACTGCAAGCCTAGGACTTCACATCACTAACCTTCCCCATTTGATCTGCGAAACCCATAACTGACTAGCAGAAGCCACTGCATCCAAGCAAAAGGAATGCAAGTATATGGTGTTGGACCACCAGATGTAAAATTTTAATAACTCTCTGAGAAAGCTGGGCATAAATTAAAAATATACTTCTAAATTCAAGTAGTATTGGCCATGGGACATTACATCTTGCATGAATTTCTTGCAAATCGGGCGTATTTCTTTGCTGAGTGTGGCTGAAAACATCATAACTTGCTTATCATGAGGGGTCATCTTGAAAATTTCCTGCACATCTCTCCTCATGTCTGCAGAAGATAAGTAGAATTAATATTAGAGGGAATAACACAAATAAAAACTCAACATACGAACCCAGCTTCAAGCGAAGAAAACCATACCAAGTGATTCAAGCATCTTGTCACATTCATCAAGAATGAAATGCCTCACATTCTTCAATGAAAGATCTTTGTCTCTTGTCAGAGCCAAAATCCTTCCAGGAGTCCCAACAACAATGTGAGGGCATTCATTTTTCAGCAGATCTTTGTGAACTTTGATATTGACACCACCATAGAAGACAGCAACCTTAATATCAGGCAGGTAAGTACTGAACCTCTCAAACTCATGACAAATCTTCAAGTTAACGGGATAACAAATATTAGATGAAATATATCAAACAACCTAAAGAAAACAAAAGGAAATTTTACAACCCGAAAGTTTCCCAAGAAAATGTAGATCAGATCTTACCTGGTAAGCTAGCTCCCTTGTATGGCATAAAACGAGGGCAACAACTTGTCCTGGACTTGGTTCAATTTGCTGTAACGACGATAGAACAAAAACTGCGGTCTTCCCCATTCCTGATTTAGCTTGGCAAATAACATCCATACCCAGTATAGCTTGGGGAATACATTCATGTTGCACTGACGAAGAACCAAATAAAATTGTATTTGAAGGAATCCGCGGTAAGTAAATATAACTTCAGTGATCCTTTTAATTGAAACTTTACGATAACAGTATATTACCTGCAAAAACAATGCATCAAACGGAAATTTTAGACTGAACACAATAAATTCCCATTAAACACACAAGAAAGAGGGTATACATCAAAATCGAACATTTAATTCATACAAGTCCCAAACATGGAGAACAATAACATCACAATTTCATAAACTCTAAAGAAAGCAATATACGATCTTGACTTCTAGGGATGGATCATGGAACTGTATGGATTTATAGAAGAAAAGAAAAAGGAGTAAGAAATTTGCCTTCGGACGGGTGCTCAAATCCAGAGTCAACAATGGCCCGAAGAAGCTCTGGTTTCAAAAGGAAGTCTCTGAATCCAGAACTGTGAATCCCAACATATCCCCTAAAAAGACAAAAACCGCAAAGAACTCACTTCTTGCATAAAATTAACACTATTGCATAAAATAACACATATCTGAATTAAAAAAGAAAAGAAAAGAAAAGATAGAAAGAAAGACGAACTCACTTCTTGGCGGCCTCGCCATTGGCTTTAGCAGCGACAGAGTCGGGGGCTTTTTCTTCTTCCTCCTCGTAGTCAAGAAGCTCTTCCTCGTAGGCATCGTTCTCCCTTGTTTCTCCCATTTATCTGGAAAATAATCCAAATCAAACAGAAATTATTAGAGTTTTAAATCGAATAGCAAGTAAAAAAAATTAGGGTTTTCAAAAAAGAAAATCAAAGAGATTAGAGAGATTTACCTTACAATAGAGGTTGTAGAGTTGGGATCTGAAGAGTGTGCTGCAAATGAAACGGTTAGATCTTAAAAAAGTAAAAATAAAATAGACATTTAAATTTGAAATTTGTAGGCAGTGAATTTCGAACAGAGGGAGATAAAGCCATCGCGGATTCGACGACTACTCATTTTAAAGCAGCAAAAGATTTAGTTCCCGGAAATACCATTGTTTGATTTCATTAATTACTAGAGCTCAGCCCATTTTGAGCCCAAAAGTTTCTCCTTTACGGTAAAGAGAAAATCTCAAAAAAAAAGGTAAAACAATTAGTTAAAAATATGTTTTTAAAAAGGTGGAGTGAATAAAAGAATGATGTAAAATAAACCATTTTAACTAATGTGTTGGTCCAAGTGGTAAGTAGTTTAATACAGTTTAAGTTTATTTTGAATTCGATGCTTTGTGATGCAGAAAATCTCCGTTGGAGACTCCCCACGAAAGTTAGGTGTGCAACGCAGTCTGTCCGGATTAGTGGCAACTAAAAAATAAATTATTTTAAAAATAAAAACGATAGGTTATTGAAAGTATAAATTATAATGTTTAACGGTAAAATTTTGATACACAAATTGTATAAAATTTATTTTGCACAAACATGCAAAATTTACAGTATAAAACTTAAATTTTAAATTCTTAACCTTAAACTCTGAACCTTATACCATAAATTATAAACAATAACTTTAAATTCTAATCATTAAATCCTTAAATTTAAACGCTAAACTAAACTCCAAACCTAAAGCTAAACAATTTGCGTAAACTAGTTTAGCATGCGTATCAAAGTTGTTTTTTTCGATGTTTAAATTGTTCATAACTTTTAAATTTGAGGTAAATGACTCCTTCAATCTTCGAATACACTCAATCCAAACCGTCTATTACAACAATAAATCAAATAATTTCTAATTAACAAAATATAATAGTTTTTAAAAAATAAATTACGATGATTTTTTAATGAAATTAGTTAACTTAGCAGCTATGGTAAAAAGTATTTTAAAAAATCAAATATCTAACTTTTTTAAGAAAAAAATGATATATAAGCTTGTTAGATTTAGAGTTTAGAGTTTAGTGGTTTAAGCGATAATGTTTAGAATTTAAAATTTAGGTTTAAGGGAAAAAAGATTATGGCATTGTTTGATAAATGGTTTGAGCCAAAATTGGAGGTTTGACTTGTTTGGTGCTTGGCTGCAAATTCAACTCGTTGGCTTTGGTTCGTGGGTTGTGCATGATTGGTGTTGGTGTGTGTAACGACCCGAATATCGAGTTAGTAAATCGGGTGAGATGCTTGGTGAACTTGAGAATATTCGAGACTAGTATAAGCTCCAGAGACTGTATATGGTTTGAATATTTGTATAATTATATGATTGGTTGATTTACATGTTGTGTTTCTCGATATATGAATTAGCATGTTCGATGGAAATTATATTAATGGACTAATAATTGGTAATATTCGAATAAATGATTATGAAATCGGTAATTAATATTAATTGAACGAATACGTTACTAAACAAACCCTAATGGATTTCATAAGCTTTAGGGATCGAATAAGTGTTGTAACATTGTAATTTGAGGAAATTGTACGGACCAATAAACAAGGTATCGGTACGAGCTTTAGCCGTACCGATACTTGTGAAAATTAAGAATTTCAAATAAACTATTTTAAAATCGGTACGCGTGTAAGTACCGACATCTAGGGGTATTGTATCGATACTCGTGTTAGAGTATCAATACCCATTAAATGAGATAATATTTAATGCTAATAAAAAGAAGAGAAATTGACATGGGATAATAATGAGATAATATTTGTTGATAAAGGTAATTAATGAGTAATAACTTGGTAAATGTCGAGTGACTTGTTTGTATTAACAACTATAGGGATTCTTGGTAGATCGTGTGTGCTTACGTGCCAAGTAAAGACATTTGGTTGGTTGAGTCACCTTGATTGATGGGATCCGAATATACCTAGTGTGAGAAAGAGTGTGTTGCAACACCATGGTTAAATATTTTCGAATGTATGAACTTGATGCTTAGTTAGGATCGGGACTAATTCGAAGATGCTTGATGAGATATTATGAGCATAGGTGTATGTATCCCAACGCTTAGTGTTACCGGCCTCACCCCAAATAGTGTATGAACCCGATGCTTAGTGAAATCAAGCCCCATTCAGAGTGTATGATCTTGATGCTTAGTGGGACTAGGCCTCACTATTATATTGTGGTATAATGCTTATATGCTATAAGAAGGTTATGCTTTATTGTTATGCTATGCGATTAGGCGGCTAGAGGTAGCGCCATATTTATATGATGTTATGATGCCATATTATGAGTATGGTTGGGCCTTGTGTTTCATGTATGATGATTATTGTGATGAGAACATGTGTTTAGGCGACTAGTGGTAGCGCCACGTGTTTATTTATCTCTCCTTATTGCTTGTACTAGCTTGCATGCTTATGTTTATGATTAGCATGTAGTATAGTAGAGTAGATGTGTACCGCTGAGCTTTGTAAGCTCAACACTTGAAATCGTTGTTTTCGTGCATAGGTTGATCGTCAGTTCGTGGGATCGAGAAGCACTATCAGTACGAGAATCTAGCATGCAGTGATTTCTAGAGTACGGTACATGTGTTTAGTGGGCTATGTATCCATAGGACCTTATGTGGTGGAGTTTGTAATCCTTATTTTGAAATTATATTAATCAAATCGAAATGTTCAAATGTTTTAATTTAAATTGGAGCTCATTTGTATTGTTTTGATCATTTAACTATATTTTCAACTGTCGGCTTTAAATATTTTGAGAAATACCTTGTTGGGCTAAACCTACTTTGAGAAATTTTATGGTTTTGGTTTGGGCTTAAAGCCCAAATGTGACATCCGGGTCGAGGGTGTTTACAGTGTGTGGGTGTGTTGGCGTCTTTTGGCTTGAACATTTGGTTTTATGGTTTGTGTTTCGCGGTTTGTTTTGTGGTTCCGGGTTTTTGCCCTATTGCGTTGTATTTTCCTCCCATTTAGGTGTAGTGAGGTTTTTAATGAGGCGCTCAACCGGGATTAGATGTATGATTTGATTCCTTAATAAATCATACCTTTTGCCGAGCAAAAAAATGAATGTTTGGTGAATAGCGAATTGGGTTGAAACCTCTAATTTTGAAAAAACTACTAATATGAACTTTTTGAAATTAGAGGTTTTGACATAAAATTTACAAAGACCTTTTACCGTTAATAATTATAAAAAATCTTCAAATAACTTAAATTTAACCTTCTTATTTTAATTCTTCACCCTCACGTATTTACATTGTGACATTTGTAAAATACTATTTTTTTGTTTTTTTATTCTCACACATTTATATTTGTATTTAAATTTAATAATTAATTAAATTATATTAAACATAATTATATAAATAATAAATTAATATATAGATCCTTCAAACATGCTTAGTAATATTACATTTAAAAAATATTTTTTAGAATCTAATTAAGATACAAAATATTGATAACTACTAAACTATTCAAACAAGTATCGAATATAATCATGTCTTTGTATGACATTTTGTTTCGTTAAATAATCAAACAACTATCAACTATCAGTTTATTTTACCAAACACTTTTATACAATCAGCTAATGCAATCCGCTAATCAAATCAGCTATCCGCTAATTGTCAAACAATGCCTATATTTTTATACAAGTTGTGTATAAAAATATTACACAACTATTCTTTAAAAATTAAAATCCTAAAATTCTAAACCAAAAACTTAAACCTTAAAATTTAACACTATATTCTAAATTTTAAACTTTGCAAACTAAACTCTTAAACCCTAAAATAAACCTTACAATAAAAAACCTAAAGTAAACCCTAAATTTAATAAGCCATAAACTTATCCAACTTGTGTATCATTTTTTTTCTCCTTATAACTATGATATTGAGAAGGATGGGAATTTAACGTGTTTAAACGTATATTACCTCATTCTAATGATAAGTTGTATGTTTATAAATAGGGTAAAATTTTTAGTACACATGTAAAATTCTAATCCTAACTTTAAAAATTAAGCCCTAAACCTTAAACTTACCTTAAATTCTAAATATTAGCTTTAAATTTTAAATCTTACAATCTAAACCCTTAAATCTTAAACCCTAAACTAAAATACTAACCCCTAAAACTATCCTTAAAATTAAAAGACACGTATAAACTAAAATTTACACAACTTATGTATCAAATTTTTTTTTCTTCTAAAAAACTGCTTTTGAAACAGATGTTCTAAAGAAGAACTACCACCACTAAAATAACTACCAATTTACTGAATATTTTTTGAAATATAAATTTCTGATTCCTGAAATTAATTTTGGAACCTCCATCAAAATCAATCATATTATCATAGAAAAGAAAACCAAGAACAAAGCAAGAGCGGGAACCAAGAAGCAAACTTCCCCAGCACGAATTCAAGTCTGTTATGGGTTTCCTATTTTACTTCATTTCTTCCAAAAAGTACTAAAAAGGAACCCACACCACAAAAGCACACTTCTTTATAAATGGTTCACTCTCAATTCAACCTCTAAACCCACAAAAAAAAACACACCTTGATTTCTCTTTCTGATGCTCTGCAGAACGCGTTAAAAGTTTATTCTTTTGTTGCCTCCCAGCGGAACTCTCAAGGTTGGAATTTTTTTTCTTGCACTCTTTTTTTTTTCAAGATTAGTTTCGTTTGAAAGGTTTTATTTGAAAGAAAATGGGAAATGGAATTTGGGTATTTCAAGAAAATGGGATTGGGTATTTCAAAATCCAATTATATTATTGTTGATTTTGAATAATTTTCTTTTGGATTTATGTTCATTGCTCAATGTTTGATTTACTGTACTTGGTTGATCCTTTAGTTGCACTGTTCTAATGTAATATGATTTAATAGAAGATAAAAAAATAAATTTTCATTTCCCAATAGATAGAAATGGGATTGTTGCCGAGTATGATTCTTTGTTTTGCCTAGTTGTTGGGAGGATGTAAGAAAAACTTAAAGTCGGGTTAATATGTTGTGCAAGATTTTGTTTCAGGAATTTGCTTGATATTAATCCGTAGCAGTTAATTATCTTAAATCCATGGAGTCAGAAGTAAATGAAAAGGACACTCTGGTGACACAAGTGACACAAGTTAGTGTTGGTGGTTTCGACAACAATGTAAGAGCCAAAGATCTGATGGAGTACTTGGAGAATGAAGTTGGAGTTGTTTGGAGGTGTAGATTGAAGACTTCATGGACACCACCGGAGTCCTATCCCAACTTTGAGATTCCCGACACTTCAGTAATCCGAAGAACAGATGACTATAAGAAGGTGGAGCCCCATGCATTTATTCATTTTGCCTCCCCTCTAACAGTAACTTGGGCTGTGGATGCTGCTGGTCGTACAGAGCTTATCTTCAACAATCAGCTATTGAAGGTTAGTTTGGGGCCTGAAAATCCTTATTACTTGAACCGTCGAAGGAGGAAAACTATACCCTTTAAGTTACCTGATGTCTCCCTGGAGATTGGAAACCTGGCTAGCCAAGATGAGTTCTTTGTTGGATGGAGAGGACCTCCATCCGGGGTTGAGTTTATTGTGGATCCTTTTGATGCCACCTGCAAATTTTGTTTCTCTATGGATACAGCCTTCTCCTTTAAAGGCACAACCGAGCATGCTGTCATAAAATGTGACTTTAAGGTGGAGTGCCTGGTGAGGGAAATAAATGAGATCAAGCAGTACATGGATCCATCATGTTTAGTAGTGATCTTGCAGTTGGCTTCTTCACCTTGGGTCTGGTATAGAACTGCTGACGATGAGATAGAAGAAACAGTTCCATGGGATCTGTTGGACGATGATGATCAGTGGATCCGGACCACAGATTTCACCCGTACTGGAGCTGTTGGTCGTTGTAATACATACAGAGTAAAAGTTCGTCCTCGTCATGGTTTAAAGCTGAAAAAGGCCATGGATTTTCTAAGAGAGCGAAGAGTGGCTGTGGACTACCTCCGAGGGCCTCTTAGGGTCAGTGATGAACCTGATTTCGGGAGATCCATGTCAGGTCCCTTCTATCATATTGGTTTCAAGGAAGGAATCCCTTTTGAAACAATGTTTTTGGTGAATGCTGTAATGCACAAAGGCATATTCAACCAGCATCAGTTATCAGAAGAGTTTTTTAACCTACTGAGAGACCAATCAAGCGAGCTAAATGTGGCTGCACTAAGGCACATCTATTCCGATAGACATCCAGTAAATGATGCGTATAAGAGGCTGAAAGTTGTTCAAAGTTGGCTGCTGAGGAATCCTAAACTTTTTAAGAACCCTAAACAGTCGGATGATATTGTTGAAATCAGAAGATTGGTTATTACTCCAACCAAAGCTTACTGTCTTCTTCCGGAAGTTGAGCTTTCAAATAGGGTTCTCAGGAAATACAAAGAAGTAGCTGATCGGTTTTTAAGGGTAACATTTATGGATGAAGGCATGCAGACAATGAATGCAAATTTGCTCACCTACTATAATGCTCCAATTGTAAGAGATGTGACATCTACCTTTTTTTCTCAGAAAACAGGGGTGTTCAAAAGGGTGAAGACTATTCTAACAGATGGATTTTACTTGTGTGGTCGTAAATACTCTTTCCTTACTTTCTCAGCCAATCAATTGAGAGACCGTTCCGCATGGTTTTTCGCTGCAGATGGGAAAATAAGTGTGCTTAAGATTATAGGTTGGATGGGGAAGTTTACAAACCGAAATATTGCTAAATGTGCTGCCAGGATGGGTCAATGCTTCTCATCGACATATGCAACAGTGGAAGTTCCTTCAACAGAGGTCAACCCTGATCTTCCAGATATAGTGAGGAATCAATATGTGTTCTCTGAGGGGATTGGCAAGATCACTCCTGATCTTGCAATGGAAGTTGCTCAGAAATTGAAGCTGGACCTAGATCCTCCTTGTGCCTATCAAATTAGATATGCCGGTTGTAAAGGGGTTGTGGCTTGTTGGCCAGAAGAAGGTGATGGGATACGTCTTTCTTTACGGACTAGTATGAATAAGTTCCAGTCTAACCACACGACACTCGAAATCTGTTCTTGGACAAGATTTCAGCCTGGCTTCCTGAATAGACAAATTATTACATTGCTTTCTACACTGGATGTACCAGACGAAGTATTTTGGGAAATGCAAAATACTATGGTTTCTAAATTAAACAAAATCCTTGTGGATACTGATGCAGCATTTGAGGTTCTCGCCTTGTCATGTGCTGAGCAAGGGAATATTCCAGCAATAATGCTCAGTGCAGGTTTCAAGCCTCAATTGGAGCTTCATTTACGAGGCATGTTGACTTGCGTTAGAGCATCTCAGCTTTGGGGTCTTAGGGAAAAAGCTAGGATATTTGTTCCTTCGGGGAGGTGGTTGATGGGTGTCTTGGATGAACTAGGAGTACTAGAACAAGGCCAGTGCTTTATCCAAGTGTCAAATCCATCTTTAGAAAAGTGCTTCTTGAATCATGGCTCTAAGTTTGCGGGAACAAAGAGAAATTTACAAGTAGTTAAAGGGTTGGTGGTTATGGCTAAGAATCCATGTCTTCACCCTGGAGATGTAAGAATTCTAGAAGCAGTTGATGCCCCTGGCTTACACCATTTGTTTGACTGTCTGGTTTTCCCTCAAAAGGGTGAGAGACCCCATACAAATGAAGCTTCTGGAAGTGATCTTGATGGGGACCTTTATTTTGTCACTTGGGAGGAACTTCTTATCCCCCCCGGGAAGAAGAGCTGGCCACCCATGCAGTATGACCCTGGTGAACCTAAATTGTTGCAACGCCCAGTCAACCATAAGGTAAATATTTCTTGTTTTTATTTATTATCACCCAGCTTTTCTGGACCTTTGCTTTCCCGAATTTTTTCTTTGATTATACCCTTTCTTCATATACATTCTGTTTCTTGAATAAAATCCTCGCTTTGCTACTGCAAACATATTGTTCTCTTGTATGCTGCTTGAAAGCTAGTGTCAAAAGTAAGGAACGCTGCAATCTAAGACATACATGGTTGAGTGCTTAAATATATGTTATTTTATTGTTCTTTTTTGGTCTAATAACCAGCTCAGTCTTTATTAGTTAAAGGACACTTTATTGTTAGGCTTTAATCTATTAGGAGGAAGGCACTGTGTTTTTGAAATGGTTTATTTTGTTATTGGTAAATTCTGTGTTACTATAATTTTCCTTAGGGAGATATCAGCAAAAATGTGGTGGTGACGAGTAAATTCTGAAGCATAACATGGTACAAAAGCAAGACAAGTGTTTTGTATCTGTATCATGAGTTCATGATGAATATTTGGAATTTTAGCGTGTAAAAGATAATCTTCAAATGAGAGCACCTAGAGTGAACCTGTCGGAATAAAGTAGATATATTCTTTTGTAAAATATATCAAATTAGGAAGGATAAATAGTTTAGGATTTGTAACCTGATGAATGAACTATTTTGAGTTCCAAGTAGGTGAAAGACGACATCTCTTGACTGTTTTCTTTCACGTTTACTCTGCAGGACATAATAGATTTTTTTGCAAAAAACATGGTGAATGAGAACCTGGGGAGTATCTGCAATGCACATGTGGTTCATGCTGACCTTAGTGAATATGGTGCTCTAGATGAGAAATGCATACGGCTTGCAGAATTAGCGGCTACAGCTGTTGATTTTCCTAAAACTGGGAAGATTGTGTCAATGCCTGCTCAACTAAAGCCAAAATCCTACCCAGATTTTATGGGTAAAGAAGAGTACCAATCATACAAATCAAGCAAAATTTTGGGAAGACTATATCGTCATGTCAAAGATGCGTATGATGAAGATATCTCTAAATCTTCTGAGCTCAAACTTGATGCTAGTGACATCAATTATGATGCAGATCTTGAGGTTACAGGATCTGCTGACTACGTTGCTGATGCATGGGTTAAGAAGTGCTCCTATGACGGACAGCTGATCGGACTTCTTGGACAATACAAAGTTAAGAGGGAAGAAGAGGTTGTAACTGGGCATATCTGGTCCATGCCTAAATACTCGAGTCGGAAGTTAGGGGATTTAAAGGAGAAGCTCAGTCATTCTTATGGTGCCCTGAGGAAAGAATTCAGGCAAATTTTTGAGAATATGGACTTGGATTTCGAGCAGCTTAATGAGGATGAAAAGAATGAATTGTATGAAAGAAAGGCGTCTGCATGGTACCAGGTCACTTACCATCCAAAATGGGTAAAAAGGACATTAGAGCTACAGGAGTCTAACGGTGCTGATGGCATGGTGATGTTGAGCTTCGCTTGGATTGCAGCCGATTACCTTGCTCGAATAAAGATTAGGTCCCATGGGACTCAAAATGTTGACTTTGCTAAGCCTGTAAACTCTCTAGTAAGGTACCTGGCTAATCGAATCTGACCAGCATTTGGCACTAACTTCTTTTGCTGGATCAGGATTCTAGTTGGCAAGGCCACTCTGCCATTGTTCAAGTTCTTATGTAGCATCTTTCCTCTGAACTGTTACCTATCGTTTCTATGACCTAGTTGATTGGTTAAAGACGGTTTCTGCCATGGTTTGTTTGGAAGTTTGCTTATGTAATTACATTGTCGAATTTTCTTGCTTTACTTATGCAATGATAGAATTAAGTGAAAAATAGCATGTGGTTTTGAATGGTCCTGAATTGCATTAAGGGTGGCTCCAGCACTACTAATGTGCTAGAGCTTTGAATGTTTTATGGTCCCATTTTTTCCTCTTTATTGGTAAAGATTTGAAATGATTGCATTGATTGTCCATTTGCATTTCACTTGTTAAAGGGTTTCTTCTGTTAGTTAAACTCTGCATTGATAAGTCCAATGAACTTTGGTGATGGCTGATGTTTCTCCATTTGTTTCCAGGTATAGTGTAATTCCCTACTATGCTTGCTTTACCAGCAACAGCAAGGTTTGATCTTTTAGAGTTTGTATTTGATACGAATATACTCGATCTTTTAAAAAAATATATAGAGTAAATTATATAAATCATCATTGAACTTTACTCTTAAACCTATTTTTGTTGGTCACTAAAGTTTCAAAACGTTTATTTTACTCACTGGAGTTCAATCATTGATCTTACTAAAGTTTAGACATTGAACATTTTTTTGTCACTCTTAAACCTCAAATGGTCGTAGATGGTGCTTGTTTGGTCTCATATTTCACTAGTCACTTCGTCTCGACCCCTGAGTCTGAATTCGACCTCTATTTTGCCGGAAAATACTTTCAAAGTTTATGAATCATCCAAAAACTTTTTAATTTCTCTCGTTGATCTCCCTGCTCCATTGTCAGATGGAACTCTTTTTTTAGTATGTTACTTATCTCATACCGATGAAATTTTTTACTTCAAAACTTAGAGAAGTTCTTTCATTCGCCAATAAATGAACATCGTCAAAAAATTAACGGATAAATGACAAAAAACGTTCAATGTCCAAACTTGATAAATTGAACGTTTTGAATCTTCAGTAACTAAAATAAATTTTAAAGTAAAATTCAGTGATGATTTACGTAATTTATCCAAAATTATATTCTCATACTAGTTATATAAATACATCATGCATGGGGAATGAAAACATAAGTCAACTAAGGCTTAGTTTGGTATTGCTTTTAAAAAGTGTGGCGGAAAAAAGTGATTTTAAAAGTGTGGTAGAAAAGTAGCTTTGAAAAATTGGGTTAGTGTTTGTAATTGATGTCAAAAAGTAATTTTGAGAAGATAAAATGTCTACTTTAGACATAGTATTGTAAAGTAAAAAAAGTAAACTTGTGATGTTCAAATTCGTTAATATTATAATGTATGAAATAAATCAACTTAAGTTATAATAAAAAAATTTAATTTGAAAATATAAACTATAATAAAAAAAATTATTCTCAATATAAATACTATAACATATATATTATTTTATAATTATGTATAAATTTAGTTTAACAATCAATTATAATTAAATAATATGGGGTAAAAAGTAATTTTACTTTTTAAACTAATTTATCCACCGCAAAAACCATAAATTATAGCTTTTTTATTTTTTAAAAAATCACATTTAAAAAACAACCAAAAACACCTAATTTATTTTGAAAGCACTTAAAAAAGTGCTTTTAAGTTGCTAAAAGCAACCAAAAATACACATACATACAATCCTTGGAACTTTTGAGGTGCAATGAAAAGACAATATCTCAAAATAGACAGGAAATGTTAGTTTGTTTCAATCAAACTCCTTGATATATATATATATATATATATATATATATATATATATATATATATATATATATATATATATATATATATATATATATATATATATATATATATATATATATAGATAAACTACACCAGTAGTCACCGAACTATAGTTTCTTTCTTATTTTGGTCACGAATTATTTTTTTGGCAAAAACATCACTAACATTATGTTTCCTTCTTATTTTGTTCCCCTAACTATTTTTTTGGCAAAAACATCACTAACGTTATGTTTCCTTCCTATTTTGGTCACCGGCTGTTATTTTTTTATTTTCCATGTCATTTATTCTCTCTCTCTCGTAAGCAATATATGTTATTTTATAATATTTTTATTCAAACTATTAGGATGGTGACACGTGTCACTGCCTATTAGTGGAATAAAAGGAATGAAAAATCAAGCCCCTTATGCAGCCAGAGAGATGGTGACACGTGTAACTGTGACACGTGTAACTGCCTATTAGTCGAATATCTCTGGTTGCATAAGGGGCTTGATTTTTCATTCCTTTTATTCCACTAATAGGCAATGACATGTGTCACCATCCTATTAGTTTGAATAAAAATATTATAAAATAACATATATTGCTTACAATGAGAGAGAAGAAATGATATGGAAAATTAAAAAAAAATAACAGCCGGTGACCAAAATAGGAAGAAAACATAACGTTAGTGATGTTTTTGCCAAAAAAAATAGTTTAGTAACCAAAATAGAAAAGAATTATAGTTCGGTGACTACTAATGTAGTTTACCCTTATTAATATTCAAATTCAAATACATTTTTAGGATCTAATTGTATCAACATTTACCCTTGGTCTAAATCCCGATTGTTCTCTGAGCCCCACATTTGTTTAACTGATCTAATCCACTTCTTCTTCTATTTTACCTTCATTTTTTGTTTTATTTTCCCCCAAAAAATTCAGTAAAAACTTGAAAACGGAATATTTAGAGCAGGAAAGAGAGGCCCTTTTGCCTTTTGGTCGAATCAATGACCAAAGAAAGGCCGAAATCAATCTCTTTCCAGAAATAAAATTTGACACTTTTATGAAATAATCCATTTCCACTTCTAAATATGCCGTTTTCAATGTATTTATTTAATTCCTGAAAGAAAGAAAGAAAGAAGCCCTTTAACCATTTCTCTTTCCCACTTTTGTTTCTTCCTACATTTCTACGAAGAATCCCAGGCGAAACAGTTGGAAAGAAAAGAGTTGGGAGGAAAGGTATTAACATTTTTTGTTCTCTCAGAATTTTAGTCTTCTCCTTTCTGGAATTAGGGTTTTTCTTTGGGATTTTAGATGCGATCTTCCGGTCATCTTCCATCTTGGATCTCTGCACTTTTTGGCTGCGTGGGGTTAGTTTTTTCTTCTCATTTTTCTTACTGTTTATTGTTTGAGTGGTTGTTATCATGTTAGCCCTCTGATTCTTGACGTTCTTTAGTTATAAGACAGAGTTTTAATGCTTTGTTATATGCAGCTTTAAGTTTGCTTTGTTTGTATTGAATTTTGGGGTTATTTCTTGGTGCTTACTTGTTGTATTAAAGCTTTAAGTTTTTTTTTCTTTTTGATTTTCGGGCACTCTTTGCTTGAAGCTCTGGGTTGGCGATTGTATGATACAAGGGTCATTGTTTTGATATATTGATCATAGGTGTTATTTATTGTGTTTTCTGGAGCTTATTTACATGCTCTTACACTCTGGTTGGTGGAGCTATAATGGAATTTGGATAGGGGGCGTGAAAGGGCTCATAAACTTTCTGCAATTAAGCTGTAGGTGAAATGGCTTGACTGGTACTTTTGGTTGCTTTTAGTTCCCAAACAAACTTGACTCCCTACATGCTGGAAATTTAGTGGGTGGAATTTGCATTATGCACCTGCCTTGCATTTATTTGTTGCTGTTTTTGTTGATAAAAATGATTGCCAAGTTTGCAATGTTTCAAGTGCATCTCCTCTTTGATTATGTTCAAAACAACACATTTCAAATTTGTAGTTTAGTTTCATATGCTTATTTCTAATGTATAGTGGCGAAGTTGATGGCTTGGTTTTCCGTCTGCTAGATCCAGGATTTAGTTGTTATAGTCGATATCCCGATTGCACATGTGGTTAATCCTGGTTTGTAACAGAGCAGAGGTTGTTTTGGATGCTTTGAGCCATCTAAAGGTGTAGCGATTCAAAGCTGGAAAGGGAAGAGCTTTTCTGAAGATTTCTGGAGTAGCAGTACATGTGAACTTGAACATGGTGCACTCAAGTCCCAAAGAAGCATTTCATCACTCAGCTTATTGTGTCATTCCCTTGACCTTTCTGGCAGTACTAGCCATCCTTCTGAATTTGTAAATCATGGCAAGTTCATATGTGTTAGCTTTATATATGCTATTAATAAAGTCCAATAGCATCCCATTCTTCCGTATATTCTCATGTCCTGTTGCAAGATTTTAATACCATTTTACTCTCTCGAAAACAATGATCCTCTTTGTAAAACTTCTCGATGACTTTGTTTCTGCAGGCCTTCATCTTTGGAACCAAACAAGGCAACAATGGCTTGGAAATAAAAAGTCTGAGAAGCGTGCACGTCGAGAATCCACGTTCGGGTTAGAAAATTTCATTGTTTTCCCATTTTAAAAGTCATACCTTATCCCTCTTAAGTAGAAGATAACAACCATTAAGCCAAGTTTTTGTTTCAACCATTTTCATATTTCCTTTTAAGACCTTATCGAGTTCACTGTTTACATATTGCAGTTGCAATTGGAATGTACTCTATCATAGTTTACGCGGAAATGATAAGCCATTCCCTCATCCGGTTCCACTGTCTGTAAGTTTACGCTTCCCGACCAAATGGTTTCCGATTAAAAACCATGTTTCATCCTTGTATAGTTACTCCAATTCTCGTTTTTGTTCAATGACAGGAATTGGTTGATTTCCTAGACGATGTTTGGGAGCAAGAGGGCTTATATGATTGAGCAGGATGATGCTTCCCCTGTATATCACTGTATTGTAAGCTTACAAATCATTTTGGATTGAAAATGCAATATTAATTATCCAAAAGGAAAAGAAAATGCAATGTTCCAGTATTTCCCATCAGTTTCTTGGACCCTTTTCTTGGTGATTAAAATTAGCCATTTGTGAATGCATATGCATGTAGGGGAAAGAATGCCCCATAAAAGTATTCGGTCGAATACGGCACGTAAATAGTGTCAGGATCCACACCGACTCGTCGAGTTTCCCACTGTCTTCTATAATATATTCTTTAATGGTTGTTACTAATACTAAGATTAGTAGGAGTGGGTAATAATTGAAAGTTGGAATGGGTCAGCATTCATCAGATTTGACTAGAAATGGAAGATGGCTTTGCTTGCATTTGGCTTCACATTGAAAACTGGGGGCGTAAGGCCCTGAACCTTACTTTATTGAGAAGATTTCTCGCAGAGACTGTGTTTGTTTATCAACTTGTCGTCATCGTCGTCAGCAACAGCGATGTGAATAAAATATGTTTTTAATGATTATTTTTCTGGTTAATAAAATTGGGTTATTAGGTTTATATATATACATGTATATATAATTAGGTTTGTTGAATTATTTTGAACTATGACCAAAATAATATAATGTATAAGTTGTGGGGATCAAATTGTTATCATACCATGTCCTTGTTTTAATTTTAATTATAAATTCACTTGTTTGTCACAAAATTTTAATTTTGAGTGATTTGTTTGTTCAAACCTATAATTAAGTGACTGAATTGTTACTTTTAAAAGAATAGTGACATGTTTTAAAAGAAGAGTGACTTGTTTTGAACAAAAATCATTTGCCCTTTCATATGCACATTCCTATGCCCAACACTAAAAGACACTAAAAAATTATATTTTGAACCCTAACCTTAAATTTCAAATGCTAAACCCTACACCTTACCCCTAATTCCATTAATCATAACTCTAAACTTAGTTTTTAATGTGGGGCATAAAAAGGGATATACTTAGGGGCAGACAATTTCTATCCACTTGTTTGTTCCTAAACCTGTAATTGAATGACTCAATTGTTACTTTTAAAAGAAGAGTGACATGTTTGTTACTAAATCTATAACTAAGTCACATCTAGTGTATTTTGCACTTTTATATTTGATTTAGGTTTGAGCTAATTGCACAGGTCCATGAACTAAGACACTCATTCTAAATTGGTCCCTAAACTTTTAAACATTCTAATTTTATCCTCAATTATGACCTTTATTCTAAATTTATCCCTAGACTTTTGAGCATTTTAGTTTCATCCCTAAATTATCAGTATATGCTAATCATATCTTAAGTTAATAAAACCGTTATAAAAAGTCATTAATTGTCATGAAACATTGATGTGTACTATATAATAATATGATGTGATATAAACGACAATTAGAGGATGAAATTAGAATATTCAAAAAGTTTAGGAACCAATTTAGAATAAAGGTCATAGTTTGGGGATGAAAATAAAACATTCAAAAGTTTAGAAATTAATTTAAAATGAAAGTCATAGTTTGAGATAAAATTAAAATATTTAAAAATTTAAAGACTAATTTAAAATAAATATTATAGCTTTGGGATGTGCGGTGCAATTAACTATTTAGGTTTGCATGGTGTTGCTGGCCTACTTAAATAGAATCAGGGACGGATGTACTAAGATAATGAGCGGGGCTTGTGTCCTTCCTAACATTTTTTTATCTAGTAAATAATTTTAGTTTATGTTCATTTAAATACTTTTTCAAATCTAATTTTGTCCATTTAAAATTAAATTTTATCTACATTAATCCTGAAATTAAATTATTTTATTCTCTCACTATTCTGTCCCTAAATAGAATATATGGATTTTACAAGATTAAATTAAAGAAATTCAGAAGGAAAGCTTTTAAATTGGAATCTGCGAGAAATTAAATTATTGATATTAATTTCTATGTGTGGCAGTGGCATTTCCTTTCTTATTCTCATGGTGCTTGGGACATGATATACAACCAGATCCATCCGTCCAGCATACGTACAAAATTACCAAATTGGCACTATTTTTTTAATAGTGAAACTAGTAACTGAAGATTGTGAGGTTGGCAATGACAAAAGGCAGCTGAAAAATGAGTCACGTTACATGTGCATTTTGTGTTTTTAGTATCACACGAGTTGATTAATTTAGGGTTAAAGATTCTTGCTATTTAATTTTGACATAAAGTCAAAAAAATATTCCTAACGTTTGATTGAATAGTCAATTTGACATCTATTTTTTTTTATTTTATCAACTCAACTATCAACGTTTTATTTTGGGTCAAAATAGCCCCTATGCGTATAAAAATTGTTAGAAAACTAACAATAAACAGTTTGAAATGACTTGACAAAATGATAAGTCAGCATAAAAAAATATTTTATATTTTATATAATTTTATAAAATTATTTTTTGACTGGTGTAATATTTTTCAAGTCAACATATTTATCTATATGATATTGTCATATCAGCGTGCGTTGTCATATAGGTTTGTCACATCATTTCAAGCCATTTACTATCAGTTGACTGATAGTTTTCATCTGCAAATATCATTTTGACCCAAAATGAAACGTTGAGGCTTGAATTGCTCCAAAAAAAGAATAAGGGCCAAACTGACTATTCAATCAAACGTTTGGAGCATTTTTTGGCTTTATGCCTTTAATTTTTGGCTTAGTCGGCATAAAGGTGTCAAACATATACTTTTTTTTTCCAGTTTGGAGTCTAACATTTATTTCTGATAATTTTGGCGCCTAACGTTTTCTTTCGTAACTCAGATCAAAGTTTCTCGTGACAGACGTTACAAATCTTTAGTTATCTAATATAAACGCGACACATGTATATTTATGGTATTTTAAAATTTTTATTTAAAAAAAATCAGAAAATCTTTAATTTTATAAAAAACATAAAATCTTTAATTTCTTTAAAAACACCAAAATCTAAATCCCTCCCATCCCACCACAGATTCAACCACCACTAGTAATCCTTGCCTTCGTCGGACCCCGACGAATAAATCGTCGATTGCTCCGTCAACGGACATCTAGCAATGAATAAAGAAGAGATTGATCGGGCTTCTGACCGACGACTAGAGAGTGAGAGATGCTGAACAGCAAAGGAGATGTGATTTGAGGATTTGATTGAAAGAAACTAAAACTTCGAAATTTTTAAGAAAAGTATACTTTTAAAGAAATTCAAAATTAAATAAATAAAATAGCATGCCACGTGTCATGTTGTAATTGAATGAATGTATTTTTTTAACGATCGTTAATTTAAAAACTCGATCTAATTTACGAAAGAAAACGTTAGGCATCAAAATGGCTCAGAATAAACATTAGACACCAAACTGAAAAAAATATAAATTAAATACTTTTTTAACGGTTAACTCTTAATTTTTTTAACATTAAATCTCGAGTTTGGATTTGGATAATGTTTTTCCTAACACGATATATGTATGAGTTGGAAATTTATGTACTTGGTGGAATGAATGTATCTATACCTAATTATGAAGACAAAACTTAGGCTTAAAGGGAGAAAACAATAATGGCCGGGTGGCCAGAACTTTTTCACCTAGTTTCTATTTTTTCTTAAATTTTGAGTTATAAACTCAGCAGAAGTACTCCTTTTTGTCTCCCCTAAATCCTGAGATCAATTCTTAATACGAGCAATCTTTTTCCTTTATTCAAAAAACTTAGGCTTAAAGGGAGGGAAGGAACTCAAAATCGCATGTATTGTATTTGTATTTTGTACTCAACCAATGTACTCTAAGTATAAACGTATGGCCAATTTAAGAAGCTTCCCCCACTCACCTAAATATACCCAAACCTCATCAAATTTGTGTATCTTAATTTCAACACGTGCATTCCCAATTCAACTCGTCTCTTTATCAACTTCCAATATCCTCCCTATCTTATCCCAAACATTTAATATTCCTAAATTGCAAATTTTTGGCTAAGAATGTATTCATAAATTTACAAATATTTTAAAAATGTTACAATTTAATACTTAATAATGATTAATGGTACTTTAACTTAATATTATTTTTGGATCGAATTATGATTGTAGTCCCTCTATTGTGCTTAATGTTAAAATTTAATCACTACACCTTTTTCGGGAATAGCCATTGCACTTTAATCTGTCATAATTTGATCTATTTACTTTTATAATGTCATTAGTTCAGATGACTAACGATGTTGACTATTCATGTCGAAATGCTAACGTAGTTTTTTTTAAGTATTTCGTCTAACTCTTTACATCAACATGGGTGTTTTTGTGTGTTAGAAGAGGTTTTTTTAAGAAAAATTAATGTCACTATTCTCATTTTTAAAATAGTTAGGGTGTTCTATATTCGAACTAACTAATGAAATTAAGAAAACAGAGAGACATAATGGTATCAAATTAAAATGCAATGGCTAAAACCAAAATTTGAGTATAATCAAGGGTCCAAAATTAAAACTTGAAGAGAGAAATTAAAAGCAGCTTATTCCAAGACTGGAAAAATTAAAGATAAGTTTATTTGAGTGTCTAAACACATGGGTAGGGCTGGCCGCTCGTTCGAGTCAAGTCGAATAAAAAAATTATAGTTATTCAAGTTTATTAGTTCTATTTTATGATTTAAACTTTTTATTTGAATTTTTTTAATTGAGTCAATTTTTTTTTGAGTTATTCTAGTTTACAAGTCTTATTTTACGATTCAAACTTTTTATTTGAAAATTTTCAAATCGAGTTTTTGAGTTTCTGTACAAATTTAATTATAATTATTTATAATGTTATAATACATATTGATTCGAATTTAAACGACTCTATATATCTATATATGATATATATATGATATATATGTATATTTTTTTATATTTTTACATATAATATATTAGACAAAATTAACCGACTCAATTCAACTTAAACTTAAAAATTAATTAATTAATTACTAAAAATTTTAAATTATTTAAATTTCTAGTTTATAACTTAAAATTTATTTAAAATTTTTAAATTAATTTTTTTCTTATCAATTCGAGTTAAATATATATTTTTTAAAATTTAATCGAGTTTTGTCCACTCTACCAATGCAAAACCATCGGCGGCAAAAAGCGGTATTGAAAAAGTGGGGAAGAAGAGAGAGAAACCTAACTAGGCAACAAAACCCCGAATTTTTAGATCAAATACATTGCATTTGGTTTCTCTAATGTGTATTGTCATGTACCCAAACCTCTCTGCTCTCATAATAAAACCCGCCCTTTTTCCCTTTGTCACCATCTTTCATTTATTTTTTCTCCACTGTTTTTCTCCCCTCTTGCTTTATTTTTCTCTCTTTTTGCCCTATCTGATAGGGTTTTTCATGTCCTTCTAGCTCCAATCTTTTTCATGCATTCCTGTTTGCAAGCTACATACCTTGAAGTTTCGGCTTTCTTCCTTGTTGGGTCTCTCTTTTTTGCTCTCTTTGAAGGGGTTTTGGGCCAGAATCGGTGCGAATTTGACCTCCCGGGGGTTTTTCAGCTGTACTGATGTCAAAGATCGTTTCTTTTAGTGGTAAGCTCTTTACCTTGCTAGTTTTTTTTTTTTTCATGTCTGGATATCTTTGATTTTCGTTTATGATGAATTTGGCTTGTGGATTGGATATGACAAAGTTATACCCTTTTATGCGAACGGAATTTATGATTTATAGTTTTCGATATATTTCAATATTGGTTTTGAAGACTTGGTTGTAAGTTGCTGAATTCATTTTGATTTAGAGGAAATAACTTTAGTCGCCTTTAGGTGATCTTGATTTTTGTTAACAAGAAGACTTGGGGATGTGAAGTAGTTATTGTTGTAGTCGTAGACCAGGTTTACCTTAGAACTGATCCTTGGGGATGGGGAGTGTCGTGTGTTGACCGGTACAATTGAATATAGAGTACGATGTTGTAGGGTAGAGCTTGGTATGATTCTTAGTTAAATCTGTTTATGGTTTTATGAATCTTTCAACTTGGAATCTATGGAGGTGATTTTGCTTGTAGATCAGCCTATTTTAGCTCTCTTTTAAACTGTAATCTTTATGTTCGTTGGACATGACATGAATAGAGATGTGGTTTTTGATATCTGTATGTGGTTGACAATATTTACAGCAACTTCTGTTCAATCCGAAATATCTGTCAAGTTATTTAATCTGGTTTTCCTATAGTATTGTGGTAGATTTTCCTGTTGCTCCATTCTCACCAACGGTTTTAATCTTGGTTATTCAGGAAGTGATAATTTTTTCCCTGGGGGGTCAATTTACCCAAACCCCAAGGAGTCAATTTTCTTTTTATCCCTTGGACATCACGTGGATGTGTATTTTCCTCATCAAAAGAGGTCCCGCATCAGTGCCCCCATTGTTTTCTCTGGAGAAAGGTTCGAGCAGAAGCCATCGATTGAGATTCTCCCTGATGAATGCTTATTCGAAATCTTCAGACGATTACCTGGAGGCCAAGAGAGGAGTTCTTGTGCTTGTGTTTCCAAGCGTTGGCTTACACTTGTAAGCAACATCTGCAGAGATGAAATCAACGACAACAAGGGTGGAGTTGTGTCTGAGGTTGACGATGAGGATGGATACCTCTCTAGAAGTTTGGAAGGGAAGAAAGCAACAGATGTTAGACTTGCTGCTATTGCTGTTGGAACTTCTAGTCGTGGTGGATTGGGCAAGCTTTTTCTTCGAGGAAGCAATTCCACACGTGGTGTGACTAGTGTTGGACTCAGGGCCATTTCACGTGGATGCCCTTCTCTAAGGGTTCTTTCATTGTGGAATTTGTCTTCTGTTGGAGATGAAGGCCTGTGTGAGATTGCTGATGGGTGTCACCAGCTAGAGAAACTTGACCTTTGCCACTGTCCTGCAATCACCGATAAGTCTCTACTCGCTCTTGCCAAGGGCTGCCGTACTTTGAAGGATCTAACCATTGAAGGTTGTGCAAAAATTGGAAATGACGGTCTCCAAGCTCTAGCACGCAGCTGTCCAAATCTAAAGTCTATTTCAATCAAAAACTGCCCCCTTGTTGGAGATCAGGGAATTGCAAGCATGTTGTCTTCAGCCTTACGTACTCTCACAAAAGTAAAGCTCCAGGCCTTGAACATTACCGATGTCTCTCTTGCTGTTATTGGACACTATGGCAAAGCAGTGACTGATCTTTCTCTCACTAGCCTTCCAAATGTGAGTGAAAGGGGCTTCTGGATAATGGGTAATGGTCATGGGCTACAGAAGTTGAAATCTTTTGCAGTTACATCCTGCCGCGGTGTAACAGATTTGGGACTTGAGGCTGTCGCAAAGGGTTGCCCAAATTTGAAACAGTTATGCCTCCATAAATGTGCTTTCTTATCTGATAATGGGTTGGTGTCTTTCTCCAAAACAGCTAGTTCACTAGAGAGCTTGCAGCTAGAGGAGTGCCACAGGATCACACAATTTGGGCTTTTTGGTTCTCTCCTCAACTGTGGTGCAAAGTTGAAGGCATTATCTCTTGTCAACTGCTTGGGTATTAAGGACCTAAACCTGGGATTGCCTTCGATATCCCCTTGCAAATCCCTTCGATCATTTTCCATCTGTAACTGCCCTGGTTTTGGTGATTCCAGCTTGGTTGCATTGGGGAACTTGTGCCCTCAATTGCAGCACGTGGAGTTGAACGGGCTTCATGGAATAACAGATGCTGGATTTCTTCCATTGCTTGAGAGTTGTGAAGCTGGTTTGGTGAAGGTTAATCTCAGCCGTTGCGTGAATTTAAGTGACAAAGTTATCTGTATCATGGCTGATTTGCATGGTTCGACTCTAGAATTGCTGAATCTTGATGGTTGTAGGATCAGCGATGCTAGTTTGGTTGCAATTGCAGAGAACTGTCAATTGCTCAATGACCTTGATGTCTCTAAGTGTGCTATCACTGATTCCGGAGTTGCTGCTCTGGCTCGTTCTAATCAGATCAATCTACGGATCCTTTCTGTGTCTGGTTGCTCCAAGGTCTCCGACAAAAGCTTGCCTTCACTTGGAAAATTGGGTGAGAACCTTATTGGTTTGAACCTACAGCACTGCAAGGCAATCAGCAGCAGCGCAGTTGACCTACTCATCGAGCAGCTATGGAGGTATGACATCCTTTTCTGAACCACCAACGTATAAAGGCCCTCCACCGCTCCACGTACTGCGAGTACTGCGAGTATCGATTTATCAATAAAACAAGGTTTAATCAATCAAGAAGCCTATGAATACCCTTTGTGAATAGCCACAGTTTCTTTAGTTTTTGGGTCCATCAGTAGCGGGTCTTCTATCTTCCAGAGCTCGGTCCTTTTTCCCTGGGAACACGGCCATTCTCTCCTTTTTTGCAGGTATCCTTTCATCGGAGACCTGTTACTAGATTTTGAAAATCCCAACAACGGTCGTCAGGTTTTCAACTGGCTGGGTTTCCCTGAGAATACGGTTGCTGGGTTCTGGATTTTAGTACTATAGTTTGTTCATTTGCTGGTTCTACCGAGTCTTTGACGTTTTTGAACTCAATGTTATGCACGTGATGGTTGGGTCCTATTTTCCTCGATGGCTGATTCAAAGTCGACTCATCATAGTCATGGAAGCAAGTCATGGTTGCTTCCGACAGTTCAAAGTTGGGTGTCTAGCCTTAAATGGGTTTTGGCCATGGCAGCCAGCAATGTAGATAATCTGCCATGACAACTCTTGTGAGTTGTTTTTTTCCCTTCTTTTGTTTCACCAAAACCCCACTTATCACTAGTATCATTTGCCTTTGAACTGTTGTAATCTGCAACCTCTCAAAACCATGTCATGAAATGTTGAATCTGCCATTGGAGGTCGTCTATGTTTCTGTTCCCACTATGATTATTAATAAAAAAATTTAATGTATTTAGAAATGATGTGAATGATTGCTAATTTGATTTCATATGATCCATGGAAATTGTGCTGTTTGGAACTGTTGATTTGATATGATCGATGGGAAAAAAATCTAGAGTTGTTGGGAGGTATCAATTAAAGTGGAAAACATTATCTTTCTTTGTCAACAACCTTTCACCATCCTAATTATATAAAGATTTAATTTTGGATTCTAATTTTAGTCTTTAAATAATCACCAAATATGCCCCTCAAATACATAATATTAAGAAATAAAAAATAAAGCTAAAATAATTTCATAGATAAAATACATAGCAATTTACACAATGTAGCAGACTCAGAACTTTAAAACGGATTTTACTTAGCAGGTTTGGTCATGCATTATCCAACAGCAAACAACTTCAAGAACTCAACAAGCCATCCTTAAACAACACAAATTAGGCCGACCTTTGTAATGATTCGACATACAATGCTGCAAACACGTTCGGCAACCTTTGCCATGTTTAATGCTCCACTGCAAATGGCTCCTGTTCCAAGTCCAGCTGCATTTGCTCTCTAATCACTGGCCCTCGATCAGTCTACGGCAGACTTCCACCTGAATCAGCTGTCAAAACTGCTTCCGGCTGTTGGATTGGCGATAATTCCTCATTTGTCAGATCAGATGACGTGGTGTTCTCATCTGTTTCTTTAGATGAGGCTATATTTCCCTCGGTTGTTGCTTTTGATTTAATCACCTTTTCCTGATTGGATGCCTTCGATTCCGCTTCCTCATTCTTTGCACTGTACAAAGTAGTCTTCTGAGAAGGCAGTTTGGGAAGTGATTTCCTCTGTGGCTTCTTTGCGTGGACCGGAGAAGTTACTTTGCCAGATATCCTCTGAGATGCTTTCTCATCCAGGCTTAGCCGGCCTGATTGGTGACCGTTATTGCTGTTACCATCAACGTCTGAAGTAGTTGAGCTTTTTCTCCGGCCAAGCTTTGGAGATTTAGCTCTTGTAGTTGGTATCTGCGCGCCCAAGTAATAGAAAACATTAATGTTATAAATCGTGAGATATTCATACACACACTCAAGAAAGGAAAAGATATAAAAGGGAATACAAATAAGCATGTCATTGGGAGCTATAAAGCACGGGTACTCCCCTTCATGTGCCCAACGTCCCCGATATGTTTTCGGTAGGGTGTTCAAATCCGGGTACCCGAAGTACCGGGTACCCGAATCTTCGAGTAGTTTAAAAATCAGCCCGTGTCCCGACCCGGGTGTTGCAGGTACCCATTAGTCGGATACCCGGAATTTGCGAGTACCCGAATATAAAAATATATATATTTTTAACATAAAAATATTTTATTAATTTAATATAAAAATACATATTTATTAGTTTAATATAAAAATATGTATTTTTTAAATATAAAAATATAAAAATTAAGATTTTTTATTAGTTTAATATAAATACATATATATGTTAAATATAAAAATATATTAATTTTAAATATATCTGAATACCCGAGATAACTGGGTACCCGAAAATTCTAAATATTTTGACCCGAGCTCGACCCGGAAAATGACGGGCCAGGTACCCAAATAAATTTACTTAAAAAATGAGAAATAAAATCCCCATCTTTGTGAGCAGGGTTTTAAAAACCATTAAACTAATCCGAACTTAAAAAATTCAAGGATAATTAAACTAATGTGAACTTCAAAAGTTTAAATTATACCCAAATAAACTCAAAATCAATTGAATCAAACTCAGTTGAAATTCAAACCTAAGTAAAGCTCGAGTATACACATGAAAAATTGAATGTACAAGTAAAAAACTACTCAATTGAACACTCAACCTAAAAAATATATATTTAATTATGTGTGCAAAATGACTCACGTACACGTGGTCTCAGCCAAAAGGCCAAAACTAGATTGCTTCCTTGTTTTAGCGGTTAAGCGCCTATTTATAGGCTGCTTTCTCTTCTTGCTTTATGTATCTTAAGGATGTGGGATATTGAATGTGTATTATATTTGTTACATGTTTCAACTTGTTTTAACGCTTCTTCACTCAAACTTTAAATAGAGATGAGTAAATATCTATTTCAGCCATGTCATCTTTTAATTTTATTATTTTAGTCTTTGACTTTCTCTTAATTTAGAACGTAAAGTTAAATTTTTATTCAATTTAGTTATTTAATTTTAATAATCTTCTAATCTAAGTGTTAGAAAGTAATTTAAAAATCATTAGAAGTGAATTTAAATAATTATAATTATTGTTTAATACAATTATAATTTTAGTCCTTATTGTATTATGAATTTTAATGATTTTTTATTATATATAGTATTAAAATTTATTTTATATTTGCAGTACACTTGCCGTACTCGTACCCTGTAATTTTGGAAATTGTTGTTTCCCATCCCCGCACCCGTCCCTGTCCCCGTATCTGTGCAACTTAGATTGGGAGTTGAAATTAAAATACAAAGACAGAATCGATCTATGCAAATTTCTATACTCAAAGGATCATCTAGCCTTGTATAGATATATCAGAACATTCGACTAACCTTCTTTAATTCCACCTTTGGAGGTGGAGGTCCCTGATAGAAGCTCGGCATCGGAGTTGCTTTGAAGTTCAAAGTCTTCCTAAATATCTTAATCTCAGCCTCTTGAGTTTCCTGCCGAAAAGTTAAATATCATTATGATAAGATATTATTCTGAACCATAAGCCATCATATTAACAAAATAACACCTTAGATTTGGCCTGCAAGTTGCTCTTTTCTGCTTCCATTGCATGAATCTTTTCCTCAAGTTTATTGTAGAACTGCGCAACACAATAAGGAAGACTTAAAAGTTAAGTAAAATTGTTACAAGAATGACGATGTAAAATGTGGGGAATATCATATAATGCACCAACCTCTTTCCTTTTCTCAGCCCTTTCATCACACTTGAAACTGAAACCATAATTTGGAAGAGTACCAATCTTTTGAGCTTTAGCATCAGCTGCTGTGGGGCTTCAATGAAGCAATTAAAGATAAACAGAAAATGCCAATGAAAAAAAATGAAAGCTTATAGACAACGTCGGAAAGAAAACTCAAACCGTGACCCATTTCAACGCTCAGTACCGGACAGAACGTTATAACAAAATGTTCAAACAGACAAGGATACGATGACTCAGTGTCTCCTTCAGCTTTATTTGGAGGTCCTTTCTTCAGAGGCTTTAGTTTGGGTTTCTCCCTGCAATAAACGGAAGAACAGTTGTGAAAATGCAGGAGAACAGATCTTTCATCATGCAGCACGTAAAGTCCGATACTCCAATTCCAGGGGAAAATAAAAAGTGGCCAGTTAGAGCTTCCCCTCTCGGTTTACATAATCAATAAGAACGGCAGAAGGTTGCATAAAGAAAGAAAACAGAAATAAACAAAAGTACAAGTACTACGTACGTATTGCCTTCAGAGAAGGCTGCATCAGGTTTTCCAGGATGCTGTCGTAAGCACACAGAGAGGAAAATAAATAATCAGAAAGGCAGGAACAGCGATAACAAAAGAAAAGGAAAATCCACAGAAAAAGAAATAAGTAGCATTATCATTGTGAACCCTGACCTGGGATCCATTAGCTTGTCTTTCATTCAATGATCTACTTTTAAGAGGCTGTTTCATACGAGAATTTGCAGCAACAGAACCGCCATTAGGAGCTGTCAACATTGCCTTAGCAATCTTTCCGTCTTTACTTTTCTTCACTAAAGCTGGAGAAACATGTTTGGGACCAGAGGGCTTCTCAGTCTTGGTCTTGCTTTGAATCTTATGAGGTTTGGATTGCTTCAAATTATCTCTGTCTTCCCCTTCCTACCGAGAAAGACAGTCATGCACATGAAATTAGTCCAATAGTAAAAACTAAAAGACTCAAACAGAATGTAAGACCTACTACCTTAGAATCTACCAATCCATTGCTTTCTATATTGTCATTCGACCCTTCTTTAGCTTGCTCGGTTGTTCCATTGTCATCCATTTCATTCTGCAAATAAGTCTCGAAGGTTTCATTGGCATTCCCATTCACATTATCCGAAAGACCACTGTTGTACTCATCCCCAGACACCCGAAGTTGCAGACAAACACCATTTTGATCGGCACCCTCAATCCCACCCGCAGACAATAGATTATCCGAGTCCATCACACTGTAACAGGAACAAAACAAACTAAGGGGCAAGGCCAATTACAGATAAAACAAGCAGGAAAAGGAATTAACACATAAACACCATTTTGAAGGGCATTTTCAAGCTAACCCTCAGACAATATATTATCCAAATCCATTAAGATGAATAAAAGTAAAGAGCAAGCCTAATTACAGAAAAAATGAAAGGAACCAACCCTTCCAGTAATTTTAAATTCTCCTACCTAACAGCTATAAATTATATAGTAATATTTAATAATTTCCATTGGTCTAAACTATCCACATTTATCAGCTGAAAAGGATTAAATATCGATATGAATTTTCCAATATATATATATATATATATGAAAAAACGAACAAGAAAAACTAAATTAGATCTCATATTAGGAGATAAACACCAAATTAAAATCGAATTCAAGGCATCAGAGGTTGCATTTGAAAAATAAAAGGGGAACCGAGTCAGTGAAAAACCAGTAAAATGGATGCTTTAAGTAGAGTACAGCTCCAATGGATACAGAGATCTTCAACGCCACCAAACAGCTAACACATTTCGCTTCACATTGATCTACTCTTTGAAAAAAAAATTGAAATATTTCCCTCGGTCTTTCTTAGGAGCCAAACAAACAAGATTTTCCTTTCAAAAAAAAAGGGGAAAAAAGGAATTTTACTAATTTTCTTTCTTACCTCGCGAAGCGTGCGATAAATCAATACTTCATCACTATGAAGCTAAGAATGCAGATTTATGACAGAATCAGTGAAGAAAATGTAAACGATCTGAGATAAGGAAGATAGTGAGATACAGTGCAGATTAGAAGATCTAAGCCATTAAAAAATAATAGGAATTTAAAATTATTTATTTATTATTTTTATATTTTGATTTTGAGGCTTGAAATTTGAAATGTCGTATAAATATCAAAGTTACAAGTGAACATTAATTTTGATCCAATATAGTATATTATTATAAGAAAAAATATCTCATGCATTACGGTAGAAACGAAAATTTTAATGTTTAAGGATTTTATTTAGAGTCTAATATTTAAAGGTTAAGTGTAGGTGTTTAAAATTTTGAGTTTATAGGTTATAGTTTAAGTCTAGAATAATATAGTTAGGGATTTAAATTTTAACCTTTAAACCCTAAATTTTAACATTAGACTTTAAATTTTAACCACACCCTTTAAATTTATATAATCACTTATTTTATCTGGGTTTAACCCGCTTTTACATTTTTGTTTCAATAGGCTTTGGACTTTGCTTATTGGTATTACTAGTTAATTAAGTTAGTATACTTGCTATACTTATTTGCTTAGTTTTGTTCTTGTTTGAAAAGAAAAACACAAGCAATATTATAAGGTTATTTTAATTCGTATTATATATCAAATGCTAACAATTATTGTTTGCTAACATTCCTTCTGCTTTCTCAACTTTTTGATTTTTTTAATGTTGACTTCCCGAACAAAAAATGCAGAACACAATGAGCTGAAATTGTTTCTTTTTAATTTCTAATACAATGAGCTAACAACTCGAATTTGACCGATCTTGATTCGACTTGATTTTATAGAATTGTTTCTTTTTAATTTCTAATTTGAGAAGAGATGACACTGCTTTAGGAAGGAGAGAGTTAGGGCTGGAACTGGTGGCAGATGCAATGAGTCACGTAGGAGAACAACTGCATCCTAATTTTTTAAGAAAATATGTTTAATTTAGTGTGTGTTTTTAAATATTAGTTTAATGTGAAAAGAGGGAAAAAATGAAATCTGTATACCCAATTCGTAAAAAAATATTTTGAACTTAGATTCTTGAACTTAGATCCAGTGGTTGGAACACAATTAGATTTAGAATATCTTTTCACCGACTTATCTCGTGATTTATGAAAAGTACTTATACATGTGTATGCATTAGCGTATTTACGAAAATATATTATATATATAGGTAAAGTACACAAATGGTCACTAAACTATCTCTAAAAATACAAAATAGTCATCAAACTTTCAAATGTTATATAACTATCATTAAATTTTAATTTTTGTTACAAAATGGTCATTGAGCCGTTAATTATCGTTAATTGGGTGACGTGACAGTTATAGAAATTTGAATAATATAACATTTAATCTTCCATATTGACACATTTAATCAATTTATTTCTAATTTAACCCCCATTATTGATGTCTAAATTGATTGAATGTGTAAATATTGAGGATTAAATATGTTATTATACAATTTTTTATAACTGTCACGTCTCCAGATAACGACAATTAACAGCCCAATGGCCATTTTGTAATAAAAACTAAAGTTTAATTACCATTATGTAACATTTGAAAGTTTGATAACCATTTTGTATTTTTTTGGATAATTAGATTTTATTAGCCAAAAGCAGCAAACCTGGAACGAAAAAACAACAAAACTGTACAACTGCAAAAACAAAACAACCCTCACCCTATACAATTAACCCCCAGTTCTGACATATTTGTAAATCAATGCTATCTCTCAAATGTAAAACCTTCCCAAATAATCTCGTATAAATAACCTCAAGTATGCTAAAAAAAATACCAGAAAAAAGAGAAGAAGACGAACCAAAAATCCTACGATTACGCTCCCTCCAGATAAAGTATAGGAAAGCATTCCACGTGAGCCTTAGAACTAAAGAAATCAAGGATTTGCCCCTGAAATACTCCATTGCCCAATCAAACTCAATCGCCCACGAAAAAACCTCTCTTGAGATGCAACAACAATGTAAAATCTCTTTCCACACTTGCTTAGAGTAGCCACAACCAAAGAAAATATGATTCCTACTCTCAGCAGCACCATTACAGAGGACACACCCAGTGTCAACCCTCATACCCCAGGAGAGAAGCCTGTCTCTTGTAGGCAATCTTCCAAGTATGGCCATCCACGCTACAATAGCATGCCCGGGAATATGCAAATGATACCAAACTAGGCGATTCCAACAAACTTTATCCCGACTTCCACGCATCTCTGACCAAGCTTGGGAAGTAGTCAAAGATCCAGCACTGAACAGGTGTAAGTGGTTGTCCCTCATCTTTAACAGCTTTCTCCATATCCAGCTCATCGACTGCCTAGGCAAAGCCTGCCAAAATGAGACCCCCTTCAAGACATAAGCATTAACCCAAGCCACCCAAAGTGAGCCTTGGTCAGTAAGCAACCGCCTTACCAGCATCACCATGCAAGCATTGTTCCAGTGACACAAATCTCGAATCCCTAAACCACCCTCAGATTTCAATGAACAAACCACATTCCAACCAACTCTGCTACCAATTCCATTCTTATCTTCTCCCTTCCAAAAGAAGCGCATACATAACTGATTAATTCTCTTTAATACGGCATTGGAAAGAATGAGTTGCATGCACCAAAAGCTTTGAATCCCAAATATGGTAGACTTAATAAGCTCAAGCCTACCCGCAAAGCTCAGCTTTAGAGAAGACTAAAGCCGAATCTTTGTCTGTATCTTCTCCAAGAGTGGTTGACAATCCTTAACCGAAAGCTTCCTTGTGACCAAAGGCACCCCAAGATACCTGACAGGTTGAGAACCATGCTTAAAACTAGTAGCCAATACAATAGCTTCCACCTCCTCACTTTGAACTCCTGAAGTAAAAAATTCACTCATGGCAGCGTTAAGCCTCAAGCCGGACATCTTATAAAATTCGTCTAAGACACAGCAAATGCCAACTATTGATTCCAGATTTCCTTTAGAGAACACCATCAGATCGTCAGCAAAACAAAGATGAGTCAGGCGTAACTTATGACACTTAGGATGGAACTGGAAAACTCCTTTAGCGGCTGCAGCATTCAGCAACTTTGGTAGAACATTCATAACCAAAATAAAAAGATAAGGAGATAGAGGGTCCCCCTGTCTCACACCCCTCTCTCCCTTGAAGAAACCTGCCAGGCCACCATTAACAGAAGCGGAGAATCTAGGAGTCATCACGCAAGCCCCTATCCAAGAAATAAATCTGCGCGGAAACCCCATAGCATCTAAGACTGAAAGTATGAACTCCCAACTAATGAAATCAAATGCCTTTTGTAAGGCAATTTTCAGAGAAAGAGAAGATCTGTCGTATCCTCGTACCAGTTCCTGCGCTAATAGAGTATTATCTACTATGTTCCTACCCTTAACAAAAACACTCTGATTAGGGGCAATCATAGCAAAGAATAGAGGACATAATCTGTTGACCAAGACCTTGGTGATGCATTTATAAACAATTGAGCAACAAGAGATGGGTCGAAAATCCTTCACCTGACTAGGGCTCAAGGTCTTAGGAACTAGTACAATGGTTGTTGCATTAAATCCCGGTATTAGTTCAGACTGAGAGAAGAAATGCCTGACAGCACGAAGAAAATCACCACCAGGAATATCCCATGGTCGTTTGAAGAATAGAGCAGTAAACCCGTTTGGACCAGGGGACTTATCATTCCCCATCTCAAACAAGGCAGCCTTAATTTCTACTTCAGTAACATCTCTAACCAAGCAATCTACTCCCTCATCAGGTATAGTGTAAGAGAGCAACTCCCTAAGAAAATCCACTGAAGGAATTTCAACCTGCGAGTCACGAGTTCCAAGCAAATCAATATAGAACTTAACTCTTGAGTGTCAAGCCTAGCACCCTCAGCTGAAACAAGGGACCTGATGTACTGCCTGCGATTCCTGACTTTGACCGTAGAGTAAAAGAATTTGGTACTCTGATCAGCCTCACAAATTCATTGAACTTTAGCTCTCTGTTGGTAAAAACTTCTCTCAGCCTCCTCCAACTGTGCAAGCTCCTCCCTTAGAACTTGGACTCTACCAACAGTGTCAGGACAAATGTCATTAGATAAATTGATTAACTGAGCAGCTTCTAACTGCTTCCTCTTATCAGCAACTCGCGACGAAAGTGCACCAAAATGCTGCCTATTAAATTGCCTCAAGACAGGCTTCAATCTTTTTAATTTTGCAAACAACTGGCGCAAAGGATTACCAGTCTCTTCCCTACTCCAAACTCGGGCAACAATTTCTAGAAACTGGGGTGTTGGCACCAGAAATTATAGAACTTAAAGGGCTTCGGTGGATCCAAGAAAGCCTTCTCAGTCAAGAATATTCCTGGAGAGTGATCCGATATTCCTGGTGCTAAAAATTCAGTTTGAGAGTGCGCAAACACAGTGTACCAGGATAAGTTTGTGAGCATTCTGTCCAATTTACGGGCAAGAGGCCTCTGCTCCTGGTGGTTAGACCAAGTAAAGAGGGGGCCTGAGCAAGGGTAATCAATAAGACCAATCTCTTCCAAGCACTCCTTAAACTCAATCATATCCGAGTTAACAATATAGACATCGTCGGCGCTCGGTGGAGCTAAATGAACCTGAATCTCCTAGGATAAAATTATCATTTTTTTCACTGAGATCACTTGCTGGGTATGGATTATAATTAAACCCAAATTTGATGGGTTCTGACTCGACCCAATCCAATAGTGACGGATTTTAATTTTTAAAATTCGACTTCAGGGCGGGGCAGGTTTTATTAAAAAAATTTGGGGTCGGGTTTAGGGTTGTTTGTTTTTCAAATTATTGTTAACCTTATTAATGTTTTAATAGTTTGTTTGATTTTCGTTCCAGATATATATATATATATATATATATATATATATTAAAAGAATCTCCTTTTCGTTTCATTATTTATCGATCTAATCTTTGATACATATATATAATATTCCCAGATCTGATAAATTTGTCCCCTTTTTTCTTTTTGCTTTTTAAAATTGTTTAATCTGTTTTAGTGTTACTATTTTTGAGTTGATATGTTTGTTGTTGGGTCGAGGATGGATTTGTATTCTAAATCTCGGAGTGGGTGAAAAGAAATATTTTTTGAGGCGGGTCGGGTTAATCCTAAAGTTTCAAAATGTTATAATTTTAGGTGCCCGACTGTTAACTACCGTTAAAAAAATCGTTAACCAATACAAAATTGACACATGTCATTTTTAATTTCGTTAAATTATTTTTTTAATAAATTAAAATTTTACAAAAATATCTTAAAATTCTAAAACTTTTTAAAATAGTCCCTAAATCTCTAAACCCTAAATCTCCAATTTCTCACCGATGTCGTCGTCGGACCCAACCAACCATATCTCCTCACTCGCCGTCGCCTAAAGCTGGCAAACGGTGTGCCAACCAAACATTGAACGTCAAACGTGAAATAATCGTTCGATTGGCACATCGTTCGCCAGTTTCCAGCGACAGCGAGTGGGGGGAAATGACCGATTGGGTTCAGCGACCGAACGAGTGTGGTTGGCGATGCGGCCGGCGACAGCAGCCGTGAGAATTTAGGGATTTTTAGGGATTTAGGGACTGATTTGAACATTTTTATAAATTTTGGGATTTTTTAAAATTAAATTTTAAAGTTTTTTTCAAAAATAATTAAAAAAATAAATATTCATGACATGTGTCGCGTTTTAAATCAATAATGGTTTTTAACAGCCGATCCCTAAAATTATAACTTTTGAAACTTTAGACACTCATCTTTACAAAAAGATACTTTTAACACTTAAATTAAAAAATAATATACTTTATGTACTTATTTTTCATTTAAACCTTTTATTTTTTAATCTCTCAATTAGAGTCGGGGAGATAAAAATTCTGGCCCACCTGTTTTGGACCATTCCCAGGAACAACTGGAGAAACTTTATTGTGAAGTGAACTGAAAACTGAAAATGTAATATATAAATATATATTTATATTTAGGATCAAATAAAATTTGACAATTTAAAAATTCTTTGATTCAATCTGATGTGTAAAAAAGTTGACTCGAACTAATTTAAATTATAATTTCATAAACTTAATTCAACTGAAAAAAAATTAAAATAAAGTTTGAATCATAAAATGATACTCGAGCAACTCACAAATTTTAATAAAAGTGGACTGATTTTCAAGTTCAGGTCGAATCTCTCAACTTTTATATTATATATGTATATCATATATAAAAAATTATAAATAAATATATATGAATATCATATATGATTATAGAAAGCCGTTTAAACCGAAACTAATTAATATTATAACATTATAAATATTTATAATTAAATTTAAATAAAAATTCAAACAATTTAACTCGACTAAAAATTAAATAAAATTTAAATTGTATAATAAACTTAATTAACTCGATTAATACGAAATTATTTTATTCGACTCAATAAAATACTCACTTTTATTTATATCCGTATGCGCGTGTAGTGATGAAGTTAGGGTTTTAAGTTTGATCCACTAAATAAATAATAATATCTGTTAAGGTACAATGACAGCCTACTTGCTATTCTTTGTCCCTTTCCATTTACTCTATTTGTTTTCTCTTCTTTCACTTGTTGCCATTTTTCTGTAATACGTACTTCCACTGCACATGATATCTACGTCACTGTAGTTAACTACGAACCTTCTTTTTTTTTTAAATTTTAATTGAAATCATCTTAATTTGAATTTGAGTTTGCAAAATATAGAAATTTTGAGCGAACCATTCAAATATTTGAAGGTGTCTAATTATAATTTTAGAATTTTTAAGGGAACAAATGAAAATTTTCATAATTTTAAGGGCTGTAAGTTAACCCCGAATGTCCCCACTAAGGCTCCATTCAGCCGAGCTTAAATTTCAGCTTTTGTCGCAGCAGTGCCGAACGAGCTGCTTTCAAGGCTTTCGTACTCAGCTTTTTCGCCGAGATTGCTCACAACAGCTGCGTTTAGAGACTAAAAATTTTAACTTTTCTGCCAACGCGAATTCTCAACCTAAATGTAAATTCTTACAGCAGCACCGAATGAAGCCTAAGTTCTGCCGTTGGTTTTGGAAGTTGAATTGTAAGGGAAAAAAAACATTGTTGGTTGACAAGAATATCACCAATAGCCCTTGGAAGTTGAATTGTAAGGGAAAAAAAAACATTGTTGGTTGATAAGAATATCACCAATAGCCCTCGTGATGCGACTTAAAGTTGAAATGAAATCTCAATTAATATAAATTCTAAATCATAAATAATAATTCTTTCCATTAACGGTACTTTCCTGTTTAATGATTTTTTTCCCTTACGGTTTCACAAAGTTTTGCTCCCAAATTAACTTGCCTTGCACATTTTATATTAGTAGATGAATTTTTTTAATAACTTTTTTTTTTGTATATACAAGACCTTGAATTCGAAATTTGCTTAAGCAATATTAATCTGCTTACTATTTGAACCAACCCCGTTAGTTAATGATTTTGGTATCTTTATTAGATTTATGGCTCCAAAATTATATATATATATATTAAAAAAATTACGGTCAATCTTCAAATTACTAATTTATTCTAATATAGTTATACGTTTAAATTCATCTTTATCTTTAAGTTCATTATTATTTTTAATTTCATAATTAATTATCTTTGCCATAAACTTGATTTCATATATTTATGCTGAGATTGAAAGAATGGCATAAACAAAATCAACTTAACATTATCGTTAATAATAATAGTAATAATAATAATAATAATAATAATAAAAAGAGAGATTACAATAGGCACATGCCTTAAACTTGAACAAATATCACGCAATGCTAGGATCTTTGCAACACATAATCCTAGAAACTTTTAGCACAAGTATCAGAAATAACCAGAGAAAACCCTAATCCAAACTTCCAAATGTAGTAATCGAAACAAAGACACGTTAATTTGCAACACCGTAATGAATACTGAAGTAGAAGCGAACTTAGCCCACATGCACCGATCAGCATTTGAAGCCTGCAGGGACTTCCTTCTGGCATGCACTGAGGAGCAAGCTTAGAGTTACGGGGACGTTGAGGTTGATCCCCAGAACATTAGCTTTAATGGCGGTGCAAAGGCAAAGGGCAGCCTCCAAATCAGCCAAGCCTTGGATCAGAGCACAGCATTTGCTCGTCGGAGGTGATCCCACCACGATGTTCACCAGTCCAAGCACGTCAGCACAAACGCCTAGCTTCAACGTGTCCTTAGGACAAGAAGCAGGCGTTGCCGGGGGAGGGCATGCCGGAGGCGGAATGGGTTTCGGCTTCGGTGGCTTGCATGAGTTACAAGCGGTGGTGAATGATGAGTGGAAGAGAAGAGAGAGAACTATGAAGAGAGCATAGGTTTTGGTGGATGCCATTGCTGCTCGCTAAGTGACTGAAGAAATGCTCGAAAGAGATTCTGGTGTATTCACTCGAGAACCGGAAGAGGGTTTTTTAAAGCAAATTTGTGAGGCTGCTGAGCTGGGATGTGATTGAGTGGAAGAGAGTAGTAGTAGTTGGCTTTTTGTAAGCTTCTGGGGAGGAAACTTGTGAGTATCCTTTTTCTTTCTTTCATTTTTATAGCAATATTGCCCAACCGAGTTGAAGAAGATTCACCATACATCACTCAAAATGAAAATATATGCAGTTATATAGTTAAATCATCCATGGCCCCCCATCTTAACTTAGGGTAAATTTCTCTCTCTTTCATGCACTTCCTATATATTTTATAAATCACCTGCAATGAGTACAGCAGTCGACCTGAAGTCAGCCTCCAACTTCCCTTGAAGTCGGCATGTAGTGTAGAAGACTTCCCCTACTACTATAGCAATCATCATAGATCATAAAATAAAAAAATACCCCAAACCTTGAAATAAAGAATCTGACAACTCTATCTGTAAAAAAAAACATTGGTGAAGCATCCAAGAATGATTGTAAATGTCGTGATTAAGCCAACTTGTAGTGTTGTGACTGGTGAATTTGTGATGGCTATTTAGGCAAGTGAGTGGTAACAAGAGGAAGCAAAGTGTGATATCTTTTTTTAACCGAATGCATGGATTACAGCTTCTTGAGGATGGTGACAATGAACATGAATGATTTTGTCTACTTGTGGTGTTTTCTGTCCAGTATTGGTTCATAATTTGTTTGCAATAATTGATTTAGAAATAGGAGAACTGTATTGCAGCTCAACTCACATGCTATCAAATCTCATTGCCGGACTAATGATACATGTGAATGGTATGGTCGTGGTCGGCATTGATCGTTCCATGCCACCATATGCATGATTAGTACTGTACGTTAACCCCATTCGATTTTGTCGAATGATGAGTATCAGTTCAGTTAGCACCGTTACTATATTCTACGCTTTTAAACGTTGGGGATTTAAGTAAATTGTTGTCTTAACTAATTGATTCTGTTTAAATTAGACGATAATTAAGCAAGTCTTTAATCGATAGGAGTCTAACAAAATCTAAAACTGAAATAATCTAAATCCGAAAATATCCCTATCTGAACCCTCCTAAACCCATTTATTTGCCACCTATATTCATATAGCTATGTACGTTAACCCCATTTGATAGCATGTGAGTTGAGCTGCATTATTTTTGCATATGTCTGTGTTCGTAAATTGTTTGTATATCTCTCTTTGTTGATTAATTTGTTTGTTTGTCTATTATTAATTCCTTCATCATTCATATTGCTTAATGACTAATATCTAGTTATGCACTCAATAGGTAAAAAGTGCAAAGCCCTAGTCTCCCTTAATTACTTCATATCAGTAAACTCAAAGTTTATGGAAAATACTTTGATACACAAGCATTTCAATTTTAGGGTTTAGAGATTTAGGTTGTGATCTAGAGTTTAGGGTTTAGGATTTAAAGTTTATGACTAGAGTTTAGAGTTTAAGGTTTAGGTTTTAGGGTGTTAGACCTATGAATTTAGGTTTTAGGTTTTATAGCTTAAATATGAAGTGTAATTTTTTTTACACAGCTTGTGTATCAAAATATAACCTTAAGTTTACACACACTGTATATATGTGCATTTTTTCTACATACAAAACATTTATTTTTAGGAAAATTTTTTGATACATAAGCTTGTTAGATTTAGGGTTTAAAGCTTAAGTTTTGAGTTAGATTTTATTGTTTAAGGTATGATTTAGGATTTAGGTTTTAGGTTTAATAATTTAGAATTTATATTTTAAAGGTAAGGTTTGTGGAATATTTTTTTTACACAACTTGTGTATCAAAATCAAATCATATTTTTATGTTAGTCTTGTATTTTTTATTACTTATGTTTATTTTAGGGTCTATTTTCGGAGTTCATAATTATCCTCTCAAAAATATTTTTTCCAATATTTAAACTTGGATTTTCTCCCCCATTAATTTTATATGTTTGAATACCTTTGTATATTATAGATATTTTAGCACACAGTTCTTTGTAAAAAAAAGTATATACTGTTTAAGCTATTCAAACTTCCGCTACACCCATAAATCAGAAAATAATATGTGCTTAAACACACTCAAACGTACATCTTCTTATGTGTTGCAATAACAACAATGCTAATCGAATGAATACTCAATTTAAAATTTTTATAATTTTTTTTTTGTTTTGCACGAAAAATTTTAAATTAATATTACATGTTCACATCATATCATAAAAATAGCATAAGATTGGTATATTGGCTTTAGAATATTGTTTGGTTAGACATGTGATGTGATCCCTGAATCAAGATATAAGCCCGACGACGTTTTGGCTCTAGATCTCTAGGACCGACTATAAATAGTACGAGTATAGGCACATTGTAATTGTCACGACCCAGACCCTAGGGTCCGAGCCCAACGCACACCAAGGTGCAGAGGAGGCCCTGCGCACTATTTTGGGCTTGCCAGCACCAAATCGAGATGGCCCATCACTTGGGGTTGAAGAGCAATCAGATATGGCAAGTATATCAAGTCAACAAGCCTTATCATTCTAAACTTACCATATCTTTGGAACCCTTTATCTTTGGCAAGTTTTACCCAAATAGCTAGGATCAAGGGATATGATTGTGATGCTTTAATCTGGACCATTGATGTACTCTTATCTTAACCGTTGGATGTAGGGGGCTTCAAGTATAAATAGAGGCTTACCCCACCTCATTTTACACACTTCAGTTTTGAGGAATACACAGAGCATTCACTCAATTCTCCTTGCCTAGCTTTTCTTAGCCATTTCCTTTCAGTTGTTCTTTGTTTTCCGCAAGGATCTTAGCTTGTTAAGCTTTGATCGTCAGGCTGACTTAGGCGTTGCAACGTTTAAAAGCGTCTAAGGTCGCACGTTCGAGACTACGAGGTTCTACAGGCGTGACAAGTGGTATCAGAGCGAGTTTGACCGAGAGAAATGGCACTACAAAGCTCCTGCGAGGTTTCAGCAACTGACCGAGAGACTCGTGCTGCAGCTGCCGGGAAAAAGCGTGAAAGTTTCAGAGACATCATCTCTTCTTTGGAGAAGAGGGTCGTTCGTCTGGAAGAAGCCATGGGTAATGTCCATGAGACCTAGGAGGAGGCGGAGCCACGCCTCGAGAAGGTGGATTCACTCAATGATGAAATCACCGAGGAGGTCAAAGAAGTTCTCAACTCAATGTATGAGAAATTGGATCAACAAGTCTGTTCCCTTCAAGGTGCAATGGAGGCCATGAAGGTGGAACATGTGGGAGAGATGAAGAAGCTCATTGTCGAGCTATCTCTCTACAAGAATGCTGTATTGACCGGCATGGTGGGCGAAGCACCTGCAGCTAAACCCAAGATCGATGTTCCAAAGCCGAAGGAGTTCAAAGGATCGAGGGCAACCCAGGAAGTGGACAACTTTATTTGGGGGTTAGAGCAGTATTTCTGACTCATAAGCATCGATGATGAGGTAACAAAGGTAAACACAGCTTCTGTTTATTTGACTGATGCCGGTATCTTATGGTGACAACACAGATGCTCCCAAGCGAAGGATAAGACTCTTCCCGTCAAGACGTGGAAGGAGTTCCAGTTCGAGTTCAATGAGCACTTCTACCCAAATAATGCTCAAGACGAGGCTCGAGAGAAGCTACACCAGCTACAGCTTGATGGCTCTATCCGATAGTATGTCAAGAGGTTCACGGAACTTAGGCTCCAAATCCAGGACATGGGCGAGACTGACACCCTCTTTGCCTTCAAGAATAGGCTGCAACGTTGGGCAAAGATGGAGCTGCACCGAATGGGGGTCCAAGATCTTTTCAAGGCGATGGCCGCTGCCGACTCCCTTGCAGAGTTTGAACATAAGAAGTCGGACAATTCCAAAGAAAAGCCGAAGTACAAAGGCAACGGGAAGAAAGACAAGGACATGCATGCCAAGAACGGGTCCAAAAAGCCAACCAATAAAGGTAATGAAGTCAGCAAGCCTTGGGACGTCATGTGTTACAGTTGTAGAGGTAATCACTACAAGAGGAATTGCCCCCAACTCGCAAAGGTTGCTGCCATTTAAGAGAAGAGTGGCGAAGAGAATGAATCCCTCAAGCTTAATTCCATCATCAGTTCCATGGAGATTAAGAAGGGTTCCAAGAAAAAGGGTCTGATGTTCGTGGACATCATTGTGGCGGGCCAAAGGTTGAACGCACTTGTGGACACTGGTGCCCCAGAATTGTTCGTGTCAGAGCAAGTTACCAAGAGACTTGGCCTTCACGTGGAGAAGGCAAGTGGGTTCATCAAAACCGTGAATTCCAATGAGACTCTGATTGCGGGAGTAGCAAAAGGAGTCAAGTTAGAAATTAGGGATTGGACCGGTAAGGAAGCTATCAAGGTAATCCCTCTTGATGACTTTGATTTTGTGATTGGGCTTAGCTTCCTTGACTGGATTAATAATTTCCATGTTCCCTTTGCCGATTGTTTGTGCATACTTGACCGGGCACATCCATGCATGGTTCCGGTGAATCGAGAGGCAGAAGTTGGGGCCAAGATGCTGTCAGCCATCCATTTCAGCAAGGGGGTGCGCAAGGAAGAACACACCTACTTGGCCACGTTGGTTCATGATGGGCCAAGTTAGTTCGAAGAGATCCTAACCGAGGTGAAGCAAGTTTTGGCAGATTTTAAGGATGTAATGCCTGCCGAGTTGCCCAAGCATCTCCTACTGAAGCGGGAGGTGGATCACAAGATTGATCTTGTGCCGAATGCGGAGCCGCCAGCCCGAGCTCCTTACCGAATAGCTCCACCCGAGTTAGAGGAGATGCACAGACAATTGAAGGAACTCCTCGATGTCGGGTATACCCGACTGTCAAAGACACTCTATGGTGCGCCGATGCTCTTTCAGAAGAAGCATGATAGAACGCTTCGAATGTGCATCGACTATCGGGCTTTGAATAAGCTCACAGTGAAGAACAAGTACCCGATCCCACTTATAGCAGACTTGTTCGATCAACTTGGTGGTGCAAGGTGGTTCACCAAGTTGGATTTGCGGTCCGGATATTGGCAAGTTAGAATCGTAGAAGGTGATGAATCGAAGACAGCATGCGTGACTCGCTACGATTCGTATGAATTCATGGTGATGCCTTTTGGCCTCACGAATGCTCCTGCTACCTTCTGCACTCTCATGAACAAGGTACTACAACCCTTTCTTGATCAGTTCGTTGTTGTTTACCTTGACGATATTATGGTCTATAGCAAGACACTTGGGGAGCATGTTGAACACTTGAGGAAGGTGTTCGAGGTTCTGCAGCAGAATGAGCTCTACGTCAAAGAGGAGAAGTGCTCATTTGCTCAAGAGGAGGTCCAATTCCTAGGCCACATTGTTGGTGGTGGCAAGATCCGGATGGACGGGGCTAAGATTCAAGCCATTGTTGATTGGGAGCCTCCAACCAAGGTGACAGGGTTGAGATCCTTCTTGGGGCTAGCCAATTAATATTGGAGGTTCGTCAAAAGCTACTCTAAAATTGCCACACCTTTGACTGAGTTGCTGAAGAAGGACAAGGCGTGGGATTGGAGTGCCGACTGTCAGAAAGCTTTTGAGGACTTGAAGCAAGCCATGGCGAGTGAGCCAGTGCTGGTGTTGTCGGATCACACCAAGCATTTTGAAGTTTACACCGATGCATTCGACGTTACTATTGGTGGGGTCTTTATGCAAAAGAGACATCCGGTTGCTTATGAAAGCCGGAAGCTCAATGAGACCGAGAGGAGGTACACGGTCCATGGAAGGAGATGACCGAAGTGGTGCACTGTTTGCGCACTTGGCGACACCACATACTTGGGTTGAGGTTTGTGGTATATACTGATAATATTGCCAATAGTTATTTTCTAACCCAGAAAAAGTTGTCTCCCAAGCAGGCTCGTTGGCAGGAGTTTCTTGTAGAATTTGATTTTGCTATGGAGTATAAGCCAGAGAAGGTTAATTCCTTGCTGATGCCTTAAGCCGAAAGTACAACGTCGAGGTTGTGAGCTTGCCAAAGGGACATTTTTTAGAGCCCATCAAAGAGGGACTGTCACATGACCCAACGGCCAGAATGTTGATTGATTATGCCAATGAAGGGATAACCAGAAGATTCTAGATCGAAGGGGACTTGCTGTATGCTCGAGGACATCGCCTCTATGTGCCTCAGTTCGGGAAGTTGCGCAAGGAAGTCATGAAGGAATGTCATGATTCCAAGTGGGCGGGACATCCAGGCATAAGCCAGACCTTAGCACTCATTGCGAAGCACTACTAATGGCCACACATGGGCGAAGATGTTGAAGCCTACGTGAGGACTTGTCTTGTTTACCAACAAGACAAGATCGAGATGAAGAGACCCGCGGGACTGTTGCAGCCATTGCCCATTCCCGAGCGGCCATGGGAAAGTGTTTCCATGGATTTTATTGTCGGTTTGCCCAACATTGACGGCCTGTCTAGTATAATGGTAGTGGTTGACAGGTTTTCCAAGTATGAGACTTTTATTCCAACATCGAAGGTGTGCCCAGCCGAGGAAGCAGACCGTCTTTTCCTCAAACACGTGGCCAAGTATTGAGGAGTGCCAAAAACGATCATTAGTGACCGAGACACGCGGTTTACGGGCAGATTCTGGACCGAGTTGTTCAAGCTTATGAGATCAAGCCTGAACTTCTCCACAAGTGTTCATCCATAGACGGGCGGGCAAACCGAACGAGTGAATGCATTATTGGAGATCTATTTGAGACACTATGTGAGTGTCACGCAGCGCGACTGGCTAAAGCTGTTAGATGTGGCCCAATTTTCCTACAACCTACAACGGAGCGAGGCGACCAACCAGAGTCCGTTAAAGATCGTGACCGGGCAGCAACCGCTCACTCCCAACGCAGTTGCTACCAAGTATGAGGGGCCTAATCCAACAGTACACAATTTTGCCAAGGAGTGGCAAGAGCATCATGACTTAGCTCGAGCTTGTCTACACAAGGCGGGAAAACAGACCAAGAAGTGGGCGGACAAGAAACGTAGGGACGTGAATTTCCAAGTTGGTGACTTAGTCCTTGCAAAGCTCACCAGGATCTTGCGCAACCCAACCATGCACAAAGGGCTTGTGCGAAGATACGAGGGACCATTCAAAGTTATGAAGCGGATAGGCACCATGGCCTATCGAGTGGAGTTGCCATCGAATATCTGAGCTCATCCAGCGTTCCATGTCAGTCTACTCAAGCCATACCATCAAGATAAGTTGGATCCAGATCGAGGCAAGTCACACCGAGCGCCAGTTAGGATAAAAGTTTCCTATGAGAATGAAGTTCAAGACATCCAAGCGGAGAGGGTCATTCGACGACCAGGTCATCGGCCAAGGCACGAGTATTTTGTTCAATGGAAGGGACTTCCCGGCAGTGAATGGAGTTGAGAACCAGCCGATGCCCTGTGGCAGTTCAAGGATCAAGTGAGTCGGTACCATCTCAGCCGAGCGACGAGGGCGTCGCCAGAACCAGTGGGGGAGAATGTCACGACCCAGACCCTAGGGTCCGAGCCCAACGCACACCAAGGTGCAGAGGAGGCCCTGTGCACTATTTTGGGCTTGCCAGCACCAAACCGGATGGCCCATCACTTGGGGTTGAAGAGCAATCAGATATGGCAAGTATATCAAGTCAACAAGCTTTATCCTTCTAAACTTACCATATCTGTTGTATCCCTTTATCTTTGGCAAGTTTTACCCAAATAGCTAGGATCAAGGGATATGATTGTGCTGCTTTAATCTGGACCATTGATGTACTCTTATCTTAACCGTTGGATGTAGGGGGCTTCAAGTATAAATAGAGGCTTACCCCCACCTCATTTTACACACTTCAGTTTTGAGGAATACACAGAACATTCACTCAATTCTCTTTGCCTAGCTTCTTAGACATTTCCTTTCAGTTGTTGTTTGTTTTCCGCAAGGATCTTAGCTTGTTAAGCTTTGATCGTCAGGCTGACTTAGGCGTTGCAACGTTCGAGAGCGTCTAAGGCCGCACGTTCGAGACTACGAGGTTCTACAGGCGTGACATAATGCAAAAGCATCTTGAAATATTTTTGTTGCAATTTTTTTTATATTTTTTGCGCTCATATTATATTTATCTATTTTAATATAAATTTGAATCACTCACGATTTATGTTTGATACTGAGATATTTATATATTCATTGGAATCAATTATTACCCCTTAAAAATATAATTATTTTTTTGAACATTATGATGTTATTATATGATAGTATTTATTCTTTTTTGTTCGTCTTTTGAGAATATACACAAACTGTGTAGATTACGTTGTTCGAACTCGGATCACCTTAGAAGAATAATGCCATATTTTACCACTGAACCACTCAATAAATTAAAATATTAATAATTAAACTTACGTTAATAAATTAAAATATATTTGGACAGTTCATCAAAATAGATTTTAATCAAATTTACACGTTTTAAATTTTAAACTTGAAAACTCATTCCTTTCCATTAAAGCAAGGTTTCCTCGATGAAATTAGGGGATAACAGTAGGTCGAATATATGCAAATTCTATAATATTCAAATATGCAAATCTAATTTTCCAAAAAAATGTGCAAATCTATTTTAAAATCTATTTTTTTATTAAATCAAAGTATTACTATTAAATCTGAATTATCTAAATTATCCGTTTAATTAAAAGACGGACCATTTTAATGGGGGTCTAAGCCCAAAGCCTGTTCTATAATCTATTTATTTATTGTTTCATGTGAATGAAAAGAGCTTTAAATGGAAAAGCCCATTAAACGACACTTTTCGTACGGCTCTCCATATTTTATTTTTTTCTAAACGTTGAGTGGTTTTAGTAATAAAGGATGATGTGTTTTATCTAAGTAATTTGAGTTTGTATCATGTGTGCACAGTATGTGTGCATCATTAAAAGGGCTAAAAAAATTGAATAGATACTACCATGTAATCACACCAGTATATTAAAAAAACTATTTATTTTATATTTCGTCCAATAATATTAGTTTTAATGTTTTTAATCCTAATATAGTATATTTAAAGTTATTTATAAAATATATAAAAATAAATAATTTAAAATATTTTAATTTATATACACAATCAAACCCATGCATTATATGGCTACACAGAAGATTCGAAATTTTCATGATGATAAACTTGTTCAGGAATTTGAATCCATATGTTCAATTTACTTAATGAAATGTTCTAATTAATATAACATCGTAATTTAAGGATGTAATTAAAATACTATAAAACATAATGACTAATTTTTAACGTGTCATACATTAAGAATGTTTGATGCAATTAACTTTCAAATATGATATCTACATATTGTATAGGAAATCTAGACAAAGTGTCAAAGATAGAGTCATGTTAGGAGGAGCCCTAATTCTTATGGTCTAATTGTATTTTAAGGTTCTAATAGTATGTGAATCATTGAAATTGAATTTAAACACCTGTTTTTTTGGTTTAATTACTTTTAAGATATTGTTAGTTTTAATAAGTTTATTCATTTTTGAACAGAGGGACAACATGCTTCTTTAAAAAAATAAGAAAAACACAGCAAACACAATAAACAAATGCAAAACAAACAACACAATAAGAACATACGAAGACACAAGACAAACATAAACACAGACCAAACACCAACAACCAGAGGTAAAACAGAACGTACACAAGCAAAACAAAGAAGAAAACAGGGAAAATGGTCTCAAAACAATTAAAACAAAGTTAACACAGAGACAACCACCACCGGCCAAAGTCATGGCGAGAAGCGAAACAAAAAAATCTCAACTGCATTTCGTTTCGGGAGCACCGGAGGATGAAGACGGTTACTAGAAATGCTAATAAGTTTATTCATTTTTTTGTAAAGTACATGTTTGTTTTATGATGTATGTTTGAGATTCGTGGCTTTCCTTCCCAATAATGTCGTTTACAAGATTTGAATCCATATTATCTTATTGGGGGAATAATGTGCATTACGATTACACCAAACCCTTGTTGATATTTTATGAAAATTTAATTATTTTTTTAAAATACACTTCACTTCAAATATGAAAATTAAATTTTTTTGAAGCTCGATAACCAATTTAAAATCTGACCTATTTATAGGGACTGTTTGGTGGAATTTACCCTTTGAAAATGGATTAGCCTTTTCGTTGACTCAGAGATTATTTAAGTTAATAGATTTTGTTTTTTTTTACCGAAACAAACGTGAAAAAGAAATATCAACCAGTTTCTGATTACTAATTAGAAGAAAAAAGAAACAGAAAGACGAAGAAGAATTGAAAAGAAATTCCAAGATAGGAGGCGAGAGGCTACTGTCTTTTATACTCATCGGCGGAAGAGATCTATAGGGAGAGTTTCGACTTCAGATGGCGATATTGTACGCGATGGTGTCGCGTGGATCGGTTGTGCTGGCGGAGGTCACGGCGGCGTCCACTAATGCCAGCGCCATCACCAGGCAAATTCTAGACAAAATACCGGGTGAAAACGACATTAACGTCTCGTATTCACAAGATCGATACATCTTCCACGTGAAACGCACAGATGGATTCACCGTTCTTTGTCTGGCTGATGAAAGTGCCGGAAGTAAGTCAATTCCCTATTTCAGTTTATGTTTTTCTTAAAAGTGAACTTCTATTTGATTGATACGGCATTCTTATGTATCTATTTCAGTTGCTTTGAATTGGATTTATCATTTATTTGTTTCCGAGTTAAAAGGGAGATTATTAGAGATGAAGATATTCAATTTTGAAGAAAGTTGAATCTTCATGCTTGTTTGACAATCTAGAGTTTATTTAAAAGTTTGGAAGCGCGTAAGTGCAATGTTCTGTGAAGTTATCGCTCTTCTTCTGCTTTTGAATGATTACTTCCCTTTTACTGTGTCATGAAAGATGGGTTGCAGACGGAAATTTTTATGTTCTTCAGTAACATTCCAAGGATTTTTCACGAATCTAATTGAGAATTTAAAATTGCAATTACTTTGTGTTGTGTCTCTTCTTTGTTAAATTGTATTCTAACAGGTGCGAAATGTTATGATAGAGAATATTGACAAAGTCTTAGAGAGAGGTGATCGCTTGGAATTGCTGGTTGACAAAACTGCTAATATGTAAGGGAAGACCTTTTGCTTCAGAAAGCAAACTCGCCGTTTTAGAAACACAGTATGGTGGAGAAATGTCAAGCTTACGTACGCGTTCTGAACTTCAACCCCCTTTGTTTTTGTATATTTACAGCGCTGCATTATGTTTGGAAGTGAAGTTTTACTTAAAGACGAGCATAATTTTGAACCAACATTTAGCTTCATGTGTAAATTTGTTCCTTGAAATAAAAGATATACTAGGATAGATGAATTTATCCCTCGCTTGCTTTGCTCATCGCAGGGTTTCTCTGATAATCCTCCTCCTAGTTATTGTTTATGTCGTGCTGGCTTTTGTTTGTGACGGCATCACGCTACCTTCCTGCCTAAAATGATGTCAAGATGTTTGAGATTTGACCAACTTCCGCACTCCCATGCCCCCTTTCATTTCCTCATGTTTCTGTTTTCGTTTGTGTGGTCTTTATTCTCTGCTTTTTATGGTAGCATATACGGGATCATTCTGTTTCGACTTAGCCTGCAGCAAGATGTATTTACATTTTTCTTATTCAATGTGAAAGAGCTAGAACTTTCATGTTGCACTCGTGTAAACTATTTTTCTCCTTGTAACTTAAAATTGGTTGGTCATTTTCTTGTAAAATGACACATATATAAATTATTTGTGAAAAGTCTTTATTTGCATCTCTTCATTGGTAGCTCTAAGTTGTGTTCTTCAAGTTAGGGCCCGTTCAATAATTCTTCTTCAACGGGCGTTAGAGCACTAATTGAAGAAGCAATGCTGAGCAGGTACAAACAACGCATTCCGTGCGTTTCCCCGCTGAATTTAGCGCCCAAACGTGCGTTTTTCCACAGCTGTTTTGCTCAAACGGGCGTTGAAGGCCGACGGCGTTGGAAAATCCTTGGTGAACGCAGCCTTATTCACGCACCTGCTTGATACGGCCTTTGTAGCTCTGCTTATGAAAATCTACCGAAGCCATTTCCTTCAATTTTGATTTTCTTTGACTTTCTTATTTATTATTAGGGCCCATTCAGATTAACTCGCTGAAAACTTAAAATTTCACCGATGATTAATGAAATAATTTATGTATTTGCATATACTTGGTGTGAAGTCATATATTACGAATGTAAAAATGGTAGTTAGAAGTTTGTCACAAATGTTACATCTGCTCTATGCCTAAAAGTGTAGTACTATTTCCCATTGCATTAATTAATAGCCACTAAATTTATGGGCCTAGTCGAAGATAATTTGATATTTAGTTTAATTAATTCAAGCATCCTTGTCATAAATGTCACGGGTAAAATACATAAATGACCACTAAAATTATCTTAAAAAATATAAAATGATCATCAAACTTTCAAAAGTTATATAATAAATATTAAATTTTAATTTTTATTATAAAGTGATCATTAAGCCGTTAGTGATGTGACAGTTACAAAAATTAAAGTGTAATGTCAATATATAGCTTTTAAAAGTTTGATGATGTTTTGTATTTTTTTAAAAAATTAGTGACTATTTGTGTATTTTACGATATAACAAGACCATCAAAGAAACAGCTGGGACCTTTGAATGCAAAATTTACAATTGAAAGAAAGATCTTGGCCGTTAACCACGAAGATAGTGAGGGCCTGAGGGAGATGGGTCCCGAAAGTTGTCGAACGATAACATGTTGCCCAATGGCTCGAATCATTCCTCGGTCAATTGCATTCTTTATGGGCCCGTGGACCTACGGAAATCCTCTTCAGCTGCACCGCAGTGGATAATCCATCAACATTCAATGAAACGCAGCGTACAGGGAAGGAAGAATAAAAAAGGGGAATGTCAAAGGTACAGCGGGGTGCAGGTTAATGTATGGTGCACCTCTCTCTTATTCGAACCATACCACATACAAAGCGCCCCTCTTTTCCTTTCTATTAAAGCACAGAAGAAGAAGAAAAAAGAGAGCATAAAACCAGAGCATGAAAGGTATAAAACCAGAGAATATCTAACCAAAAGAAAAAACAAAGGACAAAAAAGGTAAAAAAGGGAGCAATGAAGCAGGGAACGCCTGAGGCAGTCTCCTCATCGTCGAGCTTACCAGATCAATCACAACCCGCCACCTCAGCATCGGTATCCGATAACAACAACAATATCAAACCCTTGACATCGATATCGGCGGCGGATGACTTAGCTGGAGTGGGGTTAAGAGACGGCAGCGGTGGAGCCCAGGAAACCGTAACCGTCGATCGGAGAGGGGAATACTCGGCCGTTTGTAGATGGACAATTCATAATTTCCCGAGAGTGAAAGCTAGGGCACTATGGAGTAAGTACTTCGAGGTAGGCGGTTATGATTGCCGTTTATTGGTGTATCCGAAGGGGGACTCCCAGGCTCTGCCGGGTTACATATCGGTTTATCTCCAAATCATGGATCCGCGGGGTACGTCGTCATCGAAATGGGACTGCTTCGCTAGCTACAGATTGGCCATCGATAACCTAACTGATGATTCCAAGTCCATTCATCGCGATTCCTGGCATCGGTTCTCTAGCAAGAAGAAATCTCACGGTTGGTGCGATTTCACTCCTTCTTCTACTGTTTTCGACTCCAAATTAGGTTACCTTTTCAACAACGACTCCGTTTTGATCACCGCCGATATCTTAATCTTGAATGAGACCGTTAATTTCACGCGTGATACTAACGATGTTCAATCCTCATCGTCTTCTATGATATCCTCATCGGTCGTTTCCAGTCCCGTTTCCGATGTTTTGAGTGGTAAATTCACTTGGAGAGTGCGTAACTTTAGCTTGTTTAAAGAAATGATTAAGACGCAAAAGATAATGAGCCCGGTTTTCCCTGCTGGGGAGTGTAATCTGAGGATTAGTGTGTATCAAAGCTCGGTTAACGGGCACGAGTATTTGTCTATGTGTTTGGAGAGCAAGGATACTGAGAAAACCGTTGCTTCCGATAGGAGTTGTTGGTGTTTGTTTAGAATGTCAGTGCTGAATCAGAAACCTGGGTCAAATCATATGCATAGGGACTCTTATGGGAGGTTTGCAGCTGACAATAAGAGTGGGGATAATACGAGTTTGGGCTGGAATGACTACATGAAAATGTCAGATTTTGTTGGGTCCGAGTCGGGGTTTTTGGTGGATGATACTGCAGTATTTAGCACTTCGTTTCATGTGATCAAGGAGTTTAGTAGTTTCTCCAAGAATGGTGGGTTGATTGGTGGGAGGAGCGGGAGTGGTGCAAGGAAGTCTGATGGGCATATAGGAAAATTTACTTGGAGGATTGAGAATTTTACAAGGTTGAAAGATCTTCTGAAGAAGAGGAAGATAACAGGTCTTTGCATCAAGAGCAGAAGATTTCAGATTGGAAATTGGGATTGTCGCCTCATTGTTTATCCTCGAGGTATGTAAGAATCATTGCATTTCTCTAGTAATGAACTGGACTTGTGATCATTTTCTACAGACAAACTGAGCATTGTTTTTCAAGTTTAAGGAAGTTATATGCCTTTCCATTTTGCCCTTCTTTTTTATCTTATTGGATTGTGAGTGTATGGTGGTTTCATGCTTAAGGTAGTTGTTAGCCTAATAAATTTTGTTTTGTTTTGAATCCAATGGGTTATGGATTAGCTTGTCATCCATGTCTTTTGTCTCTAAATTCATTCTATGGTTCTTGGAAATGGTTTTAGATTTAACAGCACCTTGCTTAAGTCTCCTTTAGGCAAATGGTTACAGATTTTGCTAGCTGTCAATACTTGTAGGGCAGATATTTCTCACCTCTATACTCATAATCTTGTGATGCAAAATCATATGAATTTCTTATTTTGTTGTGCCTCTAGAGCAAAAACTATATTTTACCTTTGTAGTCTGGTTAACAATCAGTCTTATCATCCGAAGCAAGGAAACTTGGTATTATCATCTCTAAATTGTATGTTGGAAGTGAACTGATTGAAATTTTCTATGGGCTTGATTGGGATCAGGGCAGTCTCAGCCACCGTGCCACCTTTCTGTGTTTCTTGAGGTTACAGATTCACGAAATACTTCTAGTGACTGGAGCTGTTTTGTGAGTCATCGTCTGTCAGTTATGAATCAAAAGGTGGAGGAGAAGTCAGTTACAAAAGAATCTCAGAATCGCTACTCTAAAGCTGCCAAAGACTGGGGCTGGCGTGAATTTGTGACACTCACCAGCCTCTTTGATCAGGATTCTGGATTTCTTGTTCAGGATACTGTTGTGTTTTCTGCTGAGGTTCTTATACTGAAAGAGACATCAATAATGCAGGATTTAACTGGTCAGGATACCGAGTCAGCAAATACTGCTTCCCAGATAGGAAGTGTTGGAAAGAGAAGTGCATTTACTTGGAAGGTGGAGAACTTCTTATCTTTCAAGGAAATAATGGAAAATCGCAAAATTTTTAGCAAATTTTTTCAAGCTGGTGGATGTGAGCTTCGAATTGGTAGGTGATTGTTTCCTGTCAATTCTCCACTAATTATGTCCCTGTAATCATTTCTGTTGATTAATTGATTGTTTCTCATGATGCAGGTGTATACGAGTCCTTTGACACTATATGTATATACTTAGAGAGTGATCAGTCAGATTGTAGTGATCCAGACAAAAACTTCTGGGTTAGATACAGAATGGCCATAATGAATCAAAAGAATCCTGCCAAGACTGTCTGGAAAGAATCTTCAATTTTTACAAAGACTTGGAATAATTCTGTTTTGCAATTCATGAAGGTATCAGATATGTTAGAACCAGATGCAGGGTTCCTCTTGCGTGATGCCGTTGTTTTTGTTTGTGAAATATTGGATTGCTGCCCTTGGTTTGAGTTTTCAGACCTTGAGGTTAGTCACATTTGGATCTCTACAGTTTATGTGTTGTTTACTATTCACATTAATAAAAATTTTTTAGTTTTAGTTTTTCAGATTTAGATGTTGGTATTTTGGGCTTTCTTTTTATATGTAATCCATTTTTTATCATAGCACTTATGGTAGTATATATTTTCCATTGCATGCCCTATTAAAGGGTTTATAAATTTCCTTGAATGTCGTATAAACTCGATCCTTACCCAAATATTGGCCTGATTCTGCTGAATCTCTCTTGCATGCAGTGTTCTCTCTCTTGTTCCCATGCTGAATACTTCCATTGAACCTGGAAGGAACTAGTAAAAGCCACCATAAGCTTACCCATGATATCTTTTTCTTTCCTGTGTTGAATGGAATTTATTTTCTTAGTATATTCGCAGAGAGCATTTTGATCTTTACCCTCTCCACTTTGCCAGGTTTTGGCTTCTGAGGATGATCAGGATGTTCTCACTACTGATCCAGATGAACTCATTGCTTCTGAAGACAGTGAAGGAATAAGTGGCGATGAAGAAGATATCTTTAGAAACCTTCTTTCCCGAGCTGGATTTCACCTTACCTATGGAGATAACCCATCGCAGCCACAGGTCACTTTACGAGAGAAGCTTCTGATGGATGCTGGGGCAATTGCTGGTTTTCTTAGTGGACTTCGTGTTTACCTTGATGACCCAGCCAAAGTAAAACGTTTGCTACTTCCGACAAAGCTTTCTGGTAGTGGTGATGGGAAGAAGGTTTCAAAGATAGATGAATCTTCACCGAGCTTGATGAATTTGCTAATGGGGGTTAAAGTTCTGCAGCAAGCAATTATTGATCTGCTCTTGGATATAATGGTTGAATGTTGCCAACCCTCCGAAGGAGGTGCTGATTCGTCTGATGCAAATTTAAAACCTTTTGATGGAGGCGAAGCTGCTAGCGCACGCCATTGCGAACAGGATAATGGAGCTGCAGAATCTGCTCAATTTCCTATATATGAAAGAGTTGATTCTTGTGTGAATGATGGTAGCACCGCCTCTGCTGTACAAAGTTCTGACATGAATGGGATTGATATATCTGGAAAAGCTGTTCGTGGTCATCCTACTTCTCCACCAGAAACCTCTGCTGGGAATTCTTTGGAGAATTCCTCCCTACGCTCAAAGGTAAAATTTGGAAATAACATTGACCCACTTGATTAGAAATCATTTATTGACTACTCGAATTATTTTAATTTCCAGTCTAAGTGCTCGGAGCAATCTGAGGAGCTATTAGGGTTGATTGTCAATTCGTTGAGAGCCCTAGATGGAGCTGTTCCACAAGGCTGTCCCGAGCCCAGGCGGAGGCCGCAGTCTGCACAAAAGATTGCTCTTGTATTGGATAAAGCTCCTAAGCTTCTGCAACCTGACCTAGTTTCTTTGGTGCCTAAATTGGTAGAACATTCAGAGCACCCATTGGCTGCTTATGCTCTTCTTGATCGACTTCAAAAGCCAGATGCTGAGCCTGCTTTGCGATTACCTGTAAGATTGTCTTTGTAGCTGACTTCTTTTTTCCACAAGTGTTATTTGTGGGTTGTGTCAGTGTCACTATGATGCACTTTAGGAAAATGAGGGAGTTTCTTAACATTTGCCTCAAATCTGTATGTATTATTGTTTCCACTCATGTTTTTGTCTACAAAATTCATATGTTTACGCTAATATGTTAATAATGATTATTCTATTTCAGGTTTTTGGAGCCCTCGGTCAACTAGAATGCGGCAGTGAAGTGTGGGAGCATGTCTTATTTCAGTGTTTTGAGCTCTTGGCCGATTCCAAAGATGAACCTCTGGTTGCAACCATAGATTTCATCTTTAAAGCTGCATCACAATGCCATCATCTTCCAGAAGCAGTATTGTTTGCTTTCTTTTGTCATCGATTTATTCAGCATTTCAACATAATTTTGGGAAGCATATATAACTACTTCTGTTTTCCTCTGTAGGTTAGATCTGTTCGTGTTAGGCTAAAGAACTTGGGCCTAGAGGTGTCTTCTTGTGTTCTTGATTTTTTAAGTAAAACTGTAAATAGCTGGGGTGATGTTGCTGAGACCATACTAAGAGATATTGATTGTGATGATGATTTCGTTGGAAATTGCCCAGCGATGCCCTCTGGATTCTTCTTGTTTGGTGAAAATGGATCTCCTCCTAAAAGATTGAGTGTGCTGGATGAGCAAGCTATTTGTGACGGTCAGCATTTTTCCGACATTTATGTCCTGATTGAGATGCTATCCATACCTTGCCTTGCTGTTGAAGCTTCTCAAACATTTGAGAGAGCTGTAGCCCGAGGAACCTTTGTGGCTCAGTTAGTAGCCATGGTTTTGGAAAGGCGTCTAGCCCATGGACTCGATTGTAATGCCAGATATGTTGCAGAAAGCTTTCGGCATGGGGATGCTGTAGTAGAGGGAGAGGCCAGTGAACAGTTTAGTGTTCAACAGGATGATTTCACTTCACTTCTGAGTCTTGCCGAGACATTGGCTCTCTCTAATGACCTTCATGTCAGGGGCTTTGTGAAGATGCTTTATACAATATTATTTAAGCGGTATATCGATGAGTCCTACCGAGTGAGGTTGCTGAAGAGACTTGTTGATCGCGCCACCAGCACTACAGAAAATAGTCGTGAAGTAGACTTGGATTTTGATATTTTGGTTACTTTGGTTTCTGAGGAGCAAGAAATTGTTAGACCTGTTCTCAGCATGATGCTGGAAGTTGCTGAGCTTGCAAACGTTGATCGAGCAGCACTTAAGCACCAGTTATGTGCTAGTGAAGATGCGATCATCCGCATGCGCGAAGAGACAAAAGTTGAAATTTCTAACATGGCCAAGGAAAAAGCTGCTTTATCCCAGAAATTAAGTGAATCTGAAGCCACAAATAACCGACTTAAGGTAATCTTAAACTAATGATATGGTTTTTGTTTCTGAAAGATTAATGATAAGGTTTATGATTCAGGAAGTTCTTCAAATTAACCTGTTTTACAATTTGACAGTCCGAAATGAAGGTTGACATGGATCGCTTTGCTCGGGAAAAGAAGGAACTTTCTGAGCAATTACACGAGGCTGAGAGTCAGCTTGAGTGGCTCCGCTCAGAGAGGGATGATGAAATTGTAAAACTCACTGCTGAGAAAAAAGCACTTAAAGATCGTCTTCATGATGCAGAGGCACAGCTCTCCCACTTGAAGTCTCGGAAACGTGATGAGTTGAAGGTACTTGTGATGATAAATGTGTTCACTCTTTTGCTATTGTGCTGGTTTTTGTTGACTGCTGTTCTGTATCTGACAAGTTTTGTGATGTGACAGAGGGTAGTAAAGGAGAAGAATGCTCTTGCTGAAAGATTGAAGAGTGCTGAAGCTGCACGGAAAAGATTTGATGAAGAATTAAAACGGTATGCCACTGAGAATGTGAGTCGAGAAGAAATCCGCCAGTCGCTTGAGGATGAGGTGCGCAGATTGACACAAGCGGTAGGGCAAACCGAAGGTGAAAAGCGGGAAAAGGAAGAGCAGGTTGCTAGGTGTGAAGCATATATTGATGGCATGGAATCAAAGTTGCAGGCGTGCCAGGTTTTTCCCTCGCCATGCATACTGTCTTTTCTATTTCATAATCATGATCTGGGAGGTGTCATCTGTTTAACCAGGACCTAGTGAAAAGGGCACTGGGCATCATTGAACTTGTCCTATGGGGGCGTCTCTAATGGAAAGTTGTGAGCTTAGGAGATCTAATTCGATTTTCTCATTTGTGTCGATGTGCAGCAATATATTCACACCCTTGAAGCCTCACTTCAAGAAGAAATGTCGCGACATGCCCCACTCTATGGTGCTGGTTTAGAAGCTCTGTCCATGAAAGAGTTGGAAACATTGTCTAGGATTCACGAGGAAGGGCTGAGGCAAATCCATGGCTTCCAGCTGCGTAAATGCAGTCCTGGTGGCAGTCCACTTCTGAGCCCGCATGCCATACCACACAATCACGGGTTATACCCTACAACGCCGCCGCCACCAACGGCTGTTGGTATGCCGGCTTCTCTCATCCCCAACGGCGTAGGGTCACACAGCAATGGTCATGTGAACGGGGCGGTTGGGCCGTGGTTTAACCATGCTTGACTTGTAGGGCCACAAGTGCTTTTATTTACCCCCCATAGAGCTGGTTAACATCTGATTTAGACAGAGATGCCCCCTCCCCTTTTGAATTTCCTTTTTTTGGGGGGTATTTGTTGACCGTTGGATTAGAGGTGTGTGGAGAAAGAAACAATAAGAGAGAGAGAGAGGGATCCCTTTCCCACTTCCGGCAGAACTAACAGTTGGAAATGCCTTCTACTTACCTCTTTGCTTCCATTTTTATAAAAGAAAAAAAAAGTTAAATAAGAGTCTATGACAAGGGGTTTTGGTTAAATTTTGTTTCTCTATGCAAATGCATGCTTGTTTTTATTTTTTAGCGAGTTTATGGAAAATTGATACAAGGATGATAAGAATGAGCAGTTCCCATTGTTGTTGAGCATGCCGTTAGCATGCATTTGAGTATGCCTGCCAGCCCCAGCTAGCAGGGCAAAGAATCAGATACCAATGTTGTGGTAAAATGGCCGATTTTATTTATTTATTTTTGTCGCCCGGCATTCATTTTTATTGTGCAATTGTTAATCTCAATTACCTTTTAACGTGAATTTGATGCATCAAATTCAAAACTCACCCATTTGGATCCCATTGCATAATTTATAAAAATAAAAATCCAAATTAATTGAATCGGAATGGCCGGTAAGGTCTTGGATGTGTTGGTAAGATCGAGGATCAAGGACTTTGAGAGTTCATATTCGAGTTTCATTACATGTAAATACTATGTGTAAGTTTTCAATTTAGATTTATTCTGAATGGGAATCAATATTTTTAACGTATAATTTGAAGAAAGCAATTGAGAAAATTTGTTGTGGCAAAAAAAAAAAACGGTTTCTTTGGATAAATGGGGTGTTTAGGGATGAATATTTGGTATATAGAGTATGTTAAAGGATATTTTGGAATCTATGACATTTTTTACGGTGTCGGCTGAGAACGCTTCTATTTATTTTAATATTTTTTGAATAAAAAAAGCCGCCGAACGTCTCTTGCAGGAGGCGTTCTCTATTTTTTTAATATTTTTTAGACTAAAAACGCCTCCTGTAGGAGGCCTTCTTCCTGGCACTGTAGAAAATTCGATAGATTCTTAAATTTTTTCCAACACTCTATTTTTTAATTTTTTTTTTCCTAAACCACCATTTCTACCTAATTTCCCGCAAAAACGGAGCAACAAGTAAAACTGAAGAGCACACAGATGGGATAGAAAGCAAAGAAAATAACTGTGGAGGTCCTTTCTTCTTTCCAGATAAGAATAAAGGTTCATAAATTAATGTTCAAGTAATTGTTTAATCATTACTCAAGCTATCACCATAACTGACAAACAGGTTTGGAAAGTTGACTCTTGGTACAATTGCTCCACAATTTACAGGTTCGTTTTTGTATGTGGGGAATATTGAGAATGGTTTTGGTTTTAATTTTATCTCCTTTATAGTTAGATGATGTTGCACAAATTGTTCCTACTATTTAGGTGTTTTGCTTATTGCATTCTTAGCTTTCATCTTTGTGTACTTCATTGAAGGTATTATGATCTTATAATCTCTTGTTTTTAACTTGTTCGTCTAGGTAAAAAATTTCGAATTCACCTGGGCCTTTAGGTTAATCTTCAAGCCACTTGTTGATTAGTTTCCTAGTTTCGGAGCTGTTTCATATTCCTTGAGAGAAAAGGCAAGTATCAAGTAATCTAGTTGTCATTACCAATGCTTTTATGAACAAGAATACACTGTTGAGGGTTGATCATATTTGACTGGATATTTGTGCTGATTTTAATGCATGAAGTGTTTACTGCATATATTTTATCCATATAATTTAAGGGCAAATAAGTGCATCTTTCCTATTGATGAAACTGGTTTGTTTATGATTATACCCTCTACCAGTGATCTGTAGCTGAAACCTGTTGGAGTATTAGATGTGAAGCTTGTGCAAGCCAAGGACCTAGCAAATAAGGACATGGTTGGGAAATTCGATCCTTTCGCCGAGTTATTTGTAAGTCCATTTCGGCATAAAATGAAAACCAGTAAAACCATTGTAAGATACTTTACTTTCTCCTGCAAATGCTACCATCTTTTCTAGGATTGATGTTTAACTCTTTTAGTTCTTCTTCATAATAACACATTGAATCCAATTTGGAATGAGCACTTCGAGTTCATTGTAGAAGATGCATCAACTCACCACTGACCGTAAGTGTCTTCGACGACGAAGGGCTTCAGGCCCCCAAACCGATTGGCTTCCCCATAGGTGCAACTTGAGCTCCTTTACTATCCTTCTGCACAGAGAGCAGCTTTAAGAACCCAGTTAACTCTCATCGACGTCATCAGAGAGGTCCCTTAAAACTCCAACTGCAGAAATGGAGGCCGTTAACCTTGACAATATTATGAATCAAAGGAAAAGTGATGTAGTCGTCAGAGGAGTACAATCAGTAACAGTTACAGCAGCTGAAGACTTGCCGGCCGTTGATTTTTTGGGGAAGGCGGACCCTTTTGTCATCATCACATTGAAGAAATCCGAAGCAAAGGCCATGACAAAGGTGAGAAAGCTTTTGCCCATCTAAAATGGTCTCCTCGCGCTTGACTGCACACAGAGAGAATGACAGACAATGAAACAATTAGCAGACACCGATGAGGAGAGGACCGGAATAAATGCTCTGCTAATCTGCAAGCCAAGCTGTATAACTTCTCAATACCAAAAATAACATAGGCAACGTTTTTTGAAGACAATGTAATTGAGACATTTGAGGATTGGATCAAAAGGGGAATCACTTCATGGTTACATAATGTTAATTGTAAAAGATAGCATACATTCCTTTCTTTTAAGGGTATGTTTAATCATTAATTTATTTATATTTCAATACATTTAAGTGGGATTTTCACTGTGAACATCAAATGAGAAGAATGAAGCAGAGTTTATATAATGATACCAGAATTGCATACAAGGAAACATTAAACGTGTCTGATTTGCAGAAATGTCACAATCTTCTCTAATCTAATTTAGACAAACCCACCATAGGTTCCCACTACACCATACCCCTAACCTCAGCAAGGCAAAGTAAAAAAACAAGAGCAAAGATCCGAGCTCATTTCCGTTTTTTAGCTGGTGGCTGAAGCTCTTCTTCCTCCTTGTCTTCTTCCTCCTCTTCCTCTTCATCTTCCTCACCCTCATCATCGTTGTCGTCGTCGTCGTCGTCGTCGTCGTCGTCTCCACTGCCAGCATCCCCATTGGCCTGAGGTTCATCCTCAGGATCATCTTCCTCTTCACCAGATTCCTCTTCCTCCTCACCTCCATCTTCATCTTGATCATCCACTGCTTCATCTTCGTCCTCATCGTCATCGTCCTCACTGTCACTGGCATCCTTGTTCTCAGGTCCACGTTTAGTCCTCGCGATAAGCTGAGCAAGCAGAAACCTACAAAAGAAAATTCAATAATTTTTCCCATTCCGCAGAAGAACAAGAGAGATTCGGACAAAACAATTAATGCATCTAACCCTGCATATGCTTCAGGCCCTTGATTGAAGACATCGATTCCATTAGGCAGAGTTCCCATCTGGAGAAAAACACCCAACTCATGCTGAGCAGCAAAACAATGTTTTTCAAGTGCAGTTTGCGAGCAACAAGTAAAAGTAAGCAGATCACTTTCCAAAAGGACATGACTTCAGGAATACGAAATTACCCTTTGCTACATGAATTACAAATATACTTTTACACCAAGTAACAGACAAACAAGGATAATCCAATCAACACACTAAAACTGCCATTTTTACAGTCTTTTCCCCTATAAACATACTAATTAAGTTCTTCCTTGACACCCCATTATACCACTAAGTTAATAAAATATGAGAATCCAAATACTCTAGACAAGCTGCTGAGAAAAGTAACAAAATTTCTAACATTGAAAAATACTATTAAAAAGAAAAATTTCATTGAAGCTCAAAATGGTAAACTTCTATTTCTTGAATAATGTAAACAAATTATCCCGGGAAAAAATTGTCAATTTCTCAGCAAATTCAAGGAGAATAATAAATCCTTATAAAGCAGACTCCTCAAAACAATTGACTCAAAAAAATATGCAAATTCGAAATTTAAGGTAAATTGGAAGAGAAAGAGAATTTTACCACCATGAGCAACCATGCGATAGACTTTGTAGCAACAATGGCGGTCTCGACAACCATAGCTTGCAGTGCAAAGCCGACGGAACTGCCGAAAACGGCACCGTTTGTGGGTAAACTTTCCGCTAGTGTAACCTTTGACATATCGTAGACGGAGAAGCGAGAAATCTAAAGAAAGGGATCCCAATTGAAGAGAAAAATAAAACACTGAATTAGGTTTTGACATTTTGGGGTTTAAATTAGGGTTTTGGATATATTATTAATTATTATTATCCAGAATATGGTTCAAATTAAAGTGCTCGAGGTAAGAGATAAAGTGACTGTCGGTCTTGGAGTAATGGATAACAGCTAGAATTGATACCGTAGGATTCCTTAGTCTGTCTCTTTCTGAAGTATTGAGCACTAAATAGACATTAATTTCCTCGCCTCAATTAAATATTTAAATTTGATCATATTGATCCTCAATATTTTATCTTTTCTAGTTTGGTGCACTCTCGTGATGTCATGTAATAAAAAATAAAAGAATTTGTAAGTCGAGTTAAACTTATGTAGAAACTTATTACATTTTATGTTCGTTTAATCTGATTTAATTAGAAATATAAGTCTCAATTCCAGTCATATTTATAAATAATTAATCTAAATCTGTTTTAAATCTATCAATATTTTTTTTGTTTAATCACCGGTATTTAATTCATTAACTGACATTCCTATTGACCTATTATGGGGGCAACCCTCGGCTTGCAACCCAATTTGTTTCATTTACAACATTAAGATTCAAACTTTTAATTTTGTTTATATGATCTATTACCTCATCCTACTATACTAATTGGTTGTTAGTAAAATTACGAGAGCAATTAAATATGTTTTTGTTAATAACTTACTAGCGAATTGTAATAGCTAGTTGTATAAAAGTATTTGGTAAAATTAACTGATAGATGTTTGATTATTTAAACAAACAAAATAATATATAATGACATGATTATATTCAATACTTGTTTGAATAGTTTATTAGTTATCAATATTTTGTACTCTATTAATATTAATTAGATTATAAAAATTAATTTTTTTAATATAATATTATTAAGCATATTTAAAATATCTATATATTGTTTTATTTTATAAGTAAGATGTTACTGAGATTCAAACTCATACAAGATGAGCATCCATCCTTAACCACTAAGTCAATTAATGAATCTCAAACCTCACTCTTTTTTTTATTCAATTGATGAAAAAAAAACTAATTCACGTTGAAAAGCATTTGATATTGACAATAGCAAAGAATTACACTTAAAAATTGCAGGCCATGCGACAATAAATAAATAAAATCTGCCTCTTTGCCACTACCTTGGTATCTGATTCTGTGCCTGGTCGTTGGGAAGCCTGGCAGACATGCTCAAATACGTGCTAATGTCAATTGCTCATTCCTATCATCCTTGTATCAACTCACTAAAAAGGAAAAACAAGCACGCATCTTCATAGAGAATCTGAATTAACCAAAAACCCCTTTTCATAGGACTCTATTTAACCTTTTCTTTTATAGAAATCGAAGCAAATAAGTAAAAAGCATTTCCAACTGTTAGTTGGGAAAGGGATCCTTCTCTCTCGTTTATCGTTTCTTTCTCCACACACCTCTGATCCAACAGCCAACAAATACCCAAAAAAAAAAGGAAATTCAGGGGGGGGGGGGCATCTCTGTCTAATTGAGATGTTAACCAGCTCTATGGGGGGTAACTAAAAGCACTTGCGGCCCTACAAGTCAAGCATGGTTAAACCAAGGCCCAACCGCCCCATTCACATGCCCATTGCTGTGTGACCCTACGCTGTTGGGGATGAGAGAAGCCGGCAGACCAACAGCCATTGGTGGCGGTGGCGTTGTAGGGTATTGCCCGTGATTGTGTGGTATGGTATGTGGGCTCAGAAGTGGACTGTCACCAGGACTGCCTTTATGCTGCTGGATGCCATGGATTTGCCTCAGCCCTTCCTCGTGAATCCTTGACAATGTTTCCAACTCTTTCATGGACAGAGCTTCCAAACCAGCACCATACAGTGGGGCATGTCGCGACATTTCTTCTTGAAGTGAGGCTTCAAGGGTGTGAATATATTGCTGCACAAGAATTGACAAAAATGAGAAAATCGAATTAGATTTCCTAAGCTCACAACTCTCCATGAGAGACCCCCCATAGGACAAAGTTCAATAATACCCAATCCCCTTTTCACTAGGTCCTGGTTAAACAGATGACACCTCCCAGATCATGATTATGAAATAGAAAAGGCAGTAAGCACGGCGAGGGAGAAACCTGGCATGCCTGCAACTTTGATTCCATGCCATCAATATATGCTTCACACCTAGCAACCTGCTCTTCCTTTTCACGCTTTTCACCTTCGGTTTGCCCTACCGTTTGTGTCAATCTGCGAACCTCATCCTCAAGCGACTGGCGGATTTCTTCTCGACTCACAATCTCTGTGGCATGCCGTTTTAATTCTTCATCAAATCTTTTCCGTGCAGCTTCAGCACTCTTCAATCTTTCAGCAAGAGCATTCTTCTCCTTTACTACCCTCTGTCACATCACAAAACTTGTCAGATACAGAACATCAGTCAACAAAAACCAGCACAATAGCAAAAGAGGGAACACATTTATCATCACAAGTACCTTCAACTCATCACGTTTCCGAGACTTCAAGTGGGAAAGCTGTGCCTCTGCATCATGAAGACGATCTTTAAGTGCTTTTTTCTCAGCAGTGAGTTTTACAATTTCATCATCCCTATCTGAGCGGAGCCACTCAAGCTGACTCTCAGCCTCGTGTAATTGCTCAGAAAGTTCCTTCTTTTCCCGAGCAAAGCTATCCATGTCAACCTTCATTTCGGACTGTCAAATTGTAAACAGGTTAATTTGAAGAACTTCCTGAATCATAAACCTTATCATTAATCTTTCAGAAACAAAAACCATATCATTAGTTTAAGATTACCTTAAGTCGGTTATTTGTGGCTTCAGATTCACTTAATTTCTGGGATAAAGCAGCTTTTTCCTTGGCCATGTTAGAAATTCCAACTTTTGCCTCTTCACGCATGCGAATGATCACATCTTCACTAGCGCATAACTGGTGCCTAAGTGCTGCTCGATCAATGTTTGCAAGCTCAGCAACTTCCAGCATCATGCTGAGAACAGGTCTGACAATTTCTTGCTCCTCAGAAACCAAAGTAACCAAAATATCAAAATCCAAGTCTACTTCACGACTATTTTCTGTAGTGGCGCGATCAACAAGTCTCTTCAGCATCCTCACTCGGTAGGACTCATCGCTATACCACTTAAATAATATTGTATAAAGCATCTTCACAAAGCCCCTAACACGAAGGTCGCTAGAGAGAGCCAATGTCTCGGCAAGACCCAGAAGTGAAGTGAAATCATCCTGATGAACACTGAACTGTTCACTGGCCTCTCCCTCTACTACAGCATCCCCATGCCGAAAGCTTTCTGCAACATATCTGGCGTTACAATCGAGTCCATGGGTTAGACGCCTTTCCAAAACCATGGCTACCAATTGAGCCACAAAGGCTCCTCGAGCCACAGCTCTCTCAAATGTTTGAGAAGCTTCAACAGCAAGGCAAGGTATGGATAGCATCTCGATCAGGACATAAATGTCGGAAAAATGCTGACCATCACAAAAGGCCTGCTCATCCAGCACACTCAATCTTTCAGGAGGAGATCCATTTTCACCAAACAAGAAGATTCCAGAGGGCATCGCTGAGCAATTTTCAACGAAATAATCATCACAATCAATATCTCTTAGTATGGTCTCAGCAACATCACCCCAGATATTTACAGTTTTACTTAAAAAATCAAGAACACAAGGAGACACCTCTAGGCCCAAGTTCTTTAGCCTAGCGCGAACAGATCTAACCTACAGAGGAAAACAGTAGTTATATATGCTTCCCAAAATTATGTTGATATGCTGAATAAATCGATGACAAAAGAAAGCAAACCATACTGCTTTTGGAAGATGATGATGGCATTGTGATGCGGCTTTAAAGATGAAATCTATGGTTGCAACCAGAGGTTCATCATTGGAATCAGCCAAGAGCTCAAAACATTGAAATAAGACATGTTCCCATACTTCGCCGTCGCATTCTAGTTGACTGAGGGCTCCAAAAACCTGGAATAGAAGAATCATTATTTAACGTAAACATAGGAATTTTTTAGTCAAAAAACATGAGTGGAAACAATAATACATTCAAACTTGACGCAAATGTTCAGAAACCCTCATTTTCTTAAAGTGCATCCTAGTGACATTGGAACAACCAACAAATAACACTTAAGTAAAAAAAAATCAGTTACAAAGACAATCTTACAGGTAATCGCAATGCAGGCTCAGCATCTGGCTTTTGAAGTCGATCAAGAAGAGCATAAGCAGCCAATGGGTGCTCTGAATGTTCTACCAATTTAGGCACCAATGAAACTAGGTCAGGTTGCAGACGCTTAGGAGCTTTATCCAATACAAGAGCAATCTTTTGTGCAGACTGGGGCCTCCACCTGGGCTCAGGACAGCCTTGTGGAACAGCTCCATCTAGGGCTCTCAATGAATTGACAATCAACCCTAAAAGCTCCTCAGATTGCTCCGAGCACTTAGTCTGGAAATTCAAAATATTCAAGTAGTCAATAGATGATTAGTAATCAAGTGATTCAATGTTATTTCCAAATTTTACCTTTGAGTGAAGCGAGGAATTCTCCAAAGAACTCCCAGCAGAGGTTTCTGGTGGAGAAGTAAGATGACCACGAACATATTTTCCAGAGATATCAATCCCATTCATGTCAGAACTTTGTACAGCAGAGCCAGTGCTACCATCATTCACACAAGAATCAACTATTTCATACATAGGAAATTGAGCAGATTCTGCAGCTCCATTATCCGTTCGCAATGACGTGGGCTTGCAGCTTTGCCACCATCAAAAGGTTTTAATTTTGCATCTGACGAATCAGCACCATCTTCTGAGGGTTGGCAACATTCAACCATTATATCCAAGAGCAGATCAATAATTGCTTGCTGCAGAACTTTAACACCCATTAGCAAATTCATCAAACTCGGTGAAGATTCATCTGTCTTTGAAACCTTCTTCCCATCACCACTACCAGAAAGCTTTGTTGGAAGTAGCAAACGTTTTACTTTGGCTGGGTCATCAAGGTAAACACGAAGTCCAGTCAGAAAACCAGCAATTGCCCCAGCATCCATCAGAAGCTTCTCTCGTAAAGTGATCTGCGACTGCGATGGGTTATCTCCATAGGTAAGGTGAAATCCAGCTCGGGAAAGAAGGTTTCTAAAGATATCTTCTTCATCCCCACTCATTACTTCACTGTCTTCAGAAGCAATGAGTTCATCTGGATCAGTAGTGAGAGCATCTTGATCATCCTCAGAAGCCAATACCTGGCAAAGTGGAGAGGATAAAAATCAAAATGCTCTTTACGAATATACTAAGAAAATAAATCCCATTCCACACAGGAAAGAAAAATATATCAAGGGTAAAGTTATGGTGGCTTTTACTAGTTCCTTCGAGGTTCAATGGAAGTATTCAGCATGGGAACAAAAGAAAACATTGCATGCAAGAAAGAGATTCAGCAGATTAAGGCCAATAGGGTAATGATCAAGTTTATACAGACATTCAAGGCATTTCATAAACCCTTTAATAGGGCATGCAATGGAAAAATATATATATCATTTCTCTACCATAGGTGTCGTGATAAAAAAATGGATTTCATATAAACAGAAAGCCCAAAATACTAACATCTAAATCTGAAAAACCAAAATAAACAAAACTTATTAATGTGAATAATAAACAACACATAAATGGTAGAGATCCAAATGTGACTAACCTCAAGATCTGAAAACTCAAACCAGGGGCAGCAATCCAATATTTCACAAACAAAAACAACGGCATCACGCAAGATGAACCCTGCATCTGCTTCTAACATATCTGATACCTTCATGAATTGCAAAACAGAATTATTCCATGTCTTTGTACAAATTGAAGATTCTTTCCAGACAGTCTTGGCCGGATTCTTTTGATTCATTATGGCCATTCTGTATCTAACCCAGAAGTTTTTGTCTGGATCACTACCAACTGACTGATCGCTCTCTAAGTATATACATATAGTGTCAAAGGACTCGTATACGCCTGTGCATCATGAGAAACAGTCAATTAGTCAACAGAAACAGTTACAGGGACACGTTCAGAGGAGAATTGGCATGAAATAATCACCTACCAATTCGAAGCTCACATCCACCAGCTTGAAAAAATTTGCTAAAAATTTTGCGATTTTCCATTATTTCCTTGAAAGATGAGAAGTTCTCCACCTTCCAAGTAAATGTACTTCTCTTTCCAACACTTCCTATCTGGGAAGCAGTACTTGCTGACTCGGTATCCTGACCGGTTAAATCCTGCATTATTGATGTCTCTTTCAGTATAAGAACCTCAGCAGAAAACACAACAGTATCCTGAACAAGAAATCCAGAATCCTGATCAAAGAGGCTGGTGAGTGTCACAAACTCACGCCAGCCCCAGTCTTTGGCAGCTTTAGAGTAGCGGTTCTGAGATTCTTTTGTAACTGACTTCTCCTCCACCTTTTGATTCATAACTGACAACCGATGACTCACAAAACAGCTCCAGTCACTAGAAGTATTTCGTGAATCTGTAACCTCAAGAAACACAGAAAGGTGACACGGTGGCTGAGACTGCCCTGATCCCAATCAAGCCCATAGAAAATTTCAATCAGTTCACTTCCAACATACAATTTAGAGACGATCAGACCAAGTTCTCTTGCTTCGGATGCAAGGATGATAAGACTGATTGTTAACCAGATTACAAAGGTAAAATCTAGTTTTTGCTCCAGAGGCACAACAAAATAAGAAATTCAAATGATTTTGCATTACAAGATTATGAGTATAAAGGTGACAAATAGCTGCCCTACAAGTATTGACAACTAGCAAAAACTACCAAACTTAGTATTGACAAATTGCTGTTAAATCCAAAACCACTTCCAAGACGCTTAGTACGAATTTAGAGACAAAGGACATGTATGAAAAGCTAATCCATTACCCGTTGGATTCAAAACGAAACAAAATTTAGTAGGCTAACAACTACCTTAAGCATGAAACCACTGTGCACTCAATCCAATAAGATAAAACAAGGGCAAAATGGAAAGGCATATAACTTCCTTAAACTTGAAAAACCATGCTCAGTCTGTCTGTAGAAAATAATCACAAGTCCAGTTCATTACTAAAGAATTGCAATGATTCTTACATACCTCGAGGATAAACAATGAGGCGACAATCCCAATTTCCAATCTGAAATCTTCTGCTCTTGATGCAAAGGCCTGTTATCTTCCTCTTCTTCAGAAGATCTTTCAACCTTGTAAAATTCTCAATCCTCCAAGTAAGTTTTCCCATATGCCCATCAGACTTCCTTGCACCACTCCCGCTCCTCCCACCAATCAACCCACCATTCTTGGAGAAACTACTAAACTCCTTGATCACGTGAAACGAAGTGCTAAATACTGCAGTATCATCCACCAAAAACCCTGCCTCGGACCCAACAAAATCTGTCATTTTCATGTAGTCATTCCAACCCAAACTTGTATTATCCCCACTCTTATTGTCAGCTGCAAACCTCCCATAAGAGTCCCTATGCATATGGTTTGACCCTAGTTTCTGATTCAACACTGACATTCTAAACAAACACCAACAACTCCTATCGGAAGCAACGGTTTTCTCAGTATCCTTGCTCTCCAAACACATAGACAAATACTCGTGCCCGTTAACCGAGCTTTGATACACACTAATCCTCAGATTACACTCCCCAGCAGGGAAAACCGGGCTCATTAGCTTTTGTGTCTTAATCATTTCTTTAAACAAGCTAAAGTTACGCACTCTCCAAGTGAATTTACCACTCAAAACATCGGAAACGGGACTGGAAACGACAGATGAGGATATCATAGAAGACGATGAGGATTGAACATCGTTAGTATCACGCGTGAAATTAACGGTCTCATTCAAGATTAAGATATCGGCGGTGATCAAAACGGAATCGTTGTTGAAAAGGTAACCTAATTTGGAGTCGAAAACAGTAGAAGGAGTGAAATCGCACCAACCGTGAGATTTCTTCTTGCTAGAGAACCGATGCCAGGAATCGCGACGAATGGACTTGGAATCATCAGTTAGGTTAACGATGGCCAATCCGTAGCTGGCGAAGCAGTCCCATTTCGATGACGACGTACCCCGCGGATCCATGATTTGGAGATAAACCGATATGTAACCCGGCAGAGCCTGGGAGTCCCCCTTCGGATACACCAATAAACGGCAATCATAACCGCCTACCTCGAAGTACTTACTCCATAGTGCCCTAGCTTTCACTCTCGGGAAATTATGAACCGTCCATCTACAAACGGCCGAGTATTCCCCTCGCCGATCGATGGTTACGGTTTCCTGGGCCCCACCGCTGCCATCTCTTAACCCCACTCCAGCTAAGTCATCCGCCGCCGATATCGATGTCAAGGGTTTGATATTGTTGTTATCGGATACCGATGCTGAGGTGGCGGGATGTGATTGATCTGGTAAGCTCGACGATGAGGAGACTGCCTCAGGCGTGCCCTGCTTCATTGCTCCCTTTTTACCTTTTTTGTCCTTTGTTTTTTCTTTTGGTTAGATATTCTCTGGTTTTATACCTTTCATGCTCTGGTTTTATGCTCTCTCTCTTTTCTTCTGTGCTTTAATAGAAAGGAAAAGAGGGGCGCTTTGTTTTTGTATGTGGTATGGTTCAAGGTAAGAGAGGGGTGCACCATACTTTAACCTGCACCCCTCTGTACCATTGACACTCCCCTTTTTTATTCTTCCTTCCCTGTACGCTGCGTTTCATCGAATGTTGATGGATTATCCAATGCAGTGCAGCTGAGGAGGATTTCCGTAGGTCCATGTGCCCACAAAGAATGCACGTAACCGAGGAATGATTCGTGTCCATTGGGCAACGTGTCATCGTTTCGATAACTTCCGAGACCCATCCGTTTAGGCGCTAAATTCAGCGGGGAAACGCGTTCCCGCACGTTGTTTGTATATGTTCAGCATTATTTTTTCGGTTGACGCTCTAACGCTCGTTGAAGAAGAATTATTGAACAGACCCTAATCTGAAGAACACAATTTAAGGCTATCAATGAAAAGATACAAATAAAGACTTTTCACAAATGATTTATATATGTGTAATTTTACAAAAAAATGACCAACCAATTTTAAGTTGCATGGAAAAAAATGGTTTACACGAGTGTGACACGAAAGTTCTAGCTCTTTCACATTGAATAAGAAAAATGTAAATACATCTTGCTGCAGGCTAAGTCGAAACAGAATGATCCCGTATATGCTACCATAAAAAGCAGAGAATAAAGACCACACAAACGAAAACAGAAACATGAGGAAATGAAAGGGGGCATGGGAGTGCGGAAGTTGGTCAAATCTCAAACATCTTGACATCATTTTAGGCAGGAAGGTAGCGTGATGCCGTCGCAAACAAAAGCCAGCACGACATAAACAATAACTAGGAGGAGGATTATCAGGGCAACCCTGCGATGAACAAAGCAAGCGAGGGATAAATTCATCTATCCTAATATATCTTTTTTTTTTCAAGGAGCAAATTTACACATGAAGCTAAATGTTGGTTCAAAATTATGCTCGTCTTTAAGTAAAACTTCACTTCCAAACATAATGCAGTGCTGTGAATATACAAAAACAAAGGGGGTTGAAGTTCAGAACGCATACGTAAGCTTGACATTTCTCCACCATACTGTGTTTCTAAAACGGCGAGTTTGCTTTCTGAAGCGAAAGGTATTCCCTTGCATATTAGCAGTTTTGTCAACCAGCAATTCCAAGCGATCACCTCTCTCTAAGACTTTGTCAATATTCTCTATCATAACATTTCGCACCTTTAGAATACAATTAGCACATTAGGCCAGTGTTCAGAAAAAGTAAAAAACAATGAGTTGAAATGACCTTCGAACAAAAAGGCCGTAATAGATCAAATGAAGGGTTCCTCCCCTAGGATACAAATGGCTAAACGGTTGACCAATAGATCAAATGAAAAAAAAAACTCATATTCTATGTTATCTGAACAGCAAATTAAGTTCATCTTTAAAGAAGGTAGAAGCTCGCGCTTATGCATTCAAACGCAAATCATAAATGATTAGAAGGTTGGATAGGAAAGGGACAGGGGCGGCCAATGTGAAACTAGTAGAAATAGAATACTATTACTCATAACCTGATTCCAATTTCCAAGCATTCAAAACTTACCTGACTCATTTCACTTTTTAATCGATTTATCCTATCAGCATTAGGATCGTTGGAGTAATATTCCATTTGCTGGTTCAAAACCCTTGAAAATTCATCATTCATGCCATAAGGGCGGGCCGATAGTACTGCTCGGCCGTAAATCCTAACAAATCTCTGATGAATGTCTTCAAGAAATGTAAAAGGAATTCGCCCTGCAAAAAAAAAGATAACACATCAACCATGACCTAAACAATTTACAATTAACAAATATCAGGACCAAAGAGTATTTAACAAAGAAGAGACGCAATACAAAGTAATTACAATTATAAATTCTTAATTTGATTCGTAAAAGGGGAGTAATCATTCAAAAGCAGAAGAATAACGATAACTTCAAAGAACATAGCACTTACGCACTTCCAAACTTTTAAATAAACCCTTGATTGACAAACAAGCATGAAGATTCAACTTTCTTCAAAAATCAAAATTGAATATCTTCATCTCTAATAATCTCCCTTTTAACTCGGAAACAAAAAAATGGTAAATACAATACAAAGTAATTGAAATTGAAACATAAGAATGCCGTATCAATTAAATATAAGTTCACTTTTAAGAAAAACATAAACTGAAATATGGAATAGACTTACTTCCGGCACTTTCATCAGCCATACAAAGAACGGTGAGTCCATCTGTGCGTTTCACGTGGAAGATGTATCGACCTTGTGAATACGAGACGTTAATGTCGTTTTCACCCGGTATTTTGTCTAGAATTTGCCTGGTGATGGCGCTGGCATTAGTGGACGCCGCCGTGAACTCGGCCAGCACCACCGATCCACGCGAGACCATCGCGTACAATATCGCCATCTGAAGTCGAAACTCTCCCTATAGATCTCTTCCGCCGATGAGTATAAAAGACAGTAGCCTCTCGCCTCCTATCTTGGAATTTCTTTTCAATTCTTCTTCGTCTTTCTGTTTCTTTTTTCTTCTAATTAGTAATCAGAAACTGATTGATATTTCTTTTTCACGTTTGTTTCGGTAAAAAAAAAAAAAAAAACAAAACAAAATCTATTAACTTAAATAATCTCTGAGTCAACGAAAAGGTTAATCCATTTTCAAAGGGTAAATGTCACCAAACATTCCCTATAAATAGGTCAGATTTTAAATTGATCCTCGAGCTTCAAAAAGTTTAAATTAAACTTTTACATTTTGGTGTCGCATCAATCATGTCCTTATTCACAAGACATACTGTATTTGACATGGAACATATTTAAAAATAATATTTTTTTTTGTTATCTTCTCGATTTTTTAGAATTTTGTCCTAATTAATTCGGATCGACTCTCGTCGCACACCTATTTTTGGTGGGTGAGTCTTCCAACAAAAATTTTTTACATATACAACTTCAAACTCGATACTTACTTAAACGATACCAAGCTACTAGTGCTTGCCACTTAGACCAACTCCAGCTAATAAAATGATAAAATTAGTAAATATATTTGTATTTGGTGGGTGAGTCTGTTTATTGTTTTTAGCACGTCAAAATCCATATTCAATGACAGAATTATGACATAAATATGGTAGGGGTTACGTTGTTTAACATTGAAATTTATAGGATCTTAAAAGTATCTAAATCATAAAAATTAAAACGTTAAAACTTAATTTTAATAATTTTAAAATTGATATGTGTTAAAAGGTAATTAAACAAAAAAAGAACTATAAATTATTTTCATTGATTTTAAAACTAATAATATCTTAAAAATAATTAAATCAAAAAAATTAAGTCATATCTCAATTTGACAATTTTAATAATTATAAACTATTAAAACCTTAAAATACAATTAAATCATAAAAGTTTAGGGTGTTAGTATCACCAACCATAACAGGGCTCTGCTTCTATCTAATTGTCCATGTAATAAGTTGCCATATATTACAATTTGATCAATATGTTTTTTAAATGTGTGCCATGGCCAGAGGCGGATGAGCCCTAGCCCCTAAAATTTTAAAATTATATTGTTTAGTCTTTCATATTTTAAAAAATTCAATTTGACCCCTTTAAAAATTTAGATTATTTTTATTACATTTCAAATGTTTTGAATATTTTTAATTAAGTATTTTCCTTTGAATTTTTAAAAGTTCTCCTAAAGTATAAATTGTTTGAAGAATTTAGTTAGACCTTAACTTTTTTAAAAAATAAATATTTTAAATCCTTCAAAATCTTTGAAAATTTTAATTTAAGCATCCATATGAAAAATATTAAGTAGACCTCATCAAACTCAGACACTAAATCCGCCTTTGGCCACGACCGCATCAAATTTAAAGTTAATTGCGTCAAATATCCTCAAAATATGTCATTGATTATAAATTCATCACCAAACTATCTCAAATTTAAATGTGGACTGTCACATTAATACCGTGAATTGTTGTGTCAACTCTATCACCGTTAATGACGAAGCTCGTCCGTAAAAGAGTCACGTTGATTAAATTTATGGGTTTAAGAATTTAATTGGGTGCAAAAAACTTTAAAACGCTTAATTAATTATTTTTTAAGTTTAGAGCCTTTTGAGTTTTTTTTTCAAAAGTGTTTTTTCAATCTTATTTTATTGTTGTAGTACTAAATCTATAAATTCGGTTTACATGGTTTCAATGAAATTTTAAGTTGGCCATTTAAGTTTCTTTTTCTTCTTTAAAAAATGCCACATAATTTTAATTTGATAAATGTGACTTCTAGTTTTTTTTAAACAACAGATAAATTAAAATTTTAAAAATAATATATAATATATGATATAACAAGGTATTCTACTATTCTTACTATAATCTTACATGGAAAATGGATTTGTATCCAATAATTAATTTAACAAATAATAATTTATGATGTGGTCAGAGGCAAATGATAATAGGATTAGTGGGAGTCTTGATGCCAAAAAAATTTAAAATTTTATTATTTAATCCTTCATATTTTAGAAAAAAATTAATTTGTCCCCTTCAAAAATTTATAATATTTTTATTATATTTATTATTTTTTTGAATATTTTTAAGTAAGTACTATTCTTAAAAAATTTAAATGTTTTCCTAAATTATTAATTTTTTAAAAATTTCAGTCAGCCGCAAATTTTGTTAAAATTTTTAAATTAAATCCCTCCAAATCTTTATAAATTTTAATTTAAACGACCAAATATTTTAAGAAATTTAAGTAGCCATTCGGACTCCATTACTAAAATCTTTCCCTCGATGTGGTTAAAAATTAAAATGAAAATTTATTAGATGTACTCGGCTTACCATGTTACTCATGGTCTCAGTCAATAAGGTTCACCTGTCTCATTTTTCTTACAAGGTGAATCAACATATCTTTCTTACATGTAAATGAGGAGTTGGTACTTATTTGAAAGTTAATTGAGATGAATGAATCTTATTAATTGAGACCATAAATGACGTGGTAAGCTGTATCTAAAAACTTATTATCTAATACGGACATAATATCTAAAACATATTGGTTTGATTTCAAATTTATTTTAAATTCTAATCATCTTTAAAAATCAAATCTATTTCAAAGTTTTTAAAAATATTAAATAAAGTTAACCGATTAATCATTAAATAATATAATTATATTTAAACTTTTTAATTAGATAAAAGATACGATATTTGAATTAGTTTTAACCCGGTCAATATACTTGTTTTTTAAGGGTAAATTATACCAGTGATCACCGAATTATTTTGGCGTACCTATTTTGATCACCAAATTATCGAACTCGTCAATTAGATCACCAAACTTATTAAATTTACCTATTTTGACCACCGTTGTTAAAAAACTAACATACGAGTGACGTGGTAGTTAACAAAAATTTGTAAAATTATACATTTAATTCATGTTATTTACCTATTATATCAATTTGATCAAATTTTAATTTAATTAAATGACTACACGTGTTCCAACCAAATGACGACACGTGTACCATCTATTTTTAAGGTTTAATTATTTTTAAGGTTTAATTTATAAAATTGAAGGAAATTGCGCTTATGGGGAATTGAACCCCGCCAATAGCATGGAAGGGCGATGCTCCAACCATTAAGCCACGTTCACTAATGTGATATGAGATATTAACATATTTTATTAAAAAATTACTTTGTTGGTGAAAACTAAAGAGGGGAATTAATGGGATTCGAACTAGGGACTAATTGTACGAAACTAAAATGCTAAACCACTAAAAAAACCTTATAATGTAGGAAAATGTTCGAATATTTTTTCATATCTAAATTAAATCGAACTTAGATCACTTGAGATGTGTATAATCACACAAACATTCGATTTAATTTAAATCTAAAAATTATTAAATATTCAATTTTAAAAAATATCCAATTTCAAAGAAAAGGAATTCGATTTAAAATATTAAAATATTTTTTCTTTTTCATATTTAAATTAAATCAAATATTTATTAAAATATTAAATATTCGATTTAAAAAATATATTTGATTTGAAATAAAATAAATTTGATTTTAAAAAGTATTCGAATATTTAAAATATTGAAACATTTAAATTATTCCGAATTAATTTAAATATGAAAAAACATTCGAATTTTTTAAATTGAGATTCTTTTCTTTTAAATTGAATATTTTAAAATCGAATATTTAAATTAAATCAAATGTTTGTATGATTATATACATCCCAAGTGATCTAAGTTCGATTTAATTTAAATATAAAAAATATTCAAACATTTTCCTACGTTATAAGGTTTATTTAGTGGTTTAGCATTCTAGTTTCGTACAATTAGTCCCAAGTTTGAATCTCATTAATTTTCCTCTTTAGTTTTCACCAACAAAGTAATCTTTTAATAAAATATGTTAGTATCCCATATCACATTAGTGAACTTGACTCAGTGGCTAGAGCATCACCCTTCCATGCTATTGGCGTGGATTCAATTCCCTTTAATTTTATTTCTTCTCATGGTTGGTTGGTTAAATCTATTTAAATAAATTAAAACTTAAAAATAGATGGGACACATGTCGTCATTTAATTAAATCAAAATTAGGATCAAATTGATATAATAGGTAAATAACAAGGACTAAGTGTGTAATTTGACAAATTTTGTTAACTGCCACGTCATCTCCGTTAATTTTTTAACGGCGGTGGTCAAAATAGGTCAATTTAATAAGTTTAGTGGTCTAATTGACGAGTTTTATAGTTCGGTGGTTACTGGTGTGGTTTATCCTTTTTTTTAATTAAGTTTTTAACTCAAACAGATAAAAGAAGTTATGATTAGATTTAAAATGTTTATCATTCTAATTTGATGATTTAATAGTTAATAATTAAATATTTAAATTTAAATATTAAAATAATTTAATATATATTAAATATACATACAAACCTTATAAGAATTAATTAAAAACATGAAGATTATGCGAGTACATGAATGGACATGATTATATGGTATTCTACTATAATTCTATTGGAATTGACTTCGTATTAATAAAATCTAATTATATATACATAATAATTTGGTGTTGTATTCATATCATATCCTATGAATAGTAAGAATTAAATTTTTTATTGAGACTTGAACAAGTAAATTTTGTTAGTTTGTCAAGTTGCTCATATTTGTTTTCTCATTTTTCTTACTCTCTTTCTTTTCTTAAAATCTCTCTTCTTCCCCCTTTAAGTAGATTATGATTAGAATTAAGATTTGACAGAAAATTTTTCCAGACTCAAACTTATAAGAAAAAATAGATTTACAAATAAAATCAAATATGTAGTAGTTATATACAAAATTGTTTTAATTTAGGTAAAAAATCAACATGCTTCTAATATTGAATCAGGACCAACTAATACATAAATTATCGAGTTAAACTCTTTTTTAGTGTTAAAGTAATAGTCATTAAAACATACAATACATTATAGGTGTATGATAATTACGCTTCCGAATTATTCTACTTCATCTTTCAAAGCGATAAGAACTTTAATTAAATACTTAATAATATGATAATGCATTTAAAGGATAATAATATTTATATTATCATATTTTGTACGTATCCTCGCATTTACTTTAAAAATATAAATATCCTTAATATTAAAAAAAAACACACGATGGTGCATTTATACAAAATCTCACCCACGATAGAGAAACAGAATTTTCTTTTCTTTTTTTTTTTAAAAAACACGCTCCTCTATGGTGAGTTGGAGATTGGTCGGCATTGGTTGAAAAGTAGAAGTAATGTATTCAAATATTAATCATAAACCCAACATTTAATATATTCAGCTCAACTTTCCAACGTACGAGACCCACACGCCAACACAAACCATAAACGCACTCACTTGGAAAGTGACTTTTGCCATTCCCCCGCTAACGTTGACCTTTCTTCCTATTGACAGCCAAATCCAGAAAGTGAAACAAAAATAAATTATTATTATTATTATTATTATTATTATCACTAAGGTAAAGTACATAAATAGTCACTAAACTATCTCTAAAAATATAAAATGGTCATTAAACTTTCAAATATTACATAACGGGCATTAAACTTTAGTTTTTATTATAAAATAGTCATTGAGTAGTTAACTGTCGTTAATTGGGTGGCGTGACAGTTATAGAAATTTAAACAATATAACATTTAATGCTCCGTATTGACACATTTAATCAATTGATTCCTAATTTAACCCTCATTATTGATGTCTAAATTGATTAAATGTGTAAATATTGAGGATTAAATATATTATTATACAAAATTTCATATATTTCATGTCTCTCAGTTAACGACAGTTAACAGTCTAGTGACCATTTTGTAATAAAAACTAAAGTTTAATGACCATTATATAATTTTTGAAAGTTTGGTGACTATTTTATATTTTTATGTATAATTGAGTGACCATTTGTGTACTTTACCCCTATCATTAATACAAAAATGATAGAAATGTGATTCACCTCTTCCGCCGTATCTGAAATTTAAATAAACATCCCCCTTCTGTTGATTCGCTTTGAAATTAGCGTTAAGTTGCTTAAACAATTTGATTATATTTTTCTTTGATTTATCGGAAATTCTTAATCCAGAAAAATGGGGAAGCCAACGGGGAAGAAGAAGATTCAAGCAGCCGCCCAGAAAGTGATGGAATCCAACAAGCAAAACAAGGCCGCCGCCGATCACCGGACGTCGAAGTCCGTCGACGAGGACACGGCGATCTTCATCAACATGTCTCAAGAGCTCAAAGAAGAAGGTAACCGTCTCTTCCAAAAACGCGACCACGAAGGCGCGATGTTAAAGTACGAAAAAGCCCTTAACCTCCTCTCTAGGAACCACATCGATGTCGCCTATTTGCGCAGCAACATGGCTGCTTGTTACATGCAACTGGGTATCGGCGAGTACCCACGCGCCATTAACGAATGTAATTTAGCTCTGGAGGTTTGTCCTAGATATAGCAAGGCCTTGTTGAAAAGGGCTAGGTGTTATGAAGCTTTGAATAGATTGGATTTAGCTTACAGAGATGTTTATAATGTTTTAGCTATTGAACCCAATAATTTATCTGCTTTGGATATTATGGAGAGTGTTAAAAAGGCTATGGATGTGAAGGGTATTACTGTTGATGAGAATGAACTCGGCTTGATCGATAATGAACCGCCCGGCCGTGGTGCGGCGGGGTTGCGGAAAGTGGTGAGGGAGAAGGTGAAGAAGAAGAACAAAGGAAAACATGTTGACAGAAATGAAAAGACTGATATTAAGGTTGAAGAAGAGAAAAAGGCCAAGGAAAAGGTCATTGTTGTGGAGAAGAAGGTTAGTGTTGAGAAAGTTAATGATAATGAGATTGTTGTGAAGACAATTGAGGAATTGAAGAACCCTGTTGTAGAAGAGAAAGCGATTATGAAGCCGGTGAAACTGGTGCTCGGAGAGGATATTCGGTGGGCGCAAATACCGGTGAATTGTAGTATTAAGTTGGTGAGGGATATTGCTCAAGACAGGTTTCCAGGATTGAAGGGTGTCCTTGTGAAATACAGGGATCCAGAGGGTGATTTGGTTACAATCACTACTAATGAGGAACTTGGGTGGGCTGAATCATTGACCAGTGTTGCCGCTGGATCACTTAGGTTCTATATTGTTGAAACTAGTCCTGACAAGGAACCAGCTTACGAAGGAATAGGTAAAGAGGATGTGGTCAAGAGTACAGAGAAATCAAGTAATGTTGTTGTTCATAATGGCGATGCAGGCTTTGGTGTAGGAGCTATTAAGGGAACATGTGTGGAGGATTGGATTGTCCAGTTTGCTCAACTGTTCAAGAATTATGTGGGATTTGATTCTGATTCTTACTTGGATCTTCATGAACTTGGGATGAAATTGTACGCGGAAGCAATGGAGGAGACTGTGACAAGTGAAGGTGCACAGGAGATATTTGAAATCGCTGCGGATAAGTTCCAAGAGATGGCAGCCCTGGCATGTTTCAATTGGGGAAATGTTCATATGTCAAGGACAAGGAAACATGTCTTTACAGAAGATGGTTCAAAGGAATCCAAATCAGCACAGGTTACGAGTGGATACGAGTGGGTGCAGAAAGAATATGTATTGGCAGCAAAAAGGTACGAGGAAGCATTAAATATCAAACCAGATTTTTATGAAGCTTATATTGCATTGGGGAAACAACAGTTCGAGCAAGCAAAACTCTGTTGGTACCATTCAGCTGGGAGTAAGCTCAATTTAGGAGCTGAGGCTTACGAGGAGGTCCTGCAACTTTATAACATGGCAGAGGACAACATGGAGAAGGGTATGCAGCTTTGGGAGGAAATGAAGGAGAAACAACTGAATGGACTCTCCAAATTCAACAAGTATAAGACCCATCTGCAGAAAATGGGTTTAGATGGGTTGTTTCAAGATGTCTCTACTGAAGAAACTACTGAGCAAACTGCAAATATGATTTCACAGGTATACCTTTTGTGGGGAACTTTGCTTTACGAGCGTTCTGTTGTCGAATACAAGCTTGAGCTGCCAAGTTGGGAAGAATGTTTGGAAGTTTCAGTTGAGAAATTTGAACTTGCTGGATCTTCTCATACAGATATAGCTGTTATGATAAAGAACCACTGCTCCAATGTGACTGCGTCTGAAGGTATATGCCAAAGGAGTCATCTCTCAACTCCTACCCTTCCACTTGTTTTCTTGTCACTTTACAGCCTGGAAAATTGTTTGTCAGGAAAAGTTTATCCCCTTAATTTCATTGCAGGTGTAGGATTCAAAATCGATGAGATTGTACAGGCATGGAATGATATGTACGATGTGAAAAGGTGGCAGATTGGCGTTCCATCATTTCGGCTGGAGCCATTGTTCCGTCACCGCGCTCCAAAGCTTCAGTCTGTCTTGGAGCAAGTTTGAGTTTTCTATTGATTCAGTATTCTTTTATAACATTTTACAAGTGCAAGTGCTTCAGTTTTTTGTTCAATTCATTTTCCGAGACCAGTTTTCGTGTGCTACTAGGATAGGTAAGCTTATTTATCTTCAGCTTGTTGATGACCAATTTCCATGATTACCTTAGTGTCATCTTTTATGTAATTGCAGGTCATTTTCTTGTTCATGGTCTGATGCATTTGGCGGCAAAGAAGAAAGGTTTGTAAAGTTTCAGTTTATACAACTATTATTTATGATTTGGAATCAAACAAGTTCTGCCATTCATTGTTATTTTTGGCAACAATTTGGTGTTTTAAGTCAGTGTCATTCATATTTGATTTGATTTGGAATGGTTGATTTTCATGAAAACATAAATTGGTTGGAAAGACAGTCATGTTTGTTCTTCATATATAAGTGTCATCATTTTTTGAGAATTTCATTTTGTTTGCTGAAGCTCATTTGTAGCATTTTCCTGTTCAAATGAGCATTTGATTTTATGACGAGTTGGATTAAACTTCTAAATGGAGAGTAAAGCTCTCACAATGCTGTTGTTTCTATTTACAAGACTTCACGAGTCGACAGCTCGCAAGCAACTCAAAATTTTATTTGAAGAAACATCACTCTTTATCTTTTGACTAGGGGTGAGTTTAGCAACTTCAATTTGACTCGGTCAATGTTCGATTTGAATTCAAACTCGACTCATGATCTTAACAAGTCGAGTCGTGTATTTTGTAAATTTTTTATGCTTTTTTATAAATTATGGTTACCATAAAAAATTGTTTCGGAAATTTGAATGTCACTCGAAAATTCTAGAAAAGTTTAGTGTCTTACTAAGTAATTTACATATAAAATATTTGAGATTCAAATTTCTGAAAGTTTTTGTATTTATTAAGTTTAACGAGCAACGAATTTTTTTTACGAACAAAATTTTATCGAACTTATCGAGTAGAGAGTAGAGCACTACTCAAGTTGCAATCGACATCCTTTATAAGCATCCACACTCCTGACATGACAAAAGATTGTATCTAAAACATTTTTTATAATTTTTTTCATTCTTATTCACTAAATTTGATAAAAAAAAATTAACCTATTTAAGAGTCGAACTATTCGCCAAGTTCAGAATCCAACCTTCAATGCCTGAATCCAACTTAATTTTATGTTTATAATATATTTATTATTTTATTTTAATATATTATATAACATATATAAAGTACAACCTAAATTTATAGTAACAAAATATATTTAATTGTTCTTGTACAAATATCATGGTTTGAAACAGTCTGTTCTTAAGGGTTAAGTATTCAATTGAATAAAAGTTTCAAATTGATTTAGTTGAAAACCTTATTTTACAACTCAAAAGTTTAAAAATTTTAGAGTCAAATAAAATTTATAAATTCAAATCAAATAAAAAATATTTTTTTTAAATTTAAATATAATATATATCTAATATTAACTCTTACTCTGTTTTAAGGGTAAACTACAACGGATGTCACTTAATTATGGGTAAAGTTATATTTAGATCATCCAATTATTAAAAGTTACACTTTTGTCATTTAATTATGGATAAGGTTACAGTTGGGTCACCGAATCATTAAAGGTTATATTTGTGTCACCCAATTATAGGTTCACATTTGAGGCAGCCTTCATATTTTAAAAAATATATTAATTTAGTCATTTTTTTCCTTCCAAATCATTTGCATATCCTCGTTAACATTAAAGTACTTCATTTGAAATTATTAATTAATCTAACACACAAAATAATATATATACTGTTTAAATATGAAGGGTGACTCAAATGTAATATTACTCATAATTAGGTGACCCAAATATAACTTTTAATAATTGAGTGACCCAAGTATAACTTTTAATAATTGAGACACCCAAATATAACTTTACTCATAATTGAGTAATCCAAATATAATTTTTAATAATTAAGTGATCCAAATATAAACTTACCAATAATTAAATGACTCCCAATATATTTTACCTTACTTTTAGTTTGGTCGAATACAATTCTAATTTAAGTACCGGTTGCTGAGAGTGGTGTTTATTATTTCTTAAGGTGGTTATTATTTCTCTGTTAGTTTGATACGTTCATCACTTTTTTTTAACTCTAATAAACATTTCGTTCAGATTAAGACAAAAAATTGGTAGAAACTTTTGGGTTCTTCGGTAATGTATATAGTTTTCAAGAAAAGAATTTACTTTTCTTTCTTTTGGTTTCTGTATAAATATTTTGTAGACTTAAATCTCTAATTTTCCCTTTTATTCAAGTGCTTTGCATTTCTGATTCATATCTTTATTTCTGAATTCATATACCATTGATAAAAAAATAAGCATTAGTTAAGACAGACGAATTTAATATCCTCTGAATTTATCATTCATTGTTACTAAATTTTTGTTCCTTTTTTTTATTTAAAATTGATTTTTAAAAGCTAAGAAAAATGTTGCCGAGGGTTCAAGACGCACCAAAAATGGAGAAATTGGGCATCCTACGATTCGGCAAAATGGATTTGCGAAGGCATTTGATTGTTCATTTGTTAGAGAGGTCTCAATGCATAGAGATCACACCTCCCTGCTGGGACCTTCGCCACTTCAACCAAACAATAAACAAAAAAGAGATTCAATTCCGTACGAAATGTAGGAAAATCAGACCCAAAATAACACACCGACCGAAAAACGGACGTCGGTACGGATCGTCCAGTCTCAACATCGATTTCCGAAGGCAAACTTGGATTAAAGTGCATCGTTTTCGCACTCCATCCATAGGTCCTTCGTTACACTAAACCAAAAATTATAAGTCGAAAGAGAAGGGGAAGCGATACTCAGTGAATACGAACCAGAATAAAACAAGGATTCATCTTGCGGATAAGTTATGAACCAAATCGCGCAATCGAATTTCCTTTCCAGGCGTTATCTTCATAGCATAGATCCCAACTTCATAAAGACCGGAAACATTAGGAAAAAAATGACGGAAGAGAATGAAATAAAGGATTTGAGAAAGACGCCGAACAGTAGATCTCGAAGGCTCAAACCCTAGACTGCGGGAGACTCTTTATAAAGAAGGAGTTGGATCTGGATATTCATTGGGCTAACATATAAGCCTACTAATTATATATTCGGTTCTGGCCCACTAGACATTTTAGTTAATATAAGAATTACAGGATAAATTACACCACAATCATTTTATTACAATTGGGTCATTTTATTTTAAAAAGTTTCAATACAGTCACTCTGTTATCAATTGTAACAATCATGTCACTTTAACATTAAGTGTGAAATGACTTTTTAGTTATATTTAAGTGATTAAATGTAAACTTGTTCATAATTGAGTGATCATAATGTAACTTAAAAATTATCATCATTACACATTTAACAATAAAAGTGACGTAATTATTACAATGTAATTCCTGTACAATTATGCAATCACATGTTCAAAGATGAGCACCAAAACAATAATTATTATTTATATACCATAAGAAACATTCAACAACAGCTATTTTAGTAATAGTAATATCTCGTCTAAAGGGTAAAATTCTAGCCTCCTCATATTCTTGTTTTCTCTTAGTCGTATGTTTTTTTAAATTTTTGTCTTGGTATGCGGCGGTAATAGTTTTAGTGTTGATTGTCGATCACCGACGTTCCGTATCCTTTATATTTTTATATTTTATTTTAGTTTGTTAATTTTTTTTCAATTTTATCTTATATTTTTAATAAAAAAATCTTTTGTTTGGTTTTTTCTTTTCGCATATTTGTACAAGTTCGTCTGCCTTTATGACACGCTTTCACTCTGCTATTGTGGCACGCTTTCACTCTGCTCTTGTGGCACGTTGTTTGCCTACCTCTGCGGTAGATCTACAATTGTGTGGAGATTCTCACGTCGCTCGTATCTAATTTGTGATTGCGGTGCTCTTTCAAGGTTAGATTTTTTTTCGTGGTTGTTTGTCGATGTATTTAGATCTGTTTTTGCAAAGCAGCCTGTAAGTTTACTTTGATTAGCTTGCCACTCCATCTCAAAAGCGTCTAGTTGGATAGCGACAAAAGAGTACTATTGACGGTTACTGAATTACTATAGATATGGACGTTAGATTCAAAAGAAGGCTTCGACTGTCGTTACGACTTTAGGTTTATTTTTATTTTTTTCTTTGTTTGAATTTTTGGTGGACATAATCCCCAAATTCTTTCTTTGAGTAATTGCATTGTGAAAGTTGTACATTCTTTTGATTCAATAAAATTCAGTATCATTTCAAAATAAAAAAAAAACAGCTATTTTATTTATATACAATAAGAAACATTCAACAATAGCTATTTTATATATAAAAAAGCAGCTATTTTATTTTTTTACCATAAGAAACGTTCAACAGCAGCTATTTTCCCAGTTTCGACTCGTAAGCACTTTTTTTAGCTGTGACATAAGTGCAGCTTATAACAGATTCAGCGTTACAGACATCAGAAGCTCCTTGGTTGAAGGAAATCTTTTTTGTGGACGTCTATCATGACTTGACCTGCCCGATGGGGCTATCATTCGAACAGTCCCGGCAGCAAGAAAAAAGTCCCGTCATTCCCGAATCCACAGGTTGAGCGATATCCATTTCTCGCTTGCGTAAAACTCTAACAAACTCATCTGAGCTTAAATGCCCGTCACGATTGGAATCAAACACATGAAAGATGATCTCAACAATATCGTCCGTAAGAGATACGGCGCAAACCTGAATGTGCACAAGATCACTTCATCATGGTTTTCAGTTCGAAACAATATGACAACTGAAAATGGTGGAACAAGGAAAGAATTTAAAGGGATATATGAAATGGATTTCAAAATACATGTTAGAACATCTAAAGCTGCATGCAAATCTAAAGTTATTTCACTAGTAATTTACCACGAAAAGGTTGTAAAGAAATACAAACACATGACCAGGCTTACCTGAGACACTGCTCGTTTGAAGTCGTCCTTTGTCAGTAGACCGTTGATTTCCCCATAACTAAAAAGTGCCAAAGAAAAAGGCTGCAATTTTCTACGTAGCTCAGCAAAATGTTTGAATTCATTCAAGTTGATTCGAATCTCCTTAAGACGTGGTTTGTCATTTAATTCATCAACACGCTCAAGCAGCTTATCTAAATGACTCATATCAGCAGAAGCAACCATGGACAATGCAAAATCCTTGGCTGATATTGTTCCTCGGCCTTTGTAGTCATAATGATCAAACTCTAATCTTAGCATCTACAAAACACAACAAACATTACTTCGAATAACAGTCATCAAATTTGTGTGTCGAGGAGAAAGAAAAAGGTAAAAGTGTGAAAGCACAAGATAGGAGAAGAAATTCAATGCAATTTCCTATGCATTACAAGCATGCTACAAGTTAATGATGCCTTTCAATTCGACAAAAAGACTCAGCTTCTCCAACCATAAAAAACGTATGTACAGAAAATGCTAATCCTCTTTTCTTTTCTCTCTAGATTAACACCTATTATCATGCTAGAAGAAAATGATCCGAGTTTGTCAAAGCTTGGTAAGCAATGGACTAATAGTCTCATGCCAAGAATACTTTAAATCATCCACGATAATCGTATGCATTTTTTCATTCTCAAAATTACACCAACCTCGGGCCCAGCATATGAGCTAAGGAAATATCATGGATGAACATTAACGAAAACGACTTCAATTTTGTTAAGACTAAAGAGAAGGGGCCTCACCTCATCCTGCAAATCTCGCAAGAATTGAACAAATTTGTCATGTTGTAGGCGTGCCTTTCCATCTTTTCCGAAGAAGTACTCTACCAGACCTCCGTCCTCAACAGAGCCAGTAAGTTTTACCGACCCAATGCGAAGACCATCACGGTGGACTGACCCTAGTCTGTTATTAGCTCGCATCAACGCCATCACTTTCTTAAATTCCTCCTTATCAATCTTGCTACATACAGACATTTATAGTCAAATCACTTACATGTAAAGATAAAAAAGAAAAGGAAGCAAACACCACTAGCTCGGTATATACCCATTGTTGTCCACATCAAACATTTTGAATGCTATGGAGAAGCTCGACTCGGGAATGCTGAGTAATGTTACAAAAAAGATATACCTGTTCCAAAGAAATGATTCAAGAGTTTGTATCATCAAAATAAAGAAGAAAAGGTATACCTAGGACTTAAGATTCTATTTACATGTGGGATATCAACCACTTACTCTTTGAAAGATATAAGTCCATCACCGTTCATATCGAAAAGCATGAAAAACTCCGAAGGATCACAACGTAACTCGCCGGGATTCCTTTCCCCGGTTAAATAACCATCTCTAACAAGGTGGGATTCAGATGGAGGAAAAACAGGAACAACTGCTCGCATTAGATCAGCTGGTCTCATGAATAATTCCCCTTCCGGATTTTGAAAAGAGGCAAAATATTCAAAAACCTGCAAGCATGAAGATACTATGAAACAACAAACAAAGGGTAAATACTATATATAACAAAAATATACATAAAGATACCTATGAAAACCAAACGAATATTACTAAATCTCTATGCAAAGTACACAGTAAATCAAGAATCCCGAACAAAAAGAAAAAGAACTGGAAGAACAATCATCAGCTGCTTCATTTACCTTTTCCGGTGGACTCCGCAATCTTAACCGCTTTTCATAGTTAAAGAAAACTTTCCTTCTATACACCTCTGCAACGGAAAAAAGAAAATGTACCACCAAATATTTCACTACTAACTAAAGCAAAAAGGATTGAGAAACTTGAAGAGGAGTAATAACATTAAGTAAAAACCTCCAAAGATGAACTTGGAGCTATAGTCAGGGAGGGCTAGTTTGCGAAACACGTTTTGTGAACCAGCAACGGTCGAATCAGCACTTTCCATTGACCATTCATCGAAAGAAAAAAAGGATTTCTTGAAAAAAGAAGAACCCCAATCCGGAGCCGAAGTTGAGTACCAGTAGAGTGCGCCTAAGCTCGAACCAAGAACGACACCGGAGACCCATTTCACGAAAGTTCCAGCAAAGGAATCTTTTTTATTGTTGGGGTCGATATTTGAAACTTCGGTGAGAGGCAGCGACGAGAAATGGCAGGCTTGGAGTCGTTGTCGGATGAGGAGCATCGACGACGGCGAGGATCTTTTGAGAGAGGTTAAGTTAGGCATGGCTGGAGGATATGAGATTTGTACGGTGTTTGCACAGGCGGAGATGGAAAAGGAAGAGAATTTTTCAGAGATTCAAAGTAGAAAGGGGGAAATGGTGGGAAAGAAATGAATGGATGGAAGACTTTTTGGGATCTTACGGATATCGATAAACCGGTACGGCAGTAGTTATTATCAGTTGGGAGTGGGACACAAAGAAGATCCGAGTCAAAGGCGGCTCAAAACCCGACGACCCGAGGGAAATTTGGGCCAAGACAAGGTGCCTGAAAGACGATGAAGTCCAGTCTTTGTCGATAAACCAAAGCCTATGTATTATTTGTCGGCCTGCAACGGTCATTTTGTTGGGCCTCATGTTATTTCTTATAAGTATGGTTCTCATAGCGAGAATTTTGAACAAGAAATCTTCTTGTAATAAAATCCCCCCAAACCAATCCTTTTAGTATCTGATTTTGTAATTTTTTCAACATTACAGTTAGGGTGCGTTGATTAGCTCGCGAGCCGCTTCAGTTCGACTCGGTCAATACTCGATTTAAATTGACTCGACTCGAGACATGAATGAGTAGAATTAAGTAAGATCTAAGTCAACTCAATATCTTGTGAGTGGCTCGTTAATTTTATTTAAATAATTAATTTAATGTATTTGTGGATTATTACTTTAGAATTGCTTCAAACATTATTTTGATATATTTTTGTTTAATTTATTAATTTATGTTTATATTAAGTTTCATATAGTATTCTATATTTTACATATAATTTAAAAAGGAAAAACTTTGATATACAAACTGTATAAATTTTTTTAGTTTTAAAGGTTGGTTTATGTTTTAGAGTATATAATTTAGGGTAGATGGTTTAGGGTTAGGAATTTAGGATTTTGATTTTATAATGTAGATATGCAGGCTTACACAGCCTGTATATCAAAATTGTACGCTTTTAAAAAAGAAAAAACAAATTCTGAATAGTTTAACGAGCTACAAGTCGAGTCGAGCAAAATTTTATCAAACTTATCAAATATCGAGTCAAGTTGAGTATGTGTCCAACAATTTACAAATTGAGTCGAACACTACTCAATTCGTGACCGATTCGCTCAATTATCACCCTTAATTACAGCGTTAGACATGCATATAGAGATGATAGAAGTGGAATTTGTCTCATCTATATTAATTTTATGTTTATATAAATGTTGAAAAAATCCCGCCCATTGTAGAGGAACAATATAAAATCTGTGAAGTGAGTCGAGTTTTGCCATTCCTACGTGAATCCGACAGCCATTTTTAGGAGAGATTATTAGATGAACCCGACTCACCACGTTATTTGTAGTTCTAACCAATAAGGTCTATCCAACTCATTGACATTAAGAAAGATGTGAAGATTTACTTTAAAAAAATATAACATAAAAAATATTATTAGATAAAATCATAAATGATCATCTAATAATTTTTACATTTTCAGGCTCTCGTCCCTTTACCGGGAATACAGGATCATGTTTCCTGTAATTGTAGCATTATTGCATGAATATCACAGTTATGGCAATAAAGGCCCATTTTCCAGTACTGGGAAACAGAGAGCCCCACAACTTACCCAGTACACCAGAAAACAGCAGCTTTTAAATTCTTTCTTTCCATTGCTTTTTCTATACAAAGCCTGTATAATTCCTCTTTTTCTTCAAGTAATTTTGCTACAATTTTCTAAGGTTCAACCCAGTTTTTCCTGTAGATTTTACTGTGTTACAATGTAAAAAAAAAAATTACTATAAAGCAATTATAACAAAAATTATGAACTATGAAGTAACAAAAATCATAATCTGTAAATGGGATTCATCCAATACAAGTTTACTGTAAATACAATTCACTTTTAACTTCCCAACAATATCGATATTTGCATTGCTTGGCCAACATATAGCATCACTGCAGAATAGAACCAAAATCTGCTCTTCCTTTTGACAAATCTTTCCATTTACATGAACCTATCACCACTATTTTCACCTGCATTACTTCTTTCGAAACTAAGGTTAGTGCGAAAACATGCATTGTTCACTGTCGTCTAAGTAAAGTTCATTTATCGTACCTTTTACGTTTGCTCTTCGAGACGGTTGAAGTCGACGGATTGCTATTCCAGTTCCTTTTCCTCTGATTGATGAACCAATTGTTTATCTGTTTCAATTGTAAACCAGTTTCCTGAACCAATCTCGCCTTATCTTCGTCCTGGACATTTTAACCGAATTGATCAACAAACCACAAATTCATCTTATGTAAGGTTTTTCATTGTGAGCTTGAACTACTTACAGTAGGATATGGCCACTTGGAATGTGACTGCCACCATGCTTTTAAAACCGATGTCGTGTCACCGGGCAGTTTCCCGGCCCTTCGTTTTCGCAAAATTTCCTCTCTTATGTCAACAATCTTCTCCTTGTAACCCTACAAAGGAGTGTATATACACACACACACACAAGTCAATTAACATTGATTCCCAAAGTAAAACTATATAAGTTCCATCAATTACCTGTTTGAGTTCATGTTTGAGTTCATGTCTAACACGTTCCATCAAAGACTTTTCAGTATCTGTTAAGATCAGAGGACCGAACCCCATTGAATCTGGACCCTCCAAGCTTCCATCAAACAAGTTGGCATCGGCATCGCTGTCTACTTGGTCGTCGTCGTCATCGGACATTGCCGCACCTGTTCCTTCTCCTGGAGAAACACCAGTTTATGTGTACATATCAGAGATTATATCAGTCATTAGAACCAGCATTCAAGAATAGGTTTGGCCATAGTTTAGTTTAATCTCCCCCAATATGAGAGAAAATCAATGCTGGTCACTTTACCTGTTAAGCTTTGTAAGGACTGCTCAATTTCCCAGCAAGCCATAACTGCTTCCATTGCATGAACTCGAACATGTTGCTGCAATTGTTCTTTGAAAGAACATAGCAACAGAACATAATGCGTCTGAATTGCCATGAAAGAGATATCAATCTTTAAAACATGAGATTTGGCCACAATTTGAACTGTAAACATAAAATTTCGAACTTTTTCAATGCGATCAATGGAATTTTCGGTGAGACTCGAACTATGATACTCGTTTGTACTAGCTAGTAGCATACCAAGAACTGATCGAGCTCTTTGTCATCGGCGACCAAGCCATGGGCCCCACCTCCGAGGGTCGAGTACTTAGCCACCACATGCTGCGACTGAGCCAGCTGAGCGTCGATCCTCGGAAGCTGATCCACGGGAGTGGCGACCCTAAGGCAAGCCACGTGCGCAGACAACAGTTGCTCGCACAAAGGGTGAGCTAGTATCTTCCCCTTGAACCTTGCATTCTGCCAATTCACTACCCCATCTCCAACGCCCCCTCCGCCCTCCGCCACAACACCTTCGCTCTTGTTAATGATATCGTTGCTGCCGTTCTTGAAATCAACCGATTCCATGGCGATCATCGATTCCCCTCCGCCTCCTCTCGCAGCTTCCGCGGCGGCACCAACGTCGTCTATGACTTCGCTGTGGTTGCGATGGAGAAGCGAAGACGATGTACGGGAGAGCCACTGGTTAGGAGCTTGGGAAACCGTGGTGGAGTCAGAAGCAGCAGCTGTAGTAGTATGAAGGTTAAGAAAGTTAGACTCGGAGGAAAACTGAGAGTGCGTCTGGGAACGGAGAAGGCCGGTGTTTAACCAATTGGGACCACCGTCAGTTTCCGGCAGCTGACTCGCCTGCTGTTGCTGTTGTTGGTCGGAAAAGTGATGGAGAGGAAAGTCTTGGTGATCAGAAAGGTGATTATGATGAAACGCCATGTATACACCCTTTGCTTCTATCTTTTTTTCTCTAATCTTAATCTTAACACAAATAAGATGATGATTAATCTTTCATGGTAGCAAAGAAACGACTGAAAAGATCGAGTTTTTTCAATATAAAACTGGATTATACAGTTCTCTGTATTTGTAGAGAGAAAATGAACGTAAGAGCATCGAAAAAGGTGAGACCTTTGAGGATATATGCTGTAATAATACAGAGAGAGAATTCAAGAGAATAAGCAAGGAGCTGAAAGTGGTTTTCAGGTGAAGAAATCTGCTTGCTCTGAAAATGGTGATGTTTTAAGGCATAGAGAGAGAGACCTTTTCTTTTCCATTATTTTTATTATCAATTTACTTTTTTTAATTACGAAGATGATATTTTTTTGATAGAATGTTTGTTTCATTTTATCTAAGGAGTAGGAAAGTTACGAAAATTCAGTAAAAGTCTCTATATAAGTATGTTTCATTTGTATAAAATTAAGAATTTATCCTATTTATTTGATTTATGTATTTTTCTTGTAGTTTAATACGAAATGTATCTTTAATACTGTTGATGAAGTCAACAATGATGATATTATTTTCTATATTGTATTACTTAATTTTTTTATGGGTAAAATTTTGATACACATGTTGTGTAAAATTAATTTTACACAAGCTTGTGTATTTACATTGAAAAACTCAAATTCTAAATTCTTAACCCTCAAAAACTAAACCCTAAATCTTAAATCATATAGACTAAATTTTAAACACCAACCTTAAATTCTAAATCATACAACATAAATCCTTAAACTTTAAACTCTAAACTAAAACCCTAATCCCTAAAACTAAAAGGCACATGTAAACTAAAGTTTCCACGGTCGTGTATAAAATTGTTTTTATATGTGATTATGAAGTCTTATTTTTGTGTTTCACGTGTACTCTATCAAAAAATAGTTCCATATAATTTTAGATATATTTTGAAGTATTTTAATTATTGTATTGTAACTATTCATTGTAGTTGTAATTATTCAAATACAACAATTTTAATTATAATTGAATAATAAGGCAAAGATAATTATTTGATACGCATGCGGTAAAAATAAAAACTTTCACAATTAGGATTGGAGTTTAGGGTTAGATTTTAGTGTTTAAAAGTTAGGGTTTAATGGTTTTTAATTGGTGGGTTAGAGTTATAATTTAGAGTTATAGGTTAAAATTTAAATCCCTAGCCGTACTACCCTAAACTCAAAATTGTAATATTTCAACCCTAAACCCTAAATTCTAACCACAGATCATACTTTCTAAACCCCTAAACCTAAACATCTAACATCTAAAGATTAAATTCTAACATTAAACCCTAAAACTAATACGCTTGTAGAAACTTTTTGTTTTCATCACACGTGTTTTAAATATAAATGATAAATATTTATGTGATATTAGTAATTTATTTTAAAGATGATGTCTGTAATATTTTCTTTTCTATTTAGTTTTTCCAAACAATCCATGACATGTTTTTCCATTTAAAAATAAATATTTTTTTATCTCTTGTGCGTAGAATACGATGTTTACATGATTGAAAACTATTCCCTATTGGGAATGGGATGTTTCATAATTTTTATGTATTTTTAGTGGCTAATTAGTATGTCATTTGAAACACTAATATGATACTAAATAGAATAATTTGTAAAAGAAAATGTAATACATAAATAAAAACATCACAGCGTATAACAAAGTTTTAAAGAAATACACATGAAAAACGTCATTTTCAAAATATGATTAAAATAGATCTGTTTTAAAATGGATTAATAATAGGAAGCTAAAACGGTTTTTGTTGCCCTAGACTAACCGCAATAGGGTTGAAAATTATTGAAATATTATTTGTTTCCTTAATATAAGGAAATCAACCATAATTCTTCTTTCAAAAATAATTTATAAAATAAAATTTTAATGGCAAATGCCAAAGCTCGAACACAAAAAAAAAAAACATAAATATCCTTAAACAATCGATCAATTATATATAACATGTATACTATTGTTCAGGAAACCAAATAAAGAAGTAATAAAATTTGTGATCAAAAGTAGAGTGTCATTGTTATTGGGGGGCTGAAAGTGAATACAAAAGTTGCGTAGCGTAGCATGCATGTAAAAGTACATACAACAGCAAAGTACATATATAATATATATATAAATATATACAAATAGTATGCAGTAAGTAACACCTAGTTGAATCCATAAACCTAGGAGCGTGCTTTCCACACCACTCAATTTCGCGTGACTTGTCATTTCATACTGCAATTTCAGTTTTGTTAGGTTTCATCGGACTGACGTCGGCGGTAAGAAAAGAGAGCACCGGCATGGCTGGGGACCCCTAAACGACGTCGCTTATCTTTCCGAGATAAACGACACGAAAGACGCTCGTCGAGAGAATTGTGGTTGGACCACAAAAGTGGTCCCGCACGGCCGGAAGCAAGCGCCAATGGAGGCCGTAAACGTGGAGCAATGAGGGATAGCTGGACCATCGAGATTCTCAACGGTGGGGGTCCCTTTATATATATATATATAATCTAGATAATTATTTTATATATACAATCGAGATAATTATATATATATATATAATTTAGATAATTATTTTATATAATGACGGTGAAACTTTCAGTTTTTACAAGCATTTTAGTTTATTGTTTGTGGACTCGTTTTATGGTGTAGCATTTAGAGGGTTTAGTAGTTTGAAATTTTGGGATTGTGAATATAATTTAAGGGTTAGAATTAGAATTTAAGATTTAAGTTGTATGACATAGAATTTAAAGTTTATGGTTAAAATTTATAGTTTAAGATTTAAGTTTTAAGGTTTAAGTATTAGGATGTTAGGGTTAAAAATTTATATTTTAAATTTTATAACTTAAATATAAAATATAATATAATTTATTTTTAAACGTGGATCAAAATGTAATTATATATCATTACAAACGAGTACACTTCGTTTCTTCTAACTAATGACAAACGCCGGCTAGAACTAGTCGTAACTGTGGATGGTCCCAAAGGAAGCAGTGAGCCCCACCCCTAAACGAATTTAAAATTATTTATATAAAAAAGAGAAAATCAACAATTTAAAAATTTATGAGTTTTGCGTAATTTATTAAAAATAGGCTTTCACGTTAAAAATTTAAATTTTGATTGACTTTGTATATAACTGATATTTGAATAAAAATAAATATAACACTACTCGAAATCTATGAAATATAATAATATTTTATTTTTCTCACATGTTTTTATCACTAGTTCGTAAATATTTTATTATTTTTTATTATAAATATTTAACTTAACTTATTTTAAAATATTTAATTTAAATTATTTTAAATTTTTTAAAAAACTCTATACAGTTACCACTCTAATTACATGACATAGCAGTCGAAGGAGTTTCTTTAATATTAATGAAAAATAAGAAATATTTTTTTAATGTAGTGATGTTTTAGTTAGTTTGCTTTTATAGGTGGGTAATGACGTGTCGTCAGGCAGTCGGCGGAGGCATAGAAAGGTAAACGGAAGACGATGGCTTACGTCATCCAGTGGAAACTCTTATTTGAATTATTGATTTTTTAACTTGATTTAATTTGTGAATTCACATTAAATTAAAACAAGTTTAAACGAAAATATTGGTCAAAGTGGTAAGCAACTTAAAATTACTTTACTAAATGATTTTTTTGCCAAACAACTAATGGTTTGACGCAGAACGAGCATTTGTTCACCGAATTTAACGTTTAAACGAGTGTTTGCCCACAACTGAAAATTTCAGCTTTCGCTCAAACGAGCGTTGCAGCCAACAATTGTTTGCCCACAATAATGACAAACGAAGGCTCATTATAACTTGAACACTCCTCAAGTTTGATGACTTGTGTACAAGAATAGAATCATGGTTTGAGATTGAGCGAAAAAAATATACATATTTGAAAGTGAGAGCAAATTTGTAAATAATTACTTTTTTATAAAAAAAATATATACAAGAACAAAGGCAAACAAATTTTTGGGGTTATCCTCTATATATCTTCGTCCGTGATTATGTATATAAAAAATTTCTATTAAAATACTCACTCACTAAAGTTAAGTATATAACATGAATTAATTCGAATTAGTCCGGATAAATCTCTCAAGAACCGAATGACTAAAAAAATTAATTACCATTGTTCTTTAAAAAAAAGTTTAATTACAATTGCGTGCAAGGACCCACACGCTTTAGAGATGCCGACCATGGTTACCCGTACAGAGACGAAACTATATGTAGTGTGAATGGGGCTGCTGCCTCCTAAAATTTTTGGGATAATTATATTTTAGGACCTCTTTAGTTTAAATATTATTTAAATAAGTCAGTTGTTCCTTCTAATTTTTAAATTTAAAGGTTCAATAGACCCTTATCCCTCTCAATTTTTAATTTTAGTTCCGTCCCTGCTCCTGTAGTGTCGCTGTTGAATAGAAGTATTATTAATACAGTAATGAATGTAGGGTTGAATAATTATTTTTGTACCGTATTGTTAAATTTCGTGGGTCCAACCATTTTTAATTAATGTTGGAACCAAGACTAATGGAGTACTAATTATTAAGACTTTGTAAATTGTCTGGTCTTTTTCTTGTCCTTTTCTCGTTGCCAAATTCCATTGAATATGCCTTGTTTAAGTTAGAATCGCCCTCTTTGGCGGAGCTCTGAACGGTGAATTTTTGTCTAGTTAATGTATGTTCACCTCCACTAATGTTACCCTTGTATAATTTTGCAACCTAACATATTGATGGGTATAGTAGAATTTTTTTTATTGTTCCAACGTGATGTTTTGGGCTATATATATATATATATCTTCTTCAAGTTTTCACTAGAAAAACCCTAGTGGGACCAAATAGAACCAAGCAAAGGTTAGCTTTCTTAGCACAGAACTTGAACACAAAGTGGTGAAAGAATAGACAAACAGTTCAAATCACCAACTTTTGCTGTGCAGGGAAATCCACAAAACCAGTGAATGTCAAAAAAGAAAGACCCCAAGTTTTCTTTTCCTAAAGCATAAAAAAGAAAGAAGGAAAGGACATGGAACTGTCAAATTCCGTTACACGTGACAAAGGGTAAATTTCCAACCCCACCAAAGAAACCCTATGTGGTTCGCCTCATCCAAGAATGATGAAAACTTACTTTGCAAATTGCACTCATCCAATAATGGGGTGTCCAATTTGAGCACAAATACCAATCTAGGAGAGGCGGAGCATAATTTATTTTAAAAATGGGATCAATTTATAATTAGTTCATAAAGTTCTCAAATTTTGTATACAAACCGAATGTAAAAAAAAAAACGAATAGGGACCCTCGATTTTTTTATTCTATTTACGTGTCAGCACTAAAAAAGATATAATTTAGAATTTAAAGTGTAGGTTTAAGGTTTAGTGTGTATATTTTATTTTTTGGTATTTAGGGTTTAGGATTTAGAAATGAAAAATACTTAGATACACAAGTTTGTGTAAGCCTTTTAATTTTAAGGGTTAGGGGTTTAGGTTTAGGGGTTTAGTGTGTAGGGTGTAGAGTTTTAGGTTTATTGTTAGAATTTAAAGTTTATGTTTTAGGGTTTAAGGTTTATGTTTTAGGGTGCTAGGGTTTGGAATTTATGTTTTAAATTTTATAGAAGAGTTGTGTAAATTTTTTTTACACAGATTGTGTACCAAAATATAACCATTTAGAAATTATAGTTAAAGTGTAGGCTTATATTTTTAGTATTGGACCATAGTAAGAATATCAAAAAAAGGGGCAAAAGATTTTTTTGTTAACAATCACAATTTGGGTGAAATAGAATTTGTCAACCTCTTTTTTTGTTCATTCACATGTCCTATCAATGATTTATGTCACATGTGTTACCAATAAAACAAAAGTAATCAAGAAAGTACTGAAAAATAAATATTAATATGCGTGACATAAAATTATCAGTGTGGCATATAAAGGGACACAAAATAAAAATAAACAAATTATATTCGAACCCATACAAAATGAGATAATATGAACATTCTTAGTCATTAGACGAATCAATAGATCTCATTAGGGTTAAAACATTTGATGTGATAATAAGATTTATATTTGACATTTAATTTGAATAATATCAAACTTTTAATCACTTGACTTATAAAAAAATTATGTTACATTTCTCACCTAATTGTCTCTTTGCAAATAGTCCCCACACCTCTCTGCGTCACATTCACAGCTAGGCATTGTTTGTTCATGGACCACAAAGCCACTTACAACTTGAGTTTTGATCCATTATTACATCAACTTCAATTCCAAATGAATGGAAAACCCACATTTTCTCACCTAGTGAAATACCTAAAAGTTGTAAAAAGTACAATTTCTTTTAACAGTCTAAAGGTGATTACAAGGTAGTATCTGTTCACAGATATTCTTAACTATTTGGCAGTGAGTATACACGTTGTAGACAAAACGATTTGAATCCGTGTCTTCTAAGGTAAAAATCGTTCGCTTTTCCACTGAAACACTTGTTGGGTTCAAAAGTACAATTTTTTTTTGACACATCAACATAGATACATAATAAATATATAAGTATCAAAAATCATGTTTCAATTCTCAACTATATATAGTACTACCAGACATTCACTTCGAATTTTAGCAAAACATTTTGTTTTTGTAAGAATGTCTGTCTAAATTTCTCATTATGCTGAGGGCTAAGGGCTAAGGGCTAAGGGGAAAACATGATAATAATAATTTGGGCGACAGAACATGGTGAAGGAGCAGCAAGTATCCCCACAATAAACACAAGTGACAACGATAGACGATGGGAAATAAATGTGTTACCAAAGGACACACTGTTTAAAAGTTTACACGACCATTGATGTTGTGTGATGCCATTATCATTTTCTTAGCTTGAGGAAACTCATGTTTGGTGAAAACTGATGTTATGTTTCATTTATGTTCATATAACGCATATACATATCTATATTTAAACTATATGAAGAATTACATGCATGAATATACAAGATAAACCGATACTGTTATCGATTCGTAACTAAACTGATGTTATTTTTCATTTATGTTTCATTTTCTTAGCCCTCGTTAATCGTTATGTTGAATAAAAGGTCTAGGGGGTGTTCAACTGTACATTGTTTCGTTAGATGTGTTTCTTGTAGTTGTTCTTGGCCCAAATCCATATAAAACCCACCTTTTTGTAGTTATAGTCTAAGGCCTAAGCGCATGGCCGGACCAAAGCACGAATGGAAACAAGAGGAAGTAGGTGAGAGCATTCGATCGAGAAAAAAATTGAATTAGTCATGTTAATGAATTTTATTTTATTTTATAATTTAAATTTTATTTGAAATTTTAATTCGAGTCGAGTTGTTCAATTTTTTTTTTCAAATTTCATTGTAAAATTTATAACATTATGATACTAATTAGTTCCAATATAAATCAGTCTTTATAACCACATACAATATAAAACTTGAAAGTTTTACACATTTTTGGACTGTTAAATGAAGATAAATAGATAGATGAGATGAACGATATAGGAAATGAGAATATTATCACATGAAAAAATAAGTAAATAATTTTAGCCATTTATGTACCCTCGTTCAATTATAAAAAAATAAAAAAAATTGAGTTTTACATAGTATAAGCGGACTGGATCCTAACCATGTATTTATGGGTAATTATTTGATGCACCACCAATAAATTTTTTTCCACAAGCGCGCTTTTAAAGTTATGGCATGTCTCTTTTCGGAGTTCTAAATTCTAAACTTCAAACCATAAAATATATTCTCAAACTTTAAAACCTAAGCACAAACACTAAACCCTAACCTAAAAGACTGATTTTTTACCATCAGTGCATAGAATATTTTTCCTATATATAATTCTTCATATGTGATATATATGGATTATGATCTACTTACACCGTGTAAAATTCAATTAATTTCACAATAATTCATGGCCATTAGATGAATGAAATAGATAGATGGATTAAATACTCCTTTTATCGTAAAATTCTCCTATTTTCAACTTTTACTCTAATGAAACTACAACTGAACCTGTGAGTTATGCCTGAAAGATCGGTTGATTCTCAGCCTACGAGCAAATTGATATTATGATGAGCAGTGAAAAATTGTATCTTGCTCAAAATCATCCCATGATGCTGATGCCCACAATCTTTCCTTGCCACAACAATTTGCTTAGCTGCTTTTCTTTTCTGGCCCTATATGGCATAATAATATACTCAAAACTCCCACATGATACAACCAATTTCTTATTAGCAGTCATTCCAACACACAAGCTCTCCTAATCAAAATGATTTCTTATGATATGTTCAAAGATTTTCTTCTAATAATACTTCAAAAACAACATTATAACCTTCTATGTGCTCTATTTTTCGATAGAGCACTTGCTGTCATTGCTTATGTAACACCCTTAACGTATACTCGTAGCACGAATACACATTAAGGATGTCACTACATTTTCTGATAGAATTTCAGACTCGTAATTTTTTTTCTAACCACACAAATAATTCATATTTATTTGACTATTAGTCAAACTTATACCTTTAAAACAACCAACGAATAAATTGATACATGCTCACTAGAGAATATCATAATTTAGAATGTCTTACTGATGTTTGGCAGATTGCAGCTTGATCAACATGCTTGACTCCTCTTCCGGTAAGTTTCCAATAACCTACATGTGAAACAACACACGCTAAGTATTCACTTAGTGAAGCAACTATAAATTGAAGTAAAACATTTTCAAGTATAGAAATAACATAAAATAAACTTATCAAAGTCATTCCCATGTCATTTAACAGTGCTATACATTTCCTGCAAAATGACAAGTGATTCCAGTACAACTTATATCATATCATAAAACAAGTATAAATATCATGTTCTCAGTATTTATCAGTCATCATGTAATCATTTGCAATATAACCTTCCTTTAGAGATAACCCAAAGTATATAATATGAGATCAAGGTACGTGAGTGTAATCATTTGCAATATAACCTTCCTTTAGAGATAACCCAAAGTATATAATATGAGATCAAGGTACGTGAGTCATCTTGATATGACACCATAGTGTCTAACATAACGTGAACATGAGTACGTACTCCAAGACGCTCTTTGCTCCTCATAAAAGCACCTCGTCAATGTCATTAGCAATGTGGGCTTGGATCGCCAGGGTGCACACTAAGGACTTGGGTCCCCAAGGTGGGAGTGACACCGTAGTGCCTAACTTGAACATGACAGATTAGTACGATTCGGGGACGCTCTTTGCTCCTCATTAAAGCACCTCGTTAGTGCCATTAGCACTATGGGCTTGGATCCCCAGGGTGCAGCACTAAGGGCTTGGGTCCCCAAGGTGTATGTGACACCGTAGTAGTCACAAAACTTGAAACATAACATAACTTGCATGTTGTTGTTGCTAAGGACTCTATGGATATCCAACTATACCATGAATTCTCATATCATAATACTTGGGCATTTCATTTCATTATCAATCATTATCATTCATGTAAACGAGCAATTCACATCTCATATTTCATCATAATTTTTCATATGTACTTGCCATTACTGTATTATGCATCAATATAATTTATATAAGTCGATATTAGGCAGTTCATACCTAATATCTAAAATCCGATTTATCTTAGATAAATATTTATGCCATATCAATGTATCATATATGTCATTTGCATAACTTTGATCAACATACATTTCATTAATATCAAGGTTGACTTATCGCAAGTCTTTCTCATATCATATACATATAATAAGTAAAAATCCACTCATATCATATATATAATAAATAAGTAAAAATGCACTCACCCGGGCCATTTATTAGCATGCCTCACTAAATTCTACACGATCCTTTCCTTCATAGTACCTCAAATCTTCTTTGATTCGGATTTGATTTTATTAACCACATAAATATAAACAAACATTTGTTAGATTCATTTCCAATAATATTTCGATCAAGCTATCTAATCATTTAACATAAAATTTTTCCATAATTAACTTCTTCTTATTATATTTTTTTCTACTTGTCAATTTAGTCTCATTACTTACTTCAGACCACCAATTCATCTTCTTCATCAAATAGTCATTCAAAATAATTCTCTCTAATTTTCTTTTTTTGCCAAAATAGTCACTAAAATGCAAATGTAAGGTTTCAAACTTCTTAACTTTGCAATTTAGTCCTCAAATCAACATTACTACCTTAATTCTATTATTTTATCTAAAAAAACAGATTTAATCCCCATCCAATAATTCATTTTCCTATTTGGTCTCTTGATTTTGACAAATTGTTAAAATGGTCACTAATTCGATTCAACATCGGTTTAGAATTCTAACATCATTTTCACATCTCCAACATCATTAATTACATAAATACACTCCAATTTCATAAAATTCAGATTCGGTCCCTTAACTTTGAAGCTTGCCGAATTAGTCCCTATGCATTCTAATTTTAATTCTAACTTTATACAACATATTAGATTCATAAAATCTCATAATCATATATTTCCTAAAATTTCCCATTATTCTTCCACCGAATTGGTCACTTGACTTCTCTAGTCTCATTTTTCATCCAAACAACATTCTAACATGCTTAAATAAATTTTCCAACATATATTCTTCATTTCCAAAAATTAACATTTAAATCCCCAATTTATTCCTACTTGCCAAATTTGGGTGTCTAAACTCTTCAAGGACTTTACTTAATCCAAAAATCAAAATTAGTCTCCATCAAGAACTACATAGCCAGATTGGTCCTAAACTTTCATACTTGGCCGAATTAGTCCTTTAAGCAACTAAGCTACTATTTCCTCCCTTTATTTAATTCAAGTACTTAAATCAATAATCTAAATTAAGTACTCATAAATTTTCAGTATCATAATTAAATCCCTAAACTTCTTCATGCTTGCCATTTTGGTCCTTCTTTCATTCAAGAACTTTATTTTGATCCAAACATCAAAATTAAACTTTCTATATTCGATTCAATGAAATATACTCAAAATATTTTTTTCTCATAATTTTCCTCTTCATTTAAGCCAAATCCAAACTGGTCCTTCAATTTTTCCTACTTGGCTGAAATGGTCACTTAAAGATACAAGCTCCCAACTCTTAAATTTAAGCAATTTAAGCATGCTATTCATCAATTCAATCCAAGTTCATATCATTTCCAGCCATAACATATCAGCCCCCAACTTTACTAAATTTTCGTTTTGGTCACTTAATGCAATTCAACATAATTCTTCAATCCAATCACTAAACCAAGCATGTACAAGCCTTAATCTTTCATAAACATCCTTTAATTTCAATTCCTTAAATAAATCCCCAAATTTTGGGGTTAGGGTTCATCATGAAATTAAACACAATCCAAGCTTTATTTCATCAAAACAACATTGAATTCATGTAATTCAAGTCCTAACTTCAACTTAGCACATCAATTCCCTAACTCTTTCTCATCAACAACTCAAGTAGTTCTTCACAACACATGCAATATTACTACCAAAATGTAGAGAATTGAATGTAGAATAAATTATTCTAAAGGATCATACCTTGAATCTTGCTTAAAAGCCTTCAAAATCAAACTTGAAAATTGAGTTTTCTTCTCCACCCTTTGTTCCTCTTTCCCACGTTTTGAAGCAAATAGATGAACAACTTTTTTTTTCTTTCCATTTTACCCTTATTTTGCCACTTGTTTGATTAAATTTTACTAAATTATCCCCCAATTACATCCTAATTTACAATCTTTCTTTAAAATTGCCACTCCATTAAATTTGAACCAATTTGGTTCCTTCGTAACCGGCCACTTCCAAAGAAATTATAATTTTTTTCCATCCAAATATCTGATAATCACCTAATACGATTTTCCATTAATCAAACTATCGAATCTAATCCAAAAATCTCATATCTCTAAATTCCATAAATATTGTTTTATGATTTTCCATGGCTTATGGAACAACCTATAAAATTTCAATTCGATCCGATTTCCTGATATTCACAAAACACTTCTACTGCGATTTTACCTTTACCGAGCTATCGGATTTATTTTGAAAATTTTATATTTCCATATTCAGAAAATTAATACTATTATCTCATAAAAAACTTCATTTCCTAAGGACTTAGACTGAATTTTCCTAACCTAGTCTATTATTTTGATAATTATTGAAAATCCTCGAGTAAAATTTCTCTTAGAAATCCTTTATCGGAAATCCATATGAATATTCTCTACTCTTAATGAATCTAAAATATCAATCAGAAACACTTTTATGGGACATTCCCAAAGGTCACTCATCCTAGTGTTTCTCTGGTCTGAGCACACTTAATAATTTTATTCGATCCAAATTCGATATCTTATAATGTATTTTCATTCTGGGGACCTATATCAGATTTTACTCACTTACTGAATTTATCCATCTAGAGGGTAAAACTAGTTATTGAGAAAATCCTTTAGTATGGATTTAAACTTTTCCTTTCTTTATGATTTAGCAACCAACCTTTGAAAATTGTCATTTTGGTCACTAAACTTTAACCTTCAATTCCCATTCCAATTTTATTGGATTTTAACCTAATTTTACATGTACCCTCATCTGCTTATCCTCTATCTCATGATACCTTTAAACCTCAAAAATTCATTTTCTAAATCTCCTAATTAAAGAAATCTTAACTTTTCCATTTTTGTCATTTTAGTCACTAAGTTAGTTTTTAAGCTACTAAGTACCAAATGACCTTAATACTGTTTAACAAAGTTTTAGGGTGTTACAGTAAGTCATGGTCTGAAACATTTCAAAACCATTCACATTAAATAATCTATTGGACTATGACCTTAGGTTTTTCATGAGGGGAAAAGGGTGACAAAATCAGTAGTCCAACATATATTAAAATGATTTTTTGAAGCAAAACTATTATTATAAGCACGTGAATTGAATTGGGTCGCCTTGAAATTTCCCTTCTCCTTTTAATTCAACAATCATATCACATGGCAGATTAGCCTACTGTAATAAAAAGATGAACAAATAGGACCCTACAAATTTTCAGGCTGGATACATATAAAGCCCCTCCTCTTCTTTCCCTCCCTAGCATCACTATCTTACATCATTTGCTCGTTCAGGCATTTTCACAAACACTTTTTTTTTCAGAATCGAAGTTCCGTTATTACTAATATGGCCAGACCGCAACAAAGATATCGAGGTGTTCGACAACGGCAATGGGGTTCTTGGGTGTCTGAAATCCGCCATCCTCTCTTGTAAGTTAACTTGGTGTTTCAAAAACTGTAAACATTTCAGCCTTTCTTGATGGTCATTGAACGGCATTTAAATTCACATGACGTATCATCGTCTGATTCATTATGGTTTCGGTTTGTGCAGGAAAACTAGAATTTGGCTGGGAACATTTGAAACAGCAGAAGACGCGGCCTATGCGTACGATGAAGCCACTAGGCTTATGTGTGGCACAAGTGCTAAAACCAACTTCCCTTACAATCCAAGTGCAGCTCAATCATCAACTTTGACGGCTAAATTACACAAATGCTACATGGTTTCACTTCAAATGACCAAACAACAATCGGGACACAAGACACAATATAAGGCACCAACTCAACATGTTACCGGCAACAATGGCATCGTAGGGAGAGACAACGGAATCGGAGTCGGTCTAGTTGAAAACAGACCAATTGACTACGGTTCAAGAGACGGAAGGCAATTGGGTTGTCAAGAAAGCAAAGGTCGAAAGCACCCAGCAGTTTAAAGCTCTTGATGAGGATCACAATCACATTGAACAAATGATCGAGGAGCTGCTTCACTACGGCTCCATTGAACTATGCAATGTCTAATACATACGATCTGCTCGACTAATGGCATCCGCCCATTCTCCTCTGTTTATGTCCTAGTGTCTAGTTCTGTGCTTATCATAGCTCGTTGGCCAAAGCTCAACAATGAATAGAAGAAATGAAACTAAAAACAAACCCTATGACTAATGCTTGAAGTGATCTTGGAAAAATGGATTTTGTATGGTAATTATTGGCCTATGGGGGTCCAAGGTTTCTTTTATCATTGATGTATCCAACATTTGGATCGACTCGAATCATTCTATTGCATGTTGATGCTCACAATCTTTCCTTGCCACAACAATTTGCTTAGCAGCTTTTCTTTTCTTTTATTAGGCCGGTTTTCTCTCTGCGTACGTTAACGTGTTCTATCGCGTGCCTGTAGAGTTTTTGATTTTTGCCTTCGTTTTTTTCGATTCTAATCGTTTCTTCCTTTGATTTCTTTTGCTTGTTTCAACTTTTCCACTGTTTTTTTTTTTGTATTCTTTCATCTGTTGGGGCGTCTGTTCATGGTTGATTTGGACTCTTCGAATAAGTCGAAATCTCTTGCTGCGGATTTTGACTTGGCTGACTTTCCGCCACTACCTGGAATTGTACTGGAGATGGGAGGTGGCAGTGTAGTGCAAGAGGAGGCGATTTAAGAATTCTTGTTCTACTAAGGCTGGGGATGCGAAGGATAATGTTGGCAAATTGACTTGAAATTTTATTGATCAATCTTTAGGGTTTTTCCACCTGATAGGAAAGAGGGGAGGCATAGGGTTAAGCCTCCACCAGATGTTCTTTGCAATGGTGTTGATTAGTGGTCTAATGCTCTGATTGGGAATTTTTTTTGAGAAGTCGTCTTCATTTCCTGTATTTCAGAAGACTGTTGATAGGTTATGGGGTAAGGAGAGCTCGGTGGTGATTCGATTTCTTGCACCGAGTGTTTACGTGATAAATTTCCCCTCCCAACGAGTGCGAGATTGGGTCCTTGAGTCTGGCCCTTGGCATGTTCAACAGAAGCAGATTATTCTGAGGAAGTGGAGGCTAGGTTCATTGTTTGATGTACTGAACCTGGATTTTGCCCCGGTTTGGGTGAAGCTCTGGCACGTTCCTCTGGAGCTTTACTCACAACAAGGGCTTGGTTACATTGCTAGCGCCTTGGGTAAGCTCCTATTATACTGACAGATCTACTGCTATAAAATTACAGTTAGAGTTTGCAAAGGTGTGTGTTGAGTTAGATGCTAAGGATGATTTGTCGGGGTCTGTTATGGTTGAGCTTGGCGATGAAAGAGTTGTGGATGTTGCTGTTGAGTTGGTATGGGCTCTTCTTAAGTGTCGTCACTGTTCCATTTTTGGGCATGATGATGATAAATATAAGGCTGTTGCCCCTGTTTCTCGATGAGAAAACGACTGAAGGTCTTGTGGGTGAAAAAGGGGGCGAGCTCGCCCTGTCTACGCCTTCATATGTTGGAGATCCAAGTGTTTCTATAGGTGATCCTGTACTGGATGGGGATGTTCTAAATTCTGATGTTCTTGTAGAATCTGAGAGTGTTGTTGGCAAGGAGTTAGATATAGTTGCTGATGCTGCTGCTAGGTCTGGTGTTGTTGTGAGTACTGGAAAAAATTTGGTAAGCCCAAATAAATTTGAGTTGTTATGCACTGTGGTTGAGGAGCAGGAGGCTAGTGATGTCTTCCCTAAGAAGGGAAGAATTGCAGTTGGTGGGGTTGCGAACTTAATACAACAATTAAAACTCAAAGCTAATGAGCTTAAGAAGAAGAAGCAAGAAAAGGGTGGCAAGCAGGAAAAAGTTAAGGTAGATGGTAACTCTCCTCTTTTACAATGACATTTCTCTTTTAAAATGTACGAAGTTTTAATGACCCTTTAAAACAGAATAGTATTTTAAAAATAGTAAAAAAGTTAAACACTGGTGTTTTATGTTTGTTGGAGACCAGAGTTCGTGAACAAAATTTTGATGCTATTGTTAGTGGTAGATTTAGGGGTTGTAATATTGTTCAAAACTATATACATGCCTCAAATGGTAGGATTTGAATTCTGAGTAGGGGATGATGCGCTTTGAGGGTGATGTTTAAATCTGATCAAGTTATAAGCTGCACTTTTTCGAAGGGTGGTGATCATTTTTTCCCCTCAGTTGTGTATGGAAACAATGGCAGGGAAGAATGTAAGGTTTTGTGGAGCGACTTGGCTGATTTAAAACATAGGATTGGGGATTGCCCTTGGATTTTGGTTGGTGATTTTAACATCACTTATTCACCTCAGGAAAGCTCGGACTTCAGTGGTAGCCAGGGCATCACTGGATCCATGCAGGAGTTTAGAGCTTGTGTTGAATAGTTGGATGTGTGGGATCATCATTTTTTGGGTCCAGTATTTACATGGTGCAATTTTCGTGATAAAGGTTTATTGTCTGAAAAATTGGACAGATTGCTAATAAGTCAGGCTTGGTTAAGGATGTATCTTGGTTCTCTAGTGGAGTTTCTAGTTCCTGGTTGCTCAGACCAGCCCTTGTCATATGGTGTTGAGAACCCTTTTTTTCAGACCCCCGAAACTATTTAAGTTCTTCAACTTTTGATCAGGTCACCCTGATTTTTTGAGAATTGTAGAAGAATTTTGAAGCTACCAGTGAGAGAAAATTCTTTACAGTGCCTATTTTTAAAACTTAAAAGATTAAAGGAACCAGTGAAGCAATTAAATAGAAAGAATTATGGTGAGATCTCTAGCAGAGTTTTCGCAAAGTAGATTGAGTTTAATAATTTGCAAAGGATCTTGATGAAAAGTCCAATTGCTGAGAACGTAAGAGAGAAAGAACTGTAGCTGTTGAACTGCGGAATCTTTTAAAAGTTGAGGAGCAATTCTTAAGATAAAAATCAATGATCCAATATGTTAAGGAGTGTGATCAGAATTTAGCATATTTTTTAGGCAAGTTGCTGCACGACAGAAGGCAAATACAATTACTGTTTTGCAGGGTGATCTAGGGACAAAGCTGGTTATTTATGATAACATTTCAAAGAATTTCATAAAGTATTTCTCTAGTTCTCTGGAAACTGTTGACCCTTGAGTGGAAGTTGTGTCTGATGATTTGTTAAAGGACGTATTAAGGGTTAAGTTAACTGCTGATATGCGTGATAGCTTAGTTGCAAGGGTTACAACTAAAGAGATTAAGGATGTCTTATTTTTTATGAATGGAAATAAGGTCTCGGGCCCAGATGGCTATACTGCAAAGTTCTTTCAGGTGGCTTGGGGGATTGTAGGAGATGATATTTTAAAAGGCGTTCAATATTTTTTCTCAACTGAGAATTTACCTGATGCTTTTAATTTCACTGTCATTACACTTGTTCCTAAGGTGGTGTCTCCCTTGAATGCAACTAATTTCAGACCCATCTCTTGCTGCAACACCATTTATAAGTGTATCACCAAGATAATCACCAATCGAATGAAAGCAAGTTTGCTAGGCCTTATTTTACAAAATCAGTGTGCATTCCTCACTAGAAGAGATATTGTTAAAATGTTCTCCTTGCCAGGAGTTGGTGAATGGTTATGGAAGGAAGAATGTCTCACCTCAGTGTGCTTTGAAAATTGATTTGAGGAAAGCGTTCGACTCTTTAAACTGAAATTTTGTTCTTTAAATTTTTCGTGTTCTAGGATTCCCTGAAATGTTTTGTAAGTGGATTAAGGCATGTGTCATGCATTCAAAGTTCTCAAAAAATTTAAATGAAGGTCTGGTGGGCTACTTTAATGGGGCTAAGGGTGTTAGGCAGGGGATCCTTTGTTCCCTTACTTTTTTATTCTGGCTTTGAATGTTTTATCGTGTCTATTAAATAAGGCTGTACGGTTTGGAGTATTTGCTTACCACCCTAAATGTAAGAGAATTCAGCTCACCCATTTGAGCTTTGCAGTTGACCTTTTGATCTTTACAGAAGGCACTGCTGACTCTGTCCTGGGAGTAAAAAGGGTTCTAGATATGTATTACAGATTTTTGAGGCTGCAGATTAATATTTTAAAGTGTGAAATATTTTTTGCTGGGGTTGATGATGATGTGATAGAGCTGTTAAGGATTCAATCTGATTTTAAGGTTGGTTCTTTGCCTGTTAGGTACTTGGGAGTACCCTTGGTTACAAAGAACCTAACTGTGGCTGATTTTAATGACTTGATGGAAAAAATCACTAGTAGGATCAAGAGTTGGCCTTCAAATGCTTATCATTTGCGGGGCGTTTACAGTTGATACAAGCTGTGCTCTTTAGTATACAAATTTCTGGTGCAAAATGTTTGTCTTGCCTTTGAAGGTGCTAAAAAAGATTGCCCAGATTTGCAATACTTTTTTTGAAAGGGCACTAACAGTGATGCACGGGGAGTCCGTGTAAGCTGGGATGTTGTTTGCCATCCAAAAGGTGGAGGTCTCGAAGTATGTATTGTTTTTACCTAGAATCGTGCCTGTATGATTAGGTGTTTGTGACTTTTGTTGGTTTAATATAGATCCCTTTGGGTTGCATAGGTGAATTATTATTTGTTAAAGGGTGATTCTATATTGAATACCCAAGTTAAGATATATCACAGTTGGGTATGGAAGAAAGTCCTAAAATTGAGAGACAATTTGGTCTCGGTTGGTGATCTGCAAGGAGATTTTAAAGCAAAAAAAGTGTGGGAAGTTATTAGGCATAAGCAAGCAAGGGTTCCATGGGCTCGAATTGTTTGGATTAAGTTCTCTATCCCTCGTCAATCCTTTATGTCATGGCTAGTTGTGTTAGATAGATTGCCTACCAAATGCAGAATGATAAGGCGGGGTTATGAGGCTGATCTTATTTGCAAATTATGTCATGTTGCTTTGGAGATGAGGGATCATATATTTGGGGATTGTTGTTTTTCGAGGCAAGTGTGGGAGTTGATTTTAAGCACTTGTGGGCTGCAGTTGTTTCATAGTTGTTGGACTGTGAAATTAGAATGGATATTAAGACAGGGAAAGGGTAAGTCGTTGCGTGCGACCAGTCGTCGTTTGGCTTGATGTGGATTAAATTACTACCTTTGGCAAGAGAGGAATGGGAGTATTCATAAAAGGAAGGCACGATTGGTTACTGATATTGTTTCTCTTATTAAGCATGATGTTCAAACTAGACTCTCAGATTAGAATTGTTTTAGTTTTGACACATGTTTAGCTGTTGATTGGGGCCTTTGTTGAGGGGCTGGCTTTTGATTGTATTGGGGGTACAATCCTGCCTTTGAGTAGTGTATATTTGCAATTTTTGGATGAATAAAGTTCTCATTTATCCAAAAAAAAAAAAAACTCAAAACCCTCACATGATGCAACAAATTTCTTATTAACTGTGATTCCAGCACACACAATTGCCTAATCAAAATGATTTTTTTCTGATATGTTCAAAGAATTCCTTTTATAATAGTTCAAAACAATGGCATATACTAAAATAATGTTTTTGAAACAAAAAACTATTATTATAACCATGTGAATTAAATTGGGTCAGCTTGGAATTTTCCTTCTCCTTTTGATTCAACAAATCATACCACATTGCAAATTAGCCAACTGTATTCAACAGATAAACAAAAGAAAGGACCTTTTCAAGTATTCCCTCGTCTTCCTTCCCTGCCTAGCATCACTCTATTTCCCTCATTCGTTCGTTCAGGCATTTTCACAAGCACTTTTTTTTTCTAAAAGAAAATTCTCGTTATTATCATCATCATCATCATCATCCAATGTTCTTTCATCACCTTTGATAGCTAAGCTACACATATGCTACATGACTTCGCTTTGAATGACCGAACAACGATCAAGGCACGAGGCGCAAAATAAGGCATCAACAAGTCCACATGGTAGTAGGCAACAATAGCATTGCAGGGAGGCAATGGAATGGGAGGAAAGAGACCAATGCCGGTTCGAGGGAACGAAGGCAATTGAGTAGGATCACATTGAACAGATGATTGAGGAACTGCTTCACCATGGCTCTATAGACCTATGCAATGTCTGATACATAGGACCCTTAAATTACTAGGTCATCTTTCGCTCTGATAGATAATGGAAGCTTATCCAATCATTTACGCGTGGTATCTCAATTGTTAGTCCTTGATTTGAATGGTTGTAAAACTACCACCAAAATACATGTACTTGAGTACCATTTTTTTTAAGTAGAGATAATTACATTTTTTAAGAAAAATGTCGAATTTGAACTCATACAAGATGTGATAATATGAACATTCTTAACCATTCAGCTCATTAGTGAATCTCCCATTTTGTTGTAATAACTCTCATAGAAGGTGATATCTTGCTTAAAAGAAATGTAACAAAACCAATCATGGTATGTACATGGAAATGATGGGGAAAGGCCCAAAACAAAGAATTGTTTTGCAGACCGATAATTAAAATCCAGACCATGTAGATAAAAGTTTAGGCCTTTTTATAAGGTTTGAATAAAAGAAAAATGAGAATGGCCCAAGCCTATGCTGTGATGGGTGTAGCTCAACCTAGTTTAAATCGCTGGCTTCTAAAACCTCAGGATTACACAAGATATAATACGAAACAAAATACAAACACCAAGTCATTTTTTCCTTTTGAAGACTATATTTTTTATATGAACTATTTCCGTTAAAACAACTAAGCCTTCAATTCAAAGAAGTGCGAAATAACATTTTCCTGGAAACTTCATCAAATTCCTCTAATATTTAGGCGGTCGAAATTGTTGTGTTTTGGTTACCGGCAAGGACTAGAATGCAGATTGCAAGTACATGGACATTTTCAGCTGTCCCACTTTAAAGCAAATATAGGACAATGCATGCGCGAACCCAGGAGACAATGCCACCTTCCTTGGTGAGCTCTATATAAACAAATAGAACCAACATGTGACTGCTTATTTGCTTTTGCAGGTCATCATTTCTAATGTCCAACTTACTTATAACCCCACTTATTATCTACTACGTTAGGTGTATTAATTGGGAAAAAAATATGTCTCTTCTATGCTTAAACACTAAAAATTTAAATTATAAGTTTTAACCCTAAATTTTAAATCTTAAACTATAAAGCCTAAAAAAATACACCATATACATAATTCTCTAAAGTCTAAACCCTAGCCCTGAACTCTAACATTAAACATTAACCCTAAACTATAAACTTAATTTTTTAATGTGGAACATAAAAAGGTGATGAAAAGAGGCAAAAGATTTATATTCGTAATAATTGATAAAAATAATGGATAAAAAATTACCAAAAAAAACTAATTTTAACACGAAGTTCAGAGAAATTATATTATATGTATTTCTCACCACGTCATCCATAATCTCAATTAATAAAACTCATTCATTTTATTAAAATCTTTTATGTCATCTTTTTTCCAAGGTGAATCCTCACTTGGTAAAAAATATTTTTAATTTTAATTTACTGTAAATAAGAGTAAAAATTTACTTGGTAAAAAGATGACAAAGAAAATTTTAATAAAAATAATAAATTTTATTGGTTGAGATTATAGATGTCGTGGTAGAAATGAGCTATGATATAATTTTTCTAAAATTCAATTTAATTCAATTTTAAATATAACCAAATTTATTGCAACTAATTCACTTTTAAGTCTAACTGAATTTTCGCACAGGAAAGTCTCCATCTTTTGTCTTCTTTTCTCTGTAACCTTTTCCAAAGCCTCAACCGCTTAAAATCCCCATACCTCGTAAATAGTTTACATATCCCAACATAGCCTTTTAACACTTTGAAATCTAAAGCTGAAACTTTCGCATCACACAATCTCAACCCTACAAATAACAATGCCCCACCAATGCAACCACTCCTCCTCCTTCCATGTTTCTTGCTTCCGCCCCTCCCCAACCGCAGACGACGACAACCACCATGCACCGCCGACACCGCCACAAACATCTGGTAAAACAGCCATTGCCACGACTCTGTACCACACAAGTCTCGGCCTTTTCTCTCTCGCCTGGTCCCGCACCTTCCTCGGCCACTCTCTCCGCCTTCACCTCCACCCGCTCCCTGCCTCCCTTTCCTTCTCCACCCTCCATTTTCATCTCCATATCAAACCCTTTCTCTTTTGGAAGAAATATGGATATAAGAAACTCAGCAGCAGCCCCGCAGTCACAAATGAAGTCAGAATTTTCTGGGACCTTTCCGGTGCCAAGTTCGGTTCCGGGCCTGAACCCGATTCGGGATTCTATATCGCCGTTGTTGTTGATGGTGAAATGACGCTTCTCGTTGGAGATTGTATTAAAGAAGCTTTTGCCAGGACCAGAGCTCGGAAGCCCGCTGTGACAAGCCAAGCTCTTGTTTTGAGAAGAGAACACGTATTTGGCAACGAAGCGTACATCACCAAAACTAGATTCGGAGGCAAAAACAGGGAGATTTCCATTGATTGTAGGGTAAACGAGGAATCAAAGCTGTGTTTCAGCATTGATAAAAAAATGGTTTTGCAAATAAAGCGACTTCCATGGAAATTCAGAGGCAATGAGAGGATTGAAGTTGACGGGGTCTCGATACAAGTCTCGTGGGACGTTTACAACTGGTTGTTTGATCGGGATTCGAACGACGGGCATGCAGTTTTCATGTTCAGGTTCGAAACACATGAAGGAAACGAGGTTGAAGACGAAGTAGCGAGTCATTCGAACGAGAAGAATGGCGTCGTTTCAAGAAGAACGGCGAGAGTAAAGAGTGGTGGAAGTTCATCGGCTTCTTCAATGTTATCTTTATCTTCGGGTTCTTCCGGAGGCAGCTCGTCGGTAACGGAGTGGGGAAGCGTGGAGGAGAGTGAGTTAAGTGCTGCTAGTGGCTTCTCTTTGCTTGTCTACGCCTGGAAAAACTGAAATAATTATTCTATTTCTGGCTAACCTAACCCATGAGTTGTTTGATCGTAGTAGTTATTACAGTAAGAAACAACAGGATCCAAAATTTACCAGTTTCTTCTATCTCTTAATTATATTTTCTAGTTTATGTGAAAAATCATTGTTGTTCTGAAACTTTTACTATTTGATTTTGATGAGAACAGTGGTAACTTGTAATGGGAAATTTCAAAGTTTCAGGCATATTACAAGATGCATGTGAAATGGAGGGTGTAGGGCCTCGTTTGTTTATCATTGAGCATTTTCTGGATCCAATGGATCGTCAACAAGGTTGTTCACCTGTCCTGGATCTTTTTGACCACGTGTGTTGAAAATATCAGCACTCAAATTCGGCACTTTTTTTTTATTCGTTCAAGTTTTAAAAATTATTTTTCGTGTTTTGAAAATGCTCGTCCAATTTTAAAATTAAAAATATGAAGTCACCACCGATCATTTTAAAATGATAGACCGAACACCAAAATAAAATCAGAGATAAAAATATTTGGGTCCGAGAGTCGGTTACGGATAGAAAAGGATGAGCACCCCACACCGCTCAAAATTGGTACCTAGCCAATTATTTAATGTCTTAATATTAAAAATTTCGAATTCAATTAAAATTTAAAATACGATTCTTGAACTCCAAAAATATTGAGAGAACCGCATCCCTTTGCGCCCAGGGCACGACTTCTCGTTTTCTTGATAAAATTTAAAAGCAATCATCCTTTTTACGCCCGGGATATGATTTATCGAAGTTTTTAAAAACATTGATTTAAAATTCAAAATTTATTTCTTTAAAAAACATTTTTTTATTAAAAAACATATATGATGTTATTAAAAATGCATGAACAATTAAATACGATGACAAATGATAAATGAAATAAATATGGCACGAATATAAAATATACATATTAAATACATATATAAAAATAACATATAAAGTTATATATATTATACATATATTTAAAACTCTAACATGTACATGTATATATATATATATATATATATATAATAAAAGGTAAATATTCATAATATTAATTAATATAACAATATAGTAATATGTGCAAATAATTATACATATGTAATACTTCAACATTTTATTTTTAAAAACATAACATATACATAATATAACATAAAATATATTTTACATAACGAAAATACATATATAAATAACATATCATAACACTATATGTATATTAAGTAGCTTATAGTATAATAAATATTTACCAAATAGTATAATATAACGTATGAAATATGTATAATGTATAATAATAATAATAATAATAATAATAATAATAGTAACAATGGATTAATACACGTAAAACATAATGAAAATAAATAAAAAGGGTTAAAATGCATTAATATTAGATTATATGTCAAAAATAGCAAACTTTGAAGGATTAAATCGAAACAAATATAAAACGTAAGGAAACAAGTATAAATAGAGGAAATGAACTGCTGGAAATTAAATATAAATGTAAAGAAGGTGACCAAATTGAAACAAAACAGAAATTAAAAGCTGAAAAGGTAAACGAAAGGACGATATTAAATGCGCATGAAAAATAAAAGGACCAACAATGGAATTATACCATGCCAATAAAGTAAGCGGGAAAGAAATAAAGAGACTACTCATGAAATTAACCCATTTTAAATCTTCCCGGGTTCCTGGGTCACAACGTGGATCGGGCCGTGAAATGGCGTCGTTTTGCATCCAGATCAAACATAAAGGGTTTCATTTAGCTAATTTGAACTAAAATAAAAAAACCCTAAAGACAACCTTCAATCCTCTCTTCAACATTTAACCTTAAGCGCCGCTCTCACCTCAAATCGCGCCGCTCACCGGCCGTAAGTCCTCACGGCGAAGGAGTAACGGCGGGACGACGGCGGCCTTGCATCACTCCGATTTACCCGATCAAAATAAGCTTTCGAATCTTCTTCCCCCTTTTTAAACTTTGATTCGAAAATCAAATATAAAAATTATTTTTTTTTCAAAGACGAAAAATAAAAGACCCTTTTTGCTTTGAAATTTCAATTTTTTTATTTGATTTCCGAAAACCTTACAATTTTTTGTTCGAATGACCTCTTTTACAAACTCTGATCTCTCTTTTCTTTTTTTTCGAAAACCTCCCCTTTTTTATTTACATTTTCGTTTGGTTTTATAACCCTATCTAATACACTCACCCTCTTTTTTTTTTTTTTAATTTGCAGATCTTGATGGCAGCCAAAATTTCGGGATTGTGGCAGAGTTGGTGAGGCAGGGCATAGTCGAATGGTGGGTATAGGGTTAGGACAGTTTACTTAGGGTTTTGTTTGGGTAGATTTGATTTTTAGGGTTTTTGTTGATTTGGTTTAGGGATGACAAATTTGAAGATAATTTGAGGTTTGATTTAGTTTAGGTTTGGTTGTCGATGGCGGCGGCTTGTTGGTTAGATGTTAGGGTTAGGGTATTTTAAAACTATGATTTTTTTTTAATTTAGGTCGGATACAGGTCAAGTATTGGGCCTGAATCCGAGTTTAGGTAAACGAGTTGTAATTTGGATTTGGTTTGAGTTTTTGGCTCAGCCCGGATGAAAATGGGTCATACAGAAGGAACATAGAGATTTGAGATTTGGTCAAACTTTGTCAGAGTTGACTGTTTGACCACGTGACTCTTTTCCTCCATTGTCCGGGTAAACCAATCAAGCTCCTCACTTTCTCACCATGCGCTTCCACCGGTTAAATTAGAGTATGGAGTGAATAGTCGTAAATATTTAATAATAATAAATAGTCAATTGAGTTTAATTCTATTGATATTATTGTTGTTACAACATATAAAAAGACATATCTTGAATATTCGATTATCGCATATACCTCACGAAGGGAACATGATTGCAGATAGTTTGGAGAAAATGGCTTGGCAACAAGCTTTTAGATTGCGAGAATAATACCTTCACCTCCGAATGTGGCATTGTATATTTTTTATGCAGATCTCTCTAGTTAAAGTAGGCTAGTCGACATCGTTATATTTCATTAGGCTTAGATCTTTTTCTCATCAAACAACTATATGTTAATAATAATAATCAAGAACTGAAATACATAAGCTCGTTAATAAACTAGTTGAATCAAGTAAAAATTATTTTATGATTTTTTTAAATATTTTATTTAATTAATATTTAAACTAATTAATTGGATTGAAATCTATTCAATTATCGGTTTAGTATTTTTACGATTGTAAGTTTAAATAGGATCAAATATAACTGATTTAAATTAAAAAAATTGAAAACTATCAATAATTTAGATATTATAAAACAATAGGTAAAAACAAACATGTTCATAGCAGAAACGAAGATGGGCCAATCGATTGGTAGTAATTATTGTGAACTAAGCCCCAGCCCAAGGCAATACTTGTAATCTACGGAAACCATTTTATACCATCAACCATGAATAGTACATATTCAAATATTTACGAGGATTCAACTTATATATGAGAATACGTATAATATTTATTTGGGTAATTATGCGGCGGAAATAAAAACTTTTTACAAGCGTGTTAGATTTTAGAGGTTAGGAGTTTAGGTTTAGTGGTTTAGAATTGGTGGTTTGTCGTTAGAATTTAAGATTTATAGGTTAAAACCTAAATTCCTACTCATATTACTCTAAAATCTAAACTATAAACCCTAAATTTTAACCCAACCCCTAAATTTTAACCATAATCCATCAATTCTAAACTACTAAAACTTAAACCCCTTACCTCTAAACCCTAAAATTAAGGCGCTTGCAAAAACTTTTTTATTTTCATCGCCTGTGTATGAGATAATAATCATATTTAAATTACTGCATGTAATAAATTGAGAACCAATGAAGATATTAACATTTGAATTTTCAATTATTTGAATGACATAATGTCAAAAAACTGTCACTAACGTTTGATTAAATAATCATTTTGGCCCATATTTTTGATTTAATTTAACCCCAAACTTTTCATTTTTGGTCAAAATGATCCCTCTGCGGATGAAAATTGTTAGTTAACTAACAATAAACTGCTTGAAATGACTTAACATAATGACGCGTCAACAGAAAAATAATTTTATATTTTAAATAATTTATAAAAAATTTTGACTGATATAAAATTGTTTCAAGTCAACTCTCTTGTCTGTATGACACTGTCATACCAGTGCTCTCTATCATGTAGGTTTGTTACATTATTTTAAGACATTTACCGTTAGTTAACTAACAAGTTTTATCCACAGAGAATCTATTTTGGCCCAAAACAAAATTTTAAGGTTAAATTGGTCCGAAAAAAATAAAAACTAAAATAATTATTTAACCAAACGATTTGGAATTTTTTGATTTTATGCCTATTTGAATCCAAAACCTTTAGATTCAAATACTTATCTGTCTATTTTATTTTTACGAATGAAAAGGATTTAGATTAAATATATGAATTCCTTATCCATTTCTTTATTAAGTACTAAATTTAAATGTTTAATAAATTTCTATATCAAAATAAAAAAAATTAATTAATTTAAATTCAATAAGAATAACAAAAAAAATCGAATTTGATTTGATTAGGAGTGGGACCACTGGGAATGGATGATAACAAAACTGAGCAAGGTTACCGTCACACCAACTAGTAAAGGTCGGGCAGGGCGGGGCCATAATCATTCACATTTGAACCTTACCCGCACACTATTTCATGAGTCATATTCCTTACGCTAATAGTTTGCTTCTCTCTATTACCAAACATCTAACAGTTGTAACAAAACACGCTTTTGACATGGACTTGCACACATCTTTTGGCAAAATAGTAGAGACTAAAGGCTTAACTACAAAATAAGAGCTCAAACTATATTTTTTTTTGTAATAAATGTTTAAAGTATTTTTTAGCTGAAATAAATACCTAAATTTTTATTTTTGGCTGAAATATGTAACTAAACTTTTATTTTTATTAAAATAGGTGCCAAAGTAGGTGCCAAAATGGACTTGAAAACAAGCCAAAAATAAAAGTTTAGACACCTATTTCAGCCAAAAAACGGTTTAGGCACCTATTTCAGCCAAAATAAAAGTTTAGGCACCTATTTCAACAAAAAAGTACTTTAGGCACCTATTACAAAAAAGAGACAGTTTGGGCACTTATTTTATAGTTTAGTAAACTATACCATGGTGACCAACTTTTTTCAAACCTTCAATCTCAAACTCGAGGTTGAAGAAGTGTGAATCAAAGACGTCGATGACGACCGGAGACGTAACTTTTGTCTACCGGACCAGGAGGTTGCAGAGTCGGACGGACAAGAAGTCGATGATGGAGGGAGAGGGTTAGTGGAAGATAAATATCTACTTGAATGGCTTCTCAGCTTCTTTTTCTCTGCCTCTGGACCCTTGCTTTCGGATCTAACTTGGCGCACTTTTGTCTCGTTTAACCCTGCCGGGAGAACACAGTTGCAAAGGAAACCTATACATTCACCACAACCAAAATCATCAATGGTTACATATCGAAAATAGAAATAGTGTTAACAAATTACTGCGGAAGGTATAGCAGGATTCAATCCATATCCAAATCCTATATTTCTTTCTCATTCAATCGTAGTGAGTTCTCATCGACATAATATGTCTGGCACGAATATGGCATATAAAACCTCGGCTAATATAAGTGTTGTCGATTTGTATTCAATAAATGTTTTGATACCAAGAGATTTGAACAAAAAAGGTTCAATATCAGTACAATAAACCAGGGTATATACAGTCTGAAAACTGCAAACTCGCCGTGGAAATGTGCTGCTAATATGCATGAAAATCACTATAATAGTTCAAATGGTGTAGCAGTGGCATTTATTATGGTTCAGATGGTGCTCATGCAGCCGAGAGCCCGAGAGCAACGTTTCAACAAAGTTCGAACTATAATAGTTTATCATTAACATGCAACCATTTACTCTACGATGAACGGTTTTAGACGTTGCCTCAACGAGATGCACATAACATAATTAGAATACATGCCGAACAAGGAAAATGCGGAATGTTGGTATCATTTTCCTTCTATGTATATGTCAATCTTCTCAAACACTAATCAATCAAAGGAAGTCGTATCATGAGACAGTAGGTAGTTGATATCTTACCCAATCTGGCAAGACGATTAACCCAACGCGGAATCGGCTTCCCCGTCAACTGAATACACGCATCATTGCAAAAATGGTTGCAGTTCTTGGTGACGAGGTGGTACGAATTCCCTGAGTACTCTTTAGCGAGTTTCTCCATAAACGATCGGACATCTTTCGGACCTAAATCCGTCCTCCCGACCAAGATAGATTTTCTAAATGTGAAACCGGGACATTGCCTCGGCTCCACTTCAAAAATTCCGGTCGTTGTATGTTCATGCGCTCCAAAACCGTATTCAACTCCATGAACTGCATAGCAAAGAATCTACCAAAGTCAAAAATCTCAAATCTAGAAAGGAAACAAAATCACTAACTTCATGAATGTCATGTAAATGCTAATATCCATCAAAATCCATTCTTTCAAAGTGCTTAAATTCTGTTTACTTCACTGATTACAGAATCACAAAGCAGTGAGCCAGAAAATTTTCTCATCAACCAAACAGGCAGAACCACTACAATACCGTTATACATATTGGAATCAGAATTTTAAAACAAAGAAGAAAAAAAGGGGGGGAAATCTAACGACAACCTTTTTTTACTTTCTCTTTCTTTTTCCATTACTTTCTATGAAACACGCAAAAAAAAGAGAGGAAACTTTACCAAATTCAAAGGGAAAAGTGAAAACTTACCTTGAACCCCAGAATGATATATCCCAAGGCCAAACCAATAAGCGTATCCATTAATTGGAGTCAAGTCATATACATTCAAGTAAACCGGAACCGACCCGACTTTCTTCTTCCTTGGCATCAACACCATTTTACAAAGCATTTTTTGAACTTGTTTGAATTACCCAAATTGCTAATACAAAAGAGAAAGATGACCGGGCCACCAGAGCTCGGGCGTGAGCGAGAATTAAGAGAAACTGTAGCGCTAAACTGGGAAATCTGAGAGTAATATTCTTCTTCTTTTTTCCAGTTAGGAAAAAAGCGTGTAAACTTAGGTTGTGCCGAGATTAGAGCCGGCGAGTATCATGAGTGCATAATATGTATGGGTTATTAAAAAATTAAAAAAATTAAAAAAATATTATTATATAATTACATCAATATATTTAGAAGAATACTGCTGGCTATTTCTTTTTTTATTTTTTATTACATTAATAATTGATAAAATAAAGCTTTTTTTAATTTTTTTTGTTATAATTGTGATTAGCTTGAAATTCACGGAAAGTAACAGATGGCCCCCGACAGTTTCCCGTAATTACTCCAACTGCCGTTCTACTTTATAAAAGCCGTGCCGTGTCTGTTTGTGTAAAATTATGTTTTTGCTCCTTTTACTGTGTTTATATTTAATTATTTTTTAATTTGACGTAATTTGTTTTATGTTGTTATGATGCCATTAATTAATTGAAAGTAAGCTATTATAGTTTTGATATCAATGTTTAGCCGAATGAGATAATGAATTCCTTAAGCAGCGTAAGAGGTTCGAATTTTAGTGTTATGAATGAAATAAATTAAGTTAAAATGATTATTCACATAATTAGCTTATGCAGTATTCAATCTATATTAACCAGTTAATAAATTATATACCGATGTTTATACTAAAAAAGTAAGAATATGATTTTCTTTCTTAAAAAACACTTGCATGGATATTTCTATGTTGTAAAATGGTGTTTCTAAGGAAAATTTTGCATGATCATTAGCTAATTCAAATGACTAATTTCGTAAATTAATATAACTTGAATATTAATTTGATTTTTCTTAAATCATCTTTAACTAATCTTATGCAGCCATGAATATTCCTATGTGGACAATGGTGTTTTAAGGGGGGAAATTTGCATCATAATTTCAATAGAAATAGTTAACGGTAGTAATTATTAGTACTAATTCATGAATATTCTTATATTTGGTAAGAAGTTTTTTTAGCCAAAATTAGAGGTTTAAAGCATGTTTAGAGGTTTGACTAGCCAAATTTACTAATTTAAATATTTTGTATATATTTTGTTTTAGGTAATAATTTTGTATATATTTTGTGTAAGATTTTGTATATATTTTGTTTTAGGTAATAATTTTAGTGCACCCTAAGTGTCTCACCCTAGAATTACCCACAACAAATATGTTTGTGTTTGTCAAAAGATTTTAAAATCCTATCAAAAGATTTGATCGGTTGGCCAAATTACTCATTTTTATTCACTCAAATTTTTCTAAGTCATGTATTATAAACCCACTAAGGCAGAATTATGATTAAAATTTGTCAAAAAAAGCTTAAAGATTCAAAAAAAAAAACTTGAACTTTAAAAAAATCAATTAAACCTTTAAAATATTTTTTCACTTAATGTCACTCTCAAACCAAAAAAATTAACCAATCCAACTCTTTTACGGACATATTCTGTTATTGACCGACAGTTCTATTAAATTCGATATATTTGGCCATTTGTCATGCCATGTCGGCCGTTAAATGTTTGCCCAAAGAGAAAGTTGCAGGTTCTTCCTAAAATAGCGAGATGAATCATGTGAAACCCAACATTCTCTTATTCTAGAAACTCATTTGAGGATGGAGTCTTGTAGTTGTTTCAGGAACTCATTTACTCTATTTTCGGTTTTTATTATTTTCAGTTTTCTCTTTAAATTCGTTGCAAGAATTATAATTTTTTTCTGCTCACGAACTCATTTAGAATCCATGATTCGAATTTTCACAAATAAACTCTTTCTCTGAATTGAGTTTCTCTTCTTCTTCTTCTTCTTCATCATCTTCGGATACTCTGTTTTCTAGCTTTGTTTCTTCATTTGTTCCATGGCTGAATAAAGGCAACTCTCAAAAATTTATAAGCCAAAGAAGAAGAGTTGTACAAAGCATATCGATAACACGCTAAATTCAAAAGTATTTTCGGCAGTGATGAACAAGAAGAAGATGCAAAAATATTAGCTTATTCTTCATTTTCTTAAAATTTTAATAATTCACCTCTAGCATTGGCCTTTCTACAAGAGCCAAAAAATAACATTTCCCATTTTTTCTTGGGGTGTGTAACAATGGCCTTGACCTTTATTTTTTTCAGGGAAATTATAGCAAAGCAGAGCATTAGCGATTCATTTGCAGTGGCTGTTGCGATCAAAGAGGGCTCTCTGTGTTTCAATGGCGGCGTTCTTTTTTCTAACAAATATTAGACTCGAACGTAACATTCCCCTGCTTCTACTTACACCGTTGTTTCCCAAAAACATAGTCAATTGAGACAGTCAACTTAATGTTATTTTTGAGATAATCGGTTAGTCAGAACTACTCATCTGTTCCAATTCATTTCCTTTAAATTTTAAGTTCAAAATCTAATAAAAACATTTTTTTTCTTAAAATTTTTCTCTTTTCCCTGTAAATAGAAATAGAAGTAATCTTTGTCAAAAAAAAAAATTGATGTTATTTTAATTCACATCATTTTTTTGAAAGATATTTAACAGCTGATGTGACACGAAAAACGAGACAAGTACATTAAATTTTAACATAATCATCGGCCAATAATAAAATTGGTCAGTTAAAAGGTTAATTTAATTAATTTTTTTGAGATTAAGGATGATATTGAGTACAAAATACCTTTAAAGCTTAATTAATTTTTTTATATATTTCTCAAACCTTTAAACCATTAAATAACGGTACAATAATTTGAAATTTTAATTTTTATGATTATTTTGGATAAACAATTCCAGAAAGTCTGCCAGGAATTTGAAAAAGGAAAGAAATCTAAAATTGTGGAACTTATGAATGGATTATTGAGTTTTACGTCGTCAGCTTTTCAATGCTCCTTTTGTCTCGTGCATATGCCACTGGCGACAGGCTTGGAACTCGGAGGACACGTGGGCTTGGGGTTTTAAGTAGCTTTCGCAAGGACCGAGGTGGCCATTTATATCCATTTTCACTCCTGTACCATTTTGCGTCATCAATACTAATTTATTATCCATTACATTAGACCAGATTAGACTAGTCTAGGATGATCAACCAATCGTTTCACTTTGAGTTGATTCAAAAATTTATTCAGATTTAGTTTATGTTTATAGTATATTAGGTCGGGTCAATATCAGGCCGATTGTACTTTGGATCAAGATAATATCAGATCGGTTATTTTTTTGGTTCAGATCAATATTTTAGTTTGAGTCAATATCAGAATGATTGGTTTTTGATTTTAGTCAATCTTTAGATCTTTAGGTCAATTCAGGTTGAGTTGGGTATGTATCTAATCAAGTATATATAGAATTATTGGTATATTTTTATAAAAATATAATTTTTTATTTGTCGATATTATCACTTATGCTTAATTATAATTATTTACCGTTCAATATTTTGAATTCAATCATTATTAAAGGATGATGATATGTAACAAAGTTTTGTGTTTGAATCTCTCCCTTCATTTTAAAATTTTATTTATCGTTGTTAGTAACTTATTATACACTAAATATATGTTTTAGTGTAATTATTACATTTTCAAAGGCCTAGCATGAATGGTATGCCTCTTGCACGTGGATTCTCGAGCCCAACTATTAACAAAATATTCCCTTTCAAATTTCATTTTTGAATCTAGTGGTGACACCTATATAAACTAATTAAGTAAATAATTTTTTTAAAATAATATATAGAGGAAATAGAAAATTATTAAAAAGTATATGTCAACATAATCGTTAATTTTTTAACCAACAGTGATCAATACAGAAAAAACATAACGTTATTGACGATTTTGTCAAAAAATTCAGTAACCGTTGTTTACCCTAAAACTATTTAAAAATATAAGAAACAATGTGTGAAATGTTGCATTTTAAAAAAGATTGTCGCGAGTATTTAGGGATATTCAAAGGTTCAAAGATTGACTCCTACTAGACAAAGCCACCATTTTTGAAGTTAGGCAAAGGCAAGCAGGCACGACTCAAACGAGCCGAAAATTTCCCAAGGTGCTTCGCTTTATTACTCTGAAATGTTATGTTATTATAGGTGTGAAGCCCAGTTTCTTCGATGCTTTCAGTCCAATATTTAATAAACAAGGGAAAAAAGTTGAAACTTTTAGGAACTTTAGCCCAATACAAAAAAATATAACAGTAACCAAGTATTTAGTCTAAATTATCGAATAGCTAAAATTAGCAGTTAAATAATGAAAATAATATCATATAAAAAATAATTTGAAAAATCTAACCGATTAACTCGAAGAAAATAAAAGATACAAACAAATGCTATTATTAGTAATGAATGATAAGTACCATCAACCGTAACAATAACTTAACATGATGACACGTTGATAAGTGCATGTATCCCAATTCAAGTGTGACATAGTTAAGATGATTGAGAGCACTTATATCAATATAAAAAACTAATCTGATGGTCCAAAGTACGAGATCAACAAAATAATTAAATAATCATAAACCAAAGAGACTACAACTAATAAAAAAAAAACACCCTACAAAAGCATACAAAATAATCACTTATTTTGATAAGAAAAAATAAAATATTTAAACAAAACAAAATAAAAAAATGAAGGAAATAATTTAAACAAATGAATAAACCAGCGAATGATCGTCAGAGCCAACTATTATTAGTTTTGACTCGTGAAAAATATTTAGGGCGGTAAATATGGCAATGTTTGGTAAATAGTGATTTGAGCTAAAATTAGAGGTTTGAGCTAATAATAGAAGTTTAATCGGTTAAATTTGTTAATTTGAATGCTTAGTGAATACCGGATTAAAATAACGGACTGAATTAAAACCTCTAATTTTGAAAAAACTGCTAATAGGAGCTTTTTGAAATTAAAAGTTTTGACATAAGAGTCGTTAAGTATTTTTTATCATCAACAATTACTAAAAATCTCTAAATAACCTAAATTTAACATTTTCTATATTAATTCTTCACCCTCACATATTTACATTGTGACATTTGTAAACTAATATTTTTTTATTCCCACACATTTATATTTGTATTTAAATTAAACAATTAATTAAATTATATTAAAAATAATCATATAAATAATAAATTAATATATAAATCATTTAAATATGCTTAGTAATGTTATATTAAAAATATTTTTCATAATCTAATTAATATATAAAATATTGATTACTAATAAACTAGTCAAACAAGTATCGAATATAATCATGTCTTTATATGTCATTTTGCTTGTTTATATAATCAAATAACTATTAGCTATCAGTTTATTTTATCAAACAATTTTATACAATTAGTTAATATATTTCGCTAGTCAAATAAACTAATACAATTAATAATAAATTATCAAATAATATAATTCACTATTAGTTATTGACTATTCGTTAACTCTCAAACAAAGTTATGAATTTTTTTCATGTGATAATAAAATATTAAATAAATACATATATGTTAAAAAAGTTGACGCAAGCAAAAGGAAATGGATTGATTTATGGGATTTGAATTCAATATAAAACAAGATCTTGTTAAGATTGAGGGATCGATTAGTGAAAGTGACTCCATGTACGGTACAAACTGGGACAAGTCGTTCCCCGCTGTCAGAAAAACTTAGTTATATCCATCACTTTTGCTACATTTGTTACTAGGTTATATCCGTAATTATTATGAAAATCTTTGATCAAAACTATAATAAAATTAATCTCATAAATATGAAGTAAAATTATCAGTCAATTTGAAGAACACCTTGTGAAATTAACGGGTTGATCTAAGTGGTAAATAGTTTAGTATTATTTAAGTATGTTTAAAATTTAAGATTTTGTATATGTAAAAAAAATTAGTTAAAAGACTAACCTACTAAAATCAGATGTTCAACACGTATCAATTTGAATTAATCCGAATAAAATATTGGGATTTGGGAAGAACTAAAAAAAAGAACACCCTAGAATCACATACACCATAATTTGGAAAATTCCCTTGCAAACATCCAACAAACTCCAAAAACTTCTCAATAATCAGCAGAATATATATAACAATAATTTCCCAAACAAATTCAGATTAAAACAAAAATCTTAATCAGAAAATATATACTATACTATGTGTTCTTAATTATAATACACAATACTCAATTAGAGCTTAAGGGCTAGGTCAACCTTGTGTATCTGATCTTCCTGCTTAGTATTCAGACTAGCACCACTCGACCACCAACAATTACTCATCACTTCATCACTAGGAGAAGCACCACCCATCATCGTCCTCATTACGTTGAACCGACCGACACTTGGCCGAGATGTCGAATTCTCCGTCGACAACTTCCCGATCGCTGGCTGTTGGTCTATAGGAGGCCTTGACCAACTCTGGCGCCCATAAGAGATATGAGGATTATTAGGTTTATGGATCATGGAATGCACCTGAATTCCCAAAGATCTATTATATCCACCGTTTAGTGGAAGCGAAGCCAAGCTTGAATAATGGTTTTGGTGATGAAAATAAGGGTGGCCGAAAGCGGCAGCCGATGCAGCTATGTGAGCTCCGATCCTTTGCCCTCTTTTCGCCAACGTCCGCTCCCTCTTGTGTGCATTTTGGTGCCCGCCGAGAGCTTGTGAGCTGTAGAATTTCCTCTGGCAATAGTTGCACGAGAACACTCGTTGCTCGCTGCCGCCGTCCGTGTTCAACGAATCGATGAGGTTTAGCTCTTCTTGATTCGTACCACGGTCACAATCACTAGTGGCCAGATTTAGATCTATTCGGAAACTCGGTTTCGCCTCGTGTTCTCGATCATCGACACCACCCGGTGTCGAAACCACGCACGAAGAACCCTCTGAGGGACTAGTTTCTTTCCTCAAACATTCCATACTTTCTTCTTTGTTGATAGCAAAGAAGAATCAAAATCCCCTTTTTATGTTTGTTGAAGGGCACTATTAACAACAATGTCCTATATATGGGAATATTAAATAAGCCCCCGATGCACTAATTATGACTATTAAAAAAAGGGTTCGGTTTAGGTTTCTTTGTCACTCAGTTGAAAGTTGGCTTTATTGGAACTACACCATGTACTTTGTTTTGCTATCAATTCCATAACAGATGTAACTAAGTTATGTACACAAGTTTCTGGTACCAAAATCTACCTGCAAAAAACCCATCTAATGCTGGAGATTTTTCTTTCTTTTTTTGGCTATAATATCGTGGTTTTATTTTTTCAAGAGTGCTCAAATTATGGGGAGACAATATGACCTCTTTGTGTCATAATACGACACAAATTCTCTTGTATCCTATGTACTTAAAACTCCATCATGCAGGCGGCACCATGTCCCCATGCTAGATACTTTGAGCGTGCACCTCTCACCTTTTTGTGGGAGTGGCTTTTCTTTTATTTTTGGCCTAATTATAAAATATGGGTTTAAATTATATATTTTTATAATAAATGTTTAAAATATTTTTTTTGATTAAAATAAATATTTAATATTTTATTTCGTTATATTTTAAGATTGATTTGTTAATTACCGTATAATTTTTTTTCGTTCAATTAATGAATGATATGTGATTTATTTATTTATTATTATTTATTTTTAAAAAGAAAATTGTAAAAAAAACTTTAAAATTTTCAAAAATACCCCAGTATTTTCTGTTTTTCCATACATTTCTAATCTCAAAATTCATCCATTGTCATCGTTGAATTTTCATTGATTACTTCACTCTTCGATAGAAATTAGTGAATGGCGTGTCAATCGAACGTCAAACCTATAAAGCTTTCAATCAAACATTGAACTACGAACGATGAACGCAGATGGACAAATGACGAACAACATTTAAAAGCAAAGTCATGTGTCAAATAATAATTGGGTGTTGGGTTTTTTTAACGGGTTTACTTTAAAAATGATAATGATAAAAAAAACTAGGCACCTATTTTAACAAAAAAATATTGGACACATATTTTACCGAAAAATACTTTAAACACCTATTACAAAAAATAATTTAAACACTTATTTTGTAACTAAACCTTTATTTTCTCTTTTTTCTTGGATTTTTTGTCTCAAAATCTTTTGCATATTTTATTACTACTATTGTCATGGAAGCAAACGCACAAAACACAGATGCTTACATATAGAAAATGTTGGCCTGGTTTGATGGAACACTAATTGGCGCATTGGTGGGGAATGGAACATCTACCCATCCAATGAATCATGACAATGGGTCTGGTTTTAGGACATAATAAACTCGAATGATATGTATCTGGGTGGATATGAAATCATGCCTTCTTTTTCTATTATTCTAAGTCAAGAAACTGGGGTTTTTCAACACTCATATTCTAAACCATAAGTTCCATGATTCCTTTTGTTTTAAGGTGTAAATTGTTCATACTTGCCACTATATTGAAATTATTGATTAATACAAATGTATCTGTCAACACTAGCATGTTATGATACTTATCTATCAAACAAGTCAAAACTAAACAAAGAGTTTTTATCATCTAAATTGACATTCTTAATAGTTTTAAAGTGATTACAAGGTAGTATATGTTCATATTTTTTTTTATCTTGCAGACAAAGATGATTGAATCCAGATCTCCTAAGATCAATATTTGAATTCTCATCTAAATCGATACTTAAAGATGTTAAGTGTTTATCAAAAGTATTTTTCAGATTATAATATAATTACATAATTAAAGAAAGATCGAGTTAAATGATTTCAACAGAAAAGATTAAATTATGTTATTAAATTAATACATTTAATAATATTTGTTTAACTTTCTCCGTTTAGTAGCAACTTGGGGGAGTTTTATTTCATTGGAACATCTAAACTCTTCTACAGCCCTCAACACCATGACTTTTAGTGTGTATAAGAAATATGAAACAACTCCTTTAATGTTCATAAAATGTCGAAAGGCCACTTAGGGGTGACACACACGTATATATATATGAAATAACTGGAAGGAATTGGTCATCTCATCTTAGTATGTGGACGAAACTTAAGTGGTGGGGGTGGGGCCCAGTGACAAATGGCCGACAATGAAATGGTGAAGCTGATGTGGAGTCCCCTCATGCTATGATAGTGCCATCTTACACATATTAGTATATTAGTTTAACATGAAACAAATCCTAAAAGGATTAACCCCTGAGATTAAGCCTATCCTAATCTAAGTTTTTTCTCTTTTACTTAGACTATTATTATCAGGAAGGAAATGTCAGTTTTAGCCAACTAAATACCAACCAATCCTAAGCCTATAAGGAGGTCAGTTTTGACAGAAGCAATAAAGAAACTGAAGTGGATTTGGGTATTTCACTTTCATAGGTAATACAAAACAACCCACATGATGGTTTTTTTAAGACAATTAGTTGTCTAATCAAATTCAACCATATCTCCTTTTAAGATTTCTCTGTCTGCCTTCTCAAACTACTTTTTATCAATAACCTAAAATTAACATCACTTCCACATTAAAAGCTATTTAGAACAAGGGATAAAGTTAGGAATTAGAGTCTATCATTGTCTGAAAATTTAAAATTCGCTTTTGATTTAAATTTTTTTAATTTTTTTATTACAATTTATTTTTGCTTCGTTAAAAAAATTTAAAATTGTCTCCCAACATAAGACTTTACTGTTCGTCCCTGGATAAAGTATGAATTAAATACTAGGAGAGAGCAAATTATTGTATTTAAAATTATAAGGGTTTAATAAGGATAAGTATTTAATCTTTAAATTAATGAACACTTTTTTTTGAACAATTCCCACCTAAGAGAAGAAGAAGAATAAAAATTTGCTTTTACTAGGCTTAGAACCCACACTCTAGGAGAGATGTTGTGTCAACTGAAAGCTTTTAATCACTAGTTTTAGAGGTTGTTAACGAAACAAAACTTTTTTTAATAAGCTGGTGTTATTACAAGATAACATCTGTTCAATTTTTTAGCCCTTTAATAACGCACACACTGTACACATATGGTGCTCGAACACGGATCACCTAGATAGAATACACCATCCTTGACGAACAAAACTTAATTTGTTTAATATTTAAACTTATAAGAGCATAAACTATTATTAGACCAAAATATTTGAAGATACGAATCCCTCCAAACGCTTCTTTTGTTCCGACCTTGATCTCAAGAGATCATCGACACAACATGCTAGTTCTTTGGGTTCACTCAATTTCATGTTATCATGAAATTAGTGTCAAATTTTGGTGTTAAAATAAAAACAAAATTTTGGTAAACAAAACCCCGTATTGAATTAAAAGTTTTCATGTGGTCATAATTTAAAATTTCGTATTAAACACAGACATGCATAAAGATAGCCAACTTGCTTGTTAATCAGGTTTAATATTTCATGCTTTTGATTAGGGTTTTATATAATACTAGGAAAATCAAGGGCGGTTTAAGGAATGAGTACTATGAAAAACTATGCCGAATCCTTTGTCAGATCTTCACCAATAATGAAGCTATAGCGTATATTAATATTTTTTATATTTTCGTACACTGTTGTGGTCAAGAAAGTGTGTATTTCAGACCAAGAAGCCAAATCACTTTCGGACAAGTGAAGGTGAACACATATAACTGGGTGTTTTTAGTGGAAAAACAAAATAGAAATCTTTAACCTTTTTAGTGTTTATATGTATGTTTAAACATTAAAAATATTATTTATGATTTAGAATTGGTGTCTAGAGTTTACGGTATAAGTTTTATGATTTAGAATTTAGATTTAGAGTGTAAATTTTAGATTCTTAGCGTTGAGACATGAAAAAACATCAAAAAGAGGCAAATGATTTTAGAAAATACTTTGATACACAAGCTTGTAAAAACTTAGTTTACAAGCCTTTTAATTTTAGGGTTTAGAAATTTAGGTTGTTGTTTAGGGTTTAGGCTTTTAGATCGTTGGGGTAGAATTTAAGACTTATAGTTAGAATTTAGAGTTTAGGGTTTAGGTATTAGGATTAAATATTTAGGTTTTAAATTTTAAATTTTATAGCTTAAATATAAAGTGTTGTGTAAATTTATTGTGCATCAAAATATAATCCAATATTTTTTGTTCAAAAAAACATACTTGCTGGAGAAGTACTACTGGTCATATATTTTATGTTTATGTGCTGTTTTAGCCAATATTATATGAGCAAATAAAGGAAGGCTTGTAGGTATGTGTAAAGCTAAATTATTGCTCATAGGCATCCATTATTGTGATATATATGTATATATAAAAGCACAAGTGGAAATGAACGTGGGATTCCATTTTCAAAGGGGTCGAAACTGAGAATAAATATTAAAGAATAAGTCATTTTGTACTCGGTCCATTTATTTGGAAATATGTTCCAATCTACTTGCTTGAATCAACTCAGGTGTTAGGCCTAACATTAACTACGAAGTCCATATATAGTTGTTCTTTTTTGTTATTTGTAAACATGGGCAAGAACGATCTATTTAGGATTTAAATTCACTATTACTGTTAATCAAGGCCTTAAATAACGTAAATATTTTGTCATTACACTAATAACACGTTTCGAACAATAATCTAGTTGAATGCAATAATTTTCTTTGAGAAAAATCTTAATTGTGATGATCCTCGAATATTAATTTTTAAGTGTTCATTAAATAAACAACACTCATTAAAAAAATACATTTCTTACTTAAGATCAGACAAGTTGTAATCATGAGATTACTTCTGCTTAACAATGTTTTTATTTGATTATTTAAACTTTTGAGTTAATAATAAATAAAGATTTGTATTTTATTGCCATGGTTAGTCATTTGAGGTTAGGGTTTTGGCTTAAGACTGTAATAGTACTCAGATTTCAAAGGTCAAAGTTTAGGGAGTTAGGGTGGGGTTAAGATTCTAGGTTTAGAAGAAACAATAGAACTAGTTATTTTCATTACGGGCGTTGTTCAACAGAAAGCATATTCTGTCGTGTGAAAATCCAGTAAAAATATCCGTTGAGTGGTTCACTTTGGTTGCTGCAGTTGCAGACTTGTGTCTTAAAAGAACAATATTGAAAGGTATAGTGGCCTCGAAATGAGTTCACCAAGGCGGACTTTCGAGGCTGTGTGAGCGCAGGCGCAGTATTTGAAGTTGGAAGCTAAAGACAGTGGTACAAAACTATAACATCGGACTGCAGTCAGTCCATTTGTATGGAGTATATATTATGTTTCTGGAAGGGTAATGATTCTTTTACTGTCGGAACAAAAGTAAGGTAGAGTGAAATCTGAAGGGGGACTGGGACTAAAAGATTTTGCATACTTGGAACAAAGCCTTCAATCCTTCATATTTCAATTATGCATGTTTTTTGCTAAGGAATGAGGGCTGAGGCTTCTTTCTTTGCTCCTGTTTCAAATATCCATGTTGTTCGCGTTAATCTGATTTGGTCTGAGATTAAGATCAAGTTTGACAAAGTGCCTTGACACCAGTTGATTTGGTTCCCTCCTCGGCATGCGATTATTTCATGGTTGGCTAATCCTTGACAGACTAGCTACAAAGGATAGACTGTTACGAATGGGTATTGAAGTGGACAGTTTATGTATCATGTGTGGTGACGTTGCTGAGTCTATAAACCATTTATTCCTAGGGGAATTTGGACTTTCTTGCTTTCATTTTAAAGCTACATTTTTGTACTTCATTTGGAAACAGAGAAATAGAGGATTGTTTCAAAATTAGATTCCAAGTGCAGCAGATATAGTAAAGGTCAAATTATACTGCAAATGCATAAATAGAAGTGATTTTGTTAATTCTCTTCTTTGTAAAACTAGGGATATTCATGCGTGAGTCTTTTTCTTTAGAATACTCGTGTATGCTAATGCTATAGCAGTTTGCTGTTTTTACCGGATATAATACACACATTTTATTCAAAAAAAAAATAAATTGATTTGTACATTTCCAGAAAGTTCTCCCGAGCCAGCCCCAGTTCTCCAGGCTACCCGCCTGTTCCAGCGATTTCTCCAGTTCTCCAAGAACTTATTGCCCAATCCTAGTGGGAGCAGTAGCCATGGAATCTGGTCTTGGATCCGGGTCGGGGTGCAGCCTGAGAAACTGGTTATGGGACTGGCATCGTATGGGCATAAATGGAAGCTCAAGGATCCAAATGTTAAATATGGGCCAAAATGGGACGGTTAAGGTTTAAGGTTAGTTTAAAATTAGAGCTTAACAAATTTGAGAGTGTGGTGTATTTTTTAGAGTTTAAAGTTTAAATATAACTTTTTAATATTGAAGTATAGAAAGAGCTACCGAGAAGAGGTTGATAATTTTTGTCTTAAAAATTGCAAGTGTGATCGGACAACTGTGTTGTATTCCTTGTACGCTAGAGACATGTGAATCGAGTACGGTGATGTTATGATTTATATAAATTATAACTATATACATAAATATTATTCTCTCTATCCCACGAAGATTATTCCTTATTTTTTATTAAAATTTTTAAACTTTAACTCATAATTATTTAAATTTTATTATTGATAAAAATATAAAATATATATTTTAAAAACCTCTAATTAAGTAATTTTTAATTATATATTTTATAAAATGTAATTATTTAAAATATTTGATATAATTATAGTTAAAGTTAAAAAATGTTAACATTCAAAAAGTCAATAAAAGACAATTTTCGTAAGACGGAAGGAGTATAATAGCACAAGAATTATAACTGTATTCAATTATTACATCTAAATGTCAATAAAGACTAACAAATTGAACATATATTGTGATGAAATCATATTAAACTCAGGATGAGTCTACCACACTTGACGAGCATCGTTGAACACCACTAACGATGAATACCGCTGACATGGCTGGATCTTGATATAACAAGTTGAGGGGGTCAATTTAATTTTTTCGAAAGTTTTAGAAGTCTAAACTAAAATTTTCAAAAAAATTGAGACTTAATGAGAATTTTCAAAAATTTAGAAGAGGACTTAGTTAAAAATATTTAAAGCAATAAAAACTTAATAAGAATTTTAAAATTTTTGAAGGGGCCAAATTAAACTTTTTTAAAAACTTGAAGGATAAAATGTAAAATCTTCAAAATTAGGGGGGGCAAGGCCCCTTTTGGCTATCACTACCATCCGTCCCTGACCGCTGAACAACATTAAATTAATTAATAAAGATTAAAAATATAAAGCACTCAACATATAATTATAAATTATTTAAAATAAAATATTAATTAAATTATTTTCCATATATATAATTTTTGTTAATCTTTTTTTTTAAAAATAATTAGATCAAATATCAACCACTAAACCCTAAACCCAAACACTAAACCGTAAACCATAAACACTAAACCCTCAACCCTAAACCCAATATTCAAATTTAGGGTTTATGGTTTATGTTTTAGGTTTATTATTTAGGGTTTATGATTTTATTTTTTAAATTGATTAAGATTGGTATTTGATCTAATTATTTTTAAAAATATTATATGTATGGAAAATAATTTAATTAATATTTTATTTTAAATAATTTATAATTATATGTTTAAACAATTTATAATTATATATTTAGTCCTTGAGATTTTTAATTTTTATTAATTAATTTAATAGTATTTAATATTGTTTATCGTTAATAGTATTCAGCGATGCTCGTCGAGGGTTATAGAATTTTCCTTCAACTTAATATTACGATTTCAATTTTAATGATTAAGAATGATAATAAAACGAAACAAGATGAGAATGAATACTCCGACAGCATTTTCTGCCTTAACCTCCATCCTGATCCATCATGGTTTGACAATTAACTGCAATGGTTAGGGTTAGGAGAAATCCAATTCAACTCCACTCGAAAAGAATTGAATTATTCTACTCGACTCGAAGTAAAAAAAAATTGACTCGTTTGCACTCGACTCTTAATTTTATAAATTCGACTCGATAAATTTTTAAATAAAGTTTGAGTTATGAAATATAAACTCGAATAACTCAAAAGTTTTAGTAATTAGTTAACTAGATTTCATATTTGAGTTGAGTTTGTCATTTCTGCATGATATATTATGTATATCACATGCGAAAAAATGAAGAAATATATATGTATATCGTATATGCATATAGAAAGCCGTTGAAATTGGAATCAATATGTGCACGACCCAGCCCTAATTACATGCATATAGAAATATATATGAAGAAATATATATGTACAATTAAATTTGTACAGAAACTCAAAAACTCGACTCGATTTAAAAGAAATTCAAATAAAATTTGAATCGTAAAATAAGACTTGCAAACTCGAATAATTCAACATTTTTTAACTCGACTCGATCGAATGTTCAACTCTAACAATAATGGCATGGGAGTAGAAGGAACTTGAGGAGGAGAAGCATGGATTTGCTCGTATTTTGTCTGTTTTTTTAATAATTTTAAGGTAATTATAATTTAATATTTATTTATATTTTTTTAAAATTATTTGACAACACACACCTTGTAGACAAATAAGATCTTCTAGAATGATTATTATTATTATTATTTTACAGATTATGAACTACAATGAAAGGGTGTTCCATTTCAGTTAAAAAATCTGGGTTAAAGATTAATTCGGATTTCAAGTTATATTAAATTAATTAGTCGAGTTGTTTCAAATTTAAATCGATTTATGTTGGGATTATTACCTTTTATGATTAGTTAGATTGGATCAAAATTTAATTCAAATGATCGGATCATATTCTGAGATTTGAATTATAATTGATTTATGTAGCCGACTATTTGCTTCCATTGAATGTGGGAGTGTAGGTGTCACCTTTCCTCTCTTCCCACTCTACCCAGTAAACAGAAGAAAACAACGAGGCAACCATGTTGTATGAAGTGGCAAAAGATTCAACCAAAATATAATATTGAGAAACAAGGCATTTAATAATTAATAATTAATAATTAATATATACTATATCCCTTGTGGGAGACAATATTGGCCAAACCTCAGCACCCATATTTGTCAAATGCTAAACCCTTTTTCCTACTTTAAACCAAGCCAAAGGAACAGTCATGTGACCCCATCAAGCACGGAATCTCAAAGATTTTGCACCCAACATGAATCTTCACCCTCAATTATAACCATGCCACCATGCACTATTCTAATATTTCAAGTTTTGTTGCACATATAGACAAACTCAGAGCTTGCCTTTATCATGCAAAGTGCAAACCATGTAGAGAGAGAGAAAGGGAGGTCAAATAATGGAGCTTTGGTTATATCTCGGTATATCTCTTTCTTTGCTTTAAATAACATTGATATCCAAGATTTCTCAAAATCTAATTACATGAGTCACGATTATATTTGAAATTAAGTTTAGTTGAATCCTAAACGAAGAGCGAAATTTGTTCGATATCATTTTTTTTCTCTATAAAACTTTGGACTCAAAACTTTATTTAAAAAGTCGAATTTTGTACCATTTGACCTAACATGTTGTGGTAGTTAAGTCTCAATCAATGATGAGTGGTACAAGATAAGAATGTTGTAAATGGAAGATGAGGCAAGTGCAGTTAACCAAACTCAGATTGGTTGGTTTGACAAAATATGATGAATTATGAGATGGTTTGCAACTTACTTTTAAGACAGAAGAATATTATATGATTAACATTAATAATAATGAATGAACATAGGCAAAATCACATCCATCACCAAAACCAGAGACCGGGGCATTTACTTCCACTCTGGAACCCACATATTGTTCTTATATATATATATATATATATATATATATGATTACGATCCACTTATACACAATATAAAATTATAGCTTTACAAGTTTTTTTAATCGTTGGATGTGTAAAATGGATAACTTAAATTAACTTTCATTTTTTTTCCAGTGATAATCTTCACATAACTTAATCACAATCATCCATTTCACTCATCCAACGATTAAATATATATATAAAACTTAAAATCTCTTACATTGTATAAACAGATCATATATGTGTGTGATTCCCACTCACATGGGATAGTGGCCATTCATGGGGTAACTGATTTGCTAGCTTCTTTTACCCATTATTTCACTTTCTCCCACCAAACTTTTCAGGAAGTTGTTGCCCTGCATTAATTCCTGTAAATTCTATTATCGAAAAAAAAAAATTCCTCTAAATTCACTATATCAAAAATCGAAGGAACTAAGATCCATTCGATTATTATAAAATAGTACATTAAATTGGCAAAACTATTATTAATATAGATATTTGTTAAAGAGGGTGCAATATATTGTCCTCAATTTCTCACTAGGTTTTCTTATGTGAAGTTTAGCACAAGAAATAATAATTTAGCTAAAGTGAAAAGAACATTTATGTTTGAATTAATTAAGTGTTGTTATAGAGATTTACTTATTGATATAGTAAAACGTCATTTTAAACAACATCTAATTCAGATTGGGAATTGCAAACGCTCATTACAAAGGGCGACCTTCCGAGTCTAATTGCTCTATTCACAACGTTAGAATTCGAACTCTTGACCCTGCTTAAAAGATCTAGTACTTTATCCTATTAGACCATCTTGTTTTCGGTAACATCATTTTTATTGTTCAAATATAATTTCTCTCGTTAAAATTATATTATATTTATGTAAATTACGACACATCAACAACTTATATTATATATCCATTACAATTATTTTAAGTTTATATAAATGGACGTGCTTCTCAGATTTTGACCAATTTCGTGGCAATTATCAATGGAAAAAGCTTTAATTTTTTTAGGCCCTAAAATTAAATGACTTTTAAGGTCTTAAAAGAAGAACACTTTATAAAATGCAGACAAAAGAAAAAAAGCAAAGAAGGGTTAATTAGAGTAATAATTAGGATTAAACAAGGGGAAAAGGTTGAAAATATAACAGCCTTATTACACTTTGGCAAGAGAGCCAATTTCTCCTTTTTCTTAACTTTGGTTTCACAAAGCATGCTTAGGCGTGACCCATACTCCCTGCCACTGTGGTCCCCCATAACCACAAACCAAACCAAACTAAACTAAAATAGAATCATTAATATTTATTTTTTTTAAACATTACAATTATAGTCATATTTATTGCAATTGATGCATAAAAAACTATATTAATGGAATAAATTAAGTTAAGAAAGATATTCTCACAATAATTTTTTATTTTATATTAATTAATTAATAAATTAAATATTTATAATTGTATAAAAAGTACACCAATAATTTACTTCGATAAATATCTTGAAAAAAAACTAGTACATCACTGTAAGTAATATATGAAAAATATACTAATACATAGCCCAAGTAAAAATTAAGCTTTTGAAAGGTTGTATACTTGTATACATAAGATTAAGTGATTTTAACGCTTAGTCAAATATAACAAGATTCATATCAAACTTTATTATTATAACATTATATATATGAATTATTGTTTAATATATTATCAGTAAAAAATTTAACTGTATAAATAGATTTAACAAACAACGAAGTAATTGATTTATTTATTTTTAAGATGGATTTTTAGTATACTAAAATATTCAATTTATTGGCAATTAAAAATCGTTGTAAAATTAGAAAATACGCTAACAAGGGATGTTAAAAAATATTCAACCCTATGATTTTAAAATTATATATATGGAGCAATGTTTAATATATTATCGGTAAAAAAATAACTGTATAAACAGATTTATAAAAAATAAGTCAACTCTTTATTTTTTTAAGACATTTTTGTATAATAAAGTATTCAATTTTTTGGCTATTAAAAGTCCACAATATTTTAAAATTCTTTTTGTAAAATTAGAAAAAATAGATTTTTAAAAATAATTATATTTTTAATGAAATTTGTGTGTACTTTTTAAAAAATAAATAAATTGTATGCGTGTTTTGAACCTTGAAAACACTAAGTTTGACATTGCTTTTAAAAAATGGGTTTATTTAAAAGTGTTTTCCAGTAAGTGATTTTAAAAAGTTAATTGTAAGATTTTTAGTGTTTGAGATTGCTTTGTCAAAAGTATTTTTGAAAAAATAAAATTTTTATTTTAGACATGATACTATCCAAAAGTAAATGAACATAAATAATGTTTAAATTTGTTATCATAAAATTTATTAATATTATTATACAACAATAAATCAACAAAATAATTAAAATATAAAAACATTATATTTTGATACTAATTTTTTATAAAAAAATAAACTTTAAATATTTTTATATAATTAACTATAAAATCTAAAAATAAAAAATCACTAAACCTCCATTTTTTATATTAAAACCTAAAAATATTAATTTAAATTTTAATAATAATATTTAAATCATTTTATAAATTTAAAGTTTTTAATTTATTTTTATGTAAATATTAAAATAATATTATTTTAATAATTATTGTATTTAAAATTAAAATATTTGTTTAATACAAATTATTTTTTAGTATAATTTTATATTATTAATATATAATGAATTTTGTAAAAATCTATGTTTTTCTAACAAAAAAAATAAATAAATTGTATAAAAATGTTTTAAGTTTTTCATCAATTGAAAACACTAAATACTAAAAATCATTTTTTGAACAAAAATTGGTTTAAAATAAAGAGGAAAGAACATCAAAATCTTGGCTTTAATAATCAAATCAAAATAAATATCAAATGTATTATCAATTTAGTGCAAAAATTTAGTAATATAAGATTAAATCCTTCAACTCAAAAATTACAAAAACAAACTTAATAATTCCCAAAAGATTTTCATTGATTTCTTCAACCTATAAAATTGAAATTTGTTAGTGAAAAGCAGTTCATTGAAAAATCAAATTTGAATAAAAAAATCGTGTTTGTGTCATGTGATTTCCAGTTTTCAGTCAATTTCCATACTTTTTCATCTTCTTTATTCCTCGCTGTCTCTTTCTCTTTCTCTTTCTGTTAAAAAACCCAGAAATTAGAGCAGAGTTTACAGTCTGTTTTTAAATACTATTAAATGCAAAATCTTTTCCATTATTCTAAACTTACCAATCACCTGCTCTTTCTCTCCCTCTAAATTCATCCCTTGATTACTTTTTAAAAACCTGCCCCTTTTGTTCATCTCCGTCTCAATTTCCTCCCATTTTAGTTTCTGGGTTTTCTAAAAAGCCACGAAACAGAGTGTCTGATATTGCAAAAAAGAAAGAAAAACCTGTAAAAAATGACTGTGGAGCGAATTGTTAGTGAAACAAAGGATCAGTTTCCCATTGGCATGCGAGTTTTGGCCGTTGACGACGACCCAACTTGCCTTTTACTGCTCGAGACTCTGCTCCGTCGATGCCAGTACCATGGTTCGTTTCTATTTTTGTTACCCTAAATCTCCTCTTTATACGACTTGAGTTGTGTTTTTGTTTAATTTTCTGTTGTGGGTGTTATCTGGTTTTTGCTAAAGTGAAATCTCATTTTTAAAGTGAACTTTTATGGATTTCATTCATCACATTTGCATTATGAAAATCTGAAGGAAGATCTCTTTTTTAGGTTTCTCTTGATTCTGCAGATAGTTATTAGATTTGGGTCTCTCTTTTTCATGATTTGATGATTTATTGTTATTTTAACCAAAAAAATCACGCCTTTGGATAAATTTTCCCGTTTTGGATTTATTTTGAAAGTATGTATTTTGCAGTTACCACAACAAGTCAGGCTATTACGGCATTGAAAATGTTGAGGGAAAACAAGAACAAGTTTGATTTGGTTATCAGCGATGTTCATATGCCCGACATGGATGGTTTTAAGTTACTCGAGCTTGTGGGGCTTGAGATGGACCTGCCTGTCATAAGTAAGCAATTATTAATACTCTCTGCTTTTTGTTTTTCTTGCCTTTAAATTCTAGATTTCCAAAGATTTTTATTACAACTTTCATCATTTTGGTCATTCCATGCAAAAAGGGGGAAAAAAACTTCAGGGAAGTTGGATTTCGGATCGTAACATTGGCCGATTCAAAGTTGAATATAAAGCTGATTCTTTTGAACTTGCTTTATTTATGTATATGTTGAAGTTATAGGAGCAACTGGATTTTTTTAACTAATGATTTGATTAACTGTCTTTAGTGTTGTCTGCGAATGGTGATACCAAGCTTGTGATGAAAGGGATCACTCATGGAGCATGTGATTATTTGCTGAAACCTGTTCGAATCGAGGAGCTAAAAAATATATGGCAACATGTAGTCAGGAGAAAGAAATTTGATAGGAAAGACCGGAATAACTCTGACAGCCAAGACAAGCCTCATGCTGATAGTGGTGAGGCTGCAGGGATAGGAAATGCTGATAACAATGTGAAGGTAAACAAAAAACGGAAGGACCAGAATGAGGATGAGGATGAGGACCATTATGAGGATGGGCATGATAACGATGATCCGTCAACCCAAAAGAAACCTCGTGTCGTTTGGTCAGTGGAGTTGCATCGCAAATTTGTTGCAGTGGTTAATCAGTTGGGCATTGATAGTATGCTCTTAACTTTGGCTACATTTATGACATAACTATTTTTGCTATTGTTCTATTGATTTTTCGCATGACTATTTTTTCAATGCTATTATCATTTTGTTATCCAAGAATATGATTTTTGATATTTTGTCTGATGTTTTATCAATACTCTTTTTACTGATGCAGCACTCTTTTCAGTTCTAGGTACTCTGGCTGATTGTTTAATTTCACATTGAATCTATTGTGCATGAAGCTTTCGGTTTTGACTTTTTCACCTTGCTGGAATGCAGAGGCTGTACCTAAAAAGATCCTAGAACTGATGAACGTTGAAAAGCTAACCCGAGAAAATGTTGCCAGCCATCTGCAGGCATTAATCCTTACCTTTTCTTCCATAGGTACTATGAATCCAAAAGTTATCAGGAAGCTAACTGTCATTATTTTTTGGTTGCAGAAATTTAGGCTTTACCTGAAAAGAATCAGCTGCGTGGCAAACCAGCAAGCAAACATGGTGGCAGCTTTAGGCACTGCAGATTCTTCCTATTTACGGATGGGGTCTCTGAATGGACTTGGGAATTTCCATGCCTTGGCTGGAACTGATCAGTTTCACAATGCAGCCTTTAGATCTTTCCCCCTAGCAGGGTGCTTGGAAGATTGAACACACCTGCCGGGCTAGGTATACCTGGCCTTCCATCTCCAGGAACTATTCAATTAGGTCATGTTCAAAACTTCGGGCCATTCCAGTAATGATCCGAGCAAGTTGCAATCTTTTGTTCCTGGAAACCATAATGCTAACATCCTACAAGGTATGCCAATGTCACTAGAACTTGATCAACTACAAAATAACAAGGGTGTTAGCCACATTGGAGAGCTGCTGATTGCCAATAGTTCGGGTGTTTTCCCTGTTCCTGGCAGTTTAATGGATGCACGAATAACTGGATTCTCCAATAATCCGATTCTTGGTGTTACAAGCAATTCCTTGATGTTAGAAGGAAGCTCTCAGCAAGCCGCTTTGCATGCTAGTAATTTGAGAGATGGTGTTTCTGCAATAGGATTCCAAAATGGGAATACTTTATCTGACTTCATAAATCCTGTTTCCAATCATTTGCGGGATTCAAAAGCAGATTTACAAGGACAAGCAGCCTCAATTAACTGTAATGCTGGGCAAATAGTGACAAGTGTTCCTCAAGAATGGAATGCTTCAATCCCAGCTAAATGGTGCTATGATTCAGTTGGACCAGTGCTTGGACCGAAATAACTCAATCTTCCACAGAACTATGGATTCGGATTCAATGGGACCATTGGATTTTGTTGATCCCTTATCCATCAAGCATAGTGAAGCTCACAACTCAGCCATGGAGCCATCAGTTATTGGAAAGGAAGGGTATCTTATGTACCAATCAAGACCACAGGGAAATCACATTCCTGATAACATTGGGTCGTTGGAAGATCTGGCAAGTGCAATGATGAAACAGGTAAGATTAGTCGGATTTTTTATTTATTTTTTCTAGTTGTTTCTTCTGTAATTGATATTTAAATGATATTTCTCAGTTTCAGCCATCGGATTAACCCACTAAAGGTACTCAAGGACACGGATGCAGGCCAAATAAGTTTTTGGATAAATAAGCAAGTGATTTGTACATCTTACATATGGATACCCAATGACAGACTTTGTAGAGGTTATTTATTTCCTATGAAACAATTCTGGGACATTCCAAAGCATGGCTCTACCAATTTAGTGAAATGGCATTAGTGCTTATTAGCATTCATTTAGCCTAGAGTGTGTTTCTTTTGGTATGAATCAAAATGGTGATTAGACACTAATTTTCTTCTGTCATCTTGTTTATCCGGATGATTAAGCACTAATTTTGTACAAAATGGATGATTAAGTAGCAAAGAGATGTAGATATGTAAAACCAGAAGACAACCAACCCAAACATGATTTGACCAAGTGTGTGACAAGCCTGACTGACCAGGACAGTGTTAGTTGCAGGTCCTTTTATGTTCCTCCACATCCTTATAATTCAGTTGCACTCTTCACATGGCTGAGGTATATCAAATTTTCTGCAAATAGATTCTAGGGTCAGCACATCCTGGTCCACTTGATCTGATTGGAGAGTATATTGTTAAAATCATTAACTTTGAGCAACTGATGTATATATTTTTGTTTTGTGCTGTTGAATATTTGATTCATCAATAATTCTGAATCCATTTGTCCCGTAACCGTGACTCTGGGTTATCTTTGTTGCAGGACCAAGATAACGGGAAACCAATGTACGGCAGTTTCGGACACAATAGTTACCCTCACAGGACTTGCATCTGAAGATTAGAATGTAGCCTACTAACAGCAAAAGAAGAATCTTCTTTACAAGCATCAGTTCCTCTTGTTTAGTTTTGCCCTCAATGTAAACTGATGACAGATCTATCTGTTAATCTTATTTCTGCCATTATCAAACCTTTTTTTTCTCTTTTCTTTCTTTTTTGCCAATTCCAGGCAACTTTTTATTCTGTCTAAAGTCCTGTCCAAGAAAACTATAATGTCAATAAAAACTCAATTGTCAATGGACAAAAGTTTATAATATTTGCATTATGCAAAATTATATAAGTTCAGATTCTTCATGACTTCAGTGTTTAATTATTTAAAAATAAGTTCAACACTTCATCCCTTTATTTATAAATTTAAAAATGACACAAAACTCAAAGTTTAGTCACCCAGTCATCATCCTAAAAGTTAATATACCTATTAAGTATGCGGATTAAAGACTTAATCCCCATACTTATTGCAGATTGATGATGAAGTAATGAGAGAAAGCATTCACGGATTGAGGAGGCAAACCAATCCTCACATCAATGCCTCTCAAATCATTGGGATTCTGCATGAAATATGCGACTTGAGGCATTGGAGAGAGCAATGGAGACACATAAGCAGCATCACCATGAAGAAAATCAATGGTGTGCAATGGCATCCTGGTCCAATCAGAGACCAGGGTCAGCTCATTGATCGGAGGGAGACTGCCCTGAGCTCCTCCATCCAATGCCTGGTTATATGTGATCACGTACTCGTTGCAGATCGAGTTCTTGGCGGCTTTTATCTTCTCCACGGTAGCTTCATGGCTCCCATTTTCCAGTTCTTCTGCTGTTAAGGCAACTGAGGCTAGAACAAAAGCGTTGCCACTGAAACCTTTCGGCAATGGCGGCAACATCTTGTTCCTTATGTCCACAGCAAATTGCAAGCAAACCATTGCTCCCTTCCTTGCTCCTAAAGCCTTTGTCCTTGCCTAGGGTGTAAATAATTTCAGTAACTGTATATATAAAACGATGCATTGAAATCAAAATTATTTTACCTTCCATAAGTGAGCTGCAACGAGTTCAAAGGAAGAACATGAGAAGCTACCTCTCCTGTCACCACCAAAGACCTTGCTTTTCAAGCTTTCTATCATTGCACCACTCAGGTGGAATGTCCTGAGAACAAGATTTGAGTTCCCCATATTAGTAAGGTTCCTGCTGCCACCAAAATTTTGAGTCTGACCAGCCATGGCCTGTTTTATCAACTGATATAGATGATCTATGGCTGCTGCCCTTGTCGCCGAGCTTCCACTTTCAGGCAACTTTGTAAGCCCCTGACGATTACTCACCAACAGTGGCCCCCTCTGATGCACAGGTTTGTAAAGCTGGGCGCTTCTCTTTTCTTTGAGAATTGCAGAATTAGAAGCCCATGCACGGAGAAAATCGTAGGTGGCTGGTCCATCAAACAACGAGTGGCTTGTGCCGATACCGATTGAGTAGCCTCCACAACCAAACCTGGTAACCTATATCATACAATAAGTTGTTCACAGTTGGTTAACAGCACTTTTTTTTAGCCCTAGTCAAGGTTGTGAATTGTGTTTTCTGTTCAAGGTTGGACAGATTCTGAATGGCTTCTCACAGGTATTGATGCAAGGATTATAGGATTGTTAGTGTTGAGAGAAGAAAACTTAGACTATAAGTACCATCTTCTTTTTCGGAAAACTTTTACATTACGGTCTTTATTTTACGTTATGATCACAATTTAATACTATGATTATGGCTGCCTAGCACACTTGAAATTTGGACGACCCTAAAAATATATAAGAAAACACTAGGTCTGGTTCACCAGCTCAAATATATAGAGAGATAGAAACCCTAAAGTCATATATTTTTAATTTTTACATTTTTTAAATAGAAAAATGAATAGGTCTAAGATATGTTTATCACTTGGGGAAAAAATGTAAGAGTTAATCTTTGTCATTCATTTCACTCATCCAACAATTCACATAACCTGTGTGTCTATATATATATATATTTTATATATATGATTTAGTGTTACAAATTGATGAAACACTAGATTCAAACAGGATTTGTTATAGAAAAATAATACTCACCTGAGCAACAATTAAAGGCATCTCCGAGAAGTTCCCTGAAAAGCAGGCTTATAAACCAAATACTCGAAGAATTCATTGTATTGAGAAAGATCTCCAAGTTCAACGATCTCAGCACTGGTGACTGCCTCAACTAGAACTGCACCGCCATTGTTGCACCAAATATTAAGCCTACCATCACCTTGGTTCAAGCTCAACCTACCAGCAGCTGGATACCATATCGAAAGAGTCTCTTCCAACCCAGATTTCAAGCTGTTAAAAACCGAATCCAGAGACAAATTCCGGTAAGAAAAAGAAGCTTTGTAAAAGAAAACAACGTACATTAACATCGGACACTGCCTGTCCAAATTGGAAAGACGGATAATCTGTTGTTGATGCAAAGATTTTGGGTGCACGGTGACTGTCTTAATAACCCTAACAGTTAGATTATTCCCATCAACTTGTTTTTTAGTAGTGGCCGCCATGAATTCTTTCTTTGTTGCTCTCTCTCTCTTTCTCTTGTTGTGACAAATAGAAGAGAAATGATAATGAACATTTATAAAGAGGAGCTAGCTTAGGTTCCAAGCAGCAAACCCTATATGTTTCTTGATGGATTTATTTATGTATTTCCTGTGTTGATAAGTTCTTCAATGATATATTATATAGAATGAAGAATATGGTTTGTAATCGTAGCCTTTGAATTAATTAATGTTTTTGCATGGTGATGGTACTGTGTATTTTTGTGTATATGAAAACACCCACTGTATTATCTGGTTCGCACTACCATAAGAACAACATATGATGAGAGTCAGGCTAGAAACAAAGTTTATGCATATATACGTTGAAAACTAATACTATATTATGCACTTGCGGTGAAAATTAAAAGTTTTTATAAACGTTTTTATTTTAGGGTTTATGGATTTAATTTAGGGTTTATGATTTATGGGTTTTAGTTTAGGTGTTTAAAATTTATGAGTTGATATTAGAATGTAGGGTTTAGGGTTAGAATTTAGGGTTTATAGGTTAAAACTTAAATTCCTAACATTTTATCCTAAACCCTAAATTCTAACCATAAACTCTAAATTCTAATCACAACTCTAAAACAACTAAATTTTAAACTCAAAACTAAAATTTCTAATTTCCACCCTAAAATATTTTCCTAAACCCTTTTTATTATAACCCTAAACCCTAAATTCTTTCCATAAATATATAAATTATAATCATAATCCCTAAATTACTAAATAGAATAAGATGAAACTAAAACAAGACAAAAGCACCCTCGGAAATATTTTCCCAAATTCAGTGGGCTTTTGTTGGTTTGTTAAAACTTCAATGATATTCGATCTGTTTGTATATATATCTATCTGATAATTGATATTGAGAAAGAAATGGAGCATTTTTGGAAGAACAGGTTGGCATGTTTTTGTATGTATACAACTTTGTATATACGTATGTAGGAAGGAAGTATGAATAGCAAAGCAAGAGCATGCGTGTATAAGAAGAGCAAAGTTTGTCTGTTGTTGTCTCCACTTTCCCAGCAGCTGGCCTGATTTCCAGGGTTTCTTTATATATTCTCCTCTCTCTCTTTTTTCTTCTACTTTTCTCCTCTTTTTCTCATTCACTCTTTTTCTCTTTACAGATTTCTAATTTTTTTTCAGAAACAAATAATACCCTCTTTCGGCAGGTCACCTGCAATTTCTCCCCCCCCTTTGTATATTACAATATATATATATATATATATATGTTTGTGTTATATCATAGTGTGGACACGAGTCAGACGACAGGATACATTGAGTGTTCAAAGGACCGTATTCTTTTTCACCAAGTGTTATCGTTCCCTTCCAGCTTTACATATATTCAGATATGAATGAATGCGTGCATGCATGTCTACAAAACTATAGCCGTAGCCATTGGTATGTGTTGATGTGCACATGCATGGCTTGATATTCCATTTCACTTAATCTTGGAGATAAGTTAATGTTGTTAGGAGGGATAAATAATTTTGAACTTAGGATGGAAATGGAGTAAGACAGAGCGAGGATTATCTTATATGTATTCGGCCCACATTTATATGGATATTGCAAATATTCAATGTTATTATATTTGCACCACTCCACTTCATCTTTTTACTAATGATTTTTGTATTATAAAACTCATATTTATAATTTATTTTTAACACAATATATTTATTTAGCATGCATTGTAAAAATAAAACATAAAGTATAATAAAAGGAGCAAAAGAATAATTTTAAAAATCAGGATGCAACAGAACCTAACAAATGATACTAGTAAAAACATAATATTAATATCAATATATTTGGATTCGAGCATCTTTGTCTTAACAGTAAGCGTCATGTAACAATTAACACGGGGAAGAAGGGATACCTTACTTTGAGGCCTTTTAAAAAAATAAAAAATCTGTCTCTGGCTCTAAATAATTAATTAGTTGCAGGAAATAAAACATTAATTAAGAGGGAAAGGTGGTGAGCGAGAGAGGGAATTAAGCATGAGAATATATAATATTTTCTTTTCTTCGGCATGTTTGGGAAGGAATTAAAGAAGCAGGAACTCAGCTTCACCAATGAATATTATGCCCTCTGGAAAGGTCAACATTCAAGGCCAAAACCTTTTATTATTCTTTATATGAATGCCCGTCTCAAATCTGACATCAAATTTAATTGAAAATCTTATATTAATTTGATCTAATATGATTCAATATACTTTATATTTTTTTATCAAAATAAAAAACTAATTGAATAAAATGTTAATTTATTTAAATTTAATAATATAAAATCAAAATAAAATTTAATTCAATACTATAGATTTAGTAACTTACACGTTTTTCATTTTTATCTTAAAAAACATATATTTAAAACTACATTTGTATCTTAAAAAAAAACAAATCGCATCTGATTAAATTTAAAATTTTACCAGACCAATCCTTTTCTGGTTTTTCATTTTTATCTTAAAAAACATACATTTAAAACATTAATGAAGCAGAAGCGAATTGATCTTTAGAGCACTTTAAAAATGATGAATTTTAATTTCATTTGGTATATAAATTTTATAGTTTTGAATTTCAATTTTATTTGCTACATAAATTTTTATATAAGAATACAATACATGGATTATGAATAAATTAAATAGATTTCAGCATAATATATATATATGTGTGTGTGGAAGCATGAATTTGTTATAGATTTAAAATACTACATTTGTATATGTTATCACTTAAGTCTTACGATCCAAAATCAAAATTCGAAATTCAAGTTCGAAATGCTACCTAATTGAGTTTTACAACAGGCAAGAATTCCAGTGGAAAGCGATTAGTAAAAGAGAATCAAGTTTAGGGTCAGGAATATGATAGCCTCTCGATAAATCATCTAACCATATGCATTTTAATTTAATTTAATCATCCAACCTTGGCCACAGACTCGGCCTTGTCGCCGTCTTCATTCCCCGATTCTTCCTTTCTTCACATCATCATTTCAAGAACCTTTTGGGGTCAATCTGCTGATATTTCCATTGGATCTGGGCTCAAACATCGATCCTCCTGTTTGCTGATATCTTTAAGTGAATCAGATTTTGTTAAATCTGTGTTTATTTCTTCTACCATAGCTGGTTTCTCTGGTTCAGATTCTCTTGATACGTCCTCCATCTCAATTTCAGTCACAACAGCAGGCTGTTGGTTAGGTGGAGAAATGGACCCTACTGCAGCAGAGCTCTGTGATTCCTTCTGTGATCCTGCAGCTGCATTGTGTACAGACTGCTCTGCAGGTGAAAGAATCTGAGTTATGTCCCCGAAAATTTCTTCCAACGAAAGGAGGTTCTTCTTCAAATCGAGGCTTGACTGAACTCCTACGTCAACATTGTCCTCCAATATCTTGCATATCTGCAACGAAAAAAAAAACTGTTAATTAAAACACAGCCTCGACCTAACTTGCTACAATTTCCATTTATAGGAAGCTGAACAAGGAGTACAATAACATCCTCTCAGCTTCATCCTGTATGTTCAAAAGGCCCTTCAAACACAAGATGTACCTTATTGTAGTTCTGTGGCAGTTCCAATCGATCTGCATCATAATTGCAAGCAGCTGCTGAGATTTCTTCTGATGCTGCAAAAGGATAATTCTTGTCATCACCAAAGCAAACAGCAAAAAAAAAAAAAAAAAATTAATCAACACAAATAAAGCTTAAAGGGGGAGGAGGAGGATAGAGAACCAGCTCTCTCTTTCTTTTATCTGTCCACCTTTCAGATTATGAACTGTGTGTAATTGTTCTTATTCATACTACAGATGATTATCTGGTAATCCATAAAGCAAACTACCAACCTAATTGAATGATATATGACAAACTGTGAATAGATAACTATTCTAAACGAAATTTATGATTCAAGAGATTATAACTAACCAATTTCTTCTATTGGAGGTAATCGGTCAATCGCTTGGGAAGGGATCTTTGTTGTCCTTGTGTCTGGAATGTCAGCAACCTTTTGTCCATTCTCTTGCTGTTCACTTGCTGCCTCATTTGTTTTCATCTGACCCTAAAAGAAATTGTAAACATAAGAGCAAACAGTAAGTCCGCAAGCATCATCTATAAAATTCATGTAATTTCAATGTTCATGCAACAGCTAAAAGCCAGTTTTAGCAACGTAGAATATGCAAATTCATAATAGATTTAACATTACGAATGGAGTTCATGCTACAAGAAACTGGAAGATTGTTTCTAGCTGCTCCACAACCTTTGAACTAGACCAAACAACAAAAACCTTTGCAAAATAAGAACAAGAATTAAAATGGCTTGAATATTGAATTCAAACGTAGAATGTACACAAAACTTCAGTAAACCAAATTAAACCCATGATGAAAATGCATAATTAACCAGTAATTAATTACTAAATGTACCAAAAAAATGACATGCCTATGTTTAATTTCCATTTCAACTAATTTCAAATGCTGTCAACTTCCAACCTTCATATTCCAAAATCCAAGCTCCAAATACATATAAAAAATCACCATAAATTATAATAAAACTCTTTTCATCATGTTCTTCAACAATCATTCAGAAATGATTAGTTGGCGAAATCATTAATAACTAATCATTCAAACAGTGATGAGGAAAATCTTTAAAACAAAAATAGGATGACAATAAAAAAAAAAAAAATTTTGAGCATAATATGCTTTTATAATTAACAAAAAAAATGTCTAATTATGGATTTAGTACCTCTACTATTGCTGAAATTTGGATTTAATCCCTCTACATTAATTCGACATAATTTGGTCTCTAATTGTAAGTCCAAATTGATAACATCGTTAATTGTTTGTCATTAAAGTGATGATGTGGATTTTTTAAATAAAAAAACAGCTTTCAGCATTTGGATGTTTAAGTTCATAATATCATATGACAATATATTTCAGCATTCAGGCTCTAAAGTGAAAAAAAAAATGCTGGATGAGGGCAGTTCCTCTGTCCAAACCATTCCCGTAAAGGAGCAACCTATTTATGTTACTCTATTGTTTACTTTCCCTTTTCTCACTGTAGACAGATGTCACTGCACCTATATGATGTAGTTTAAAAGAAATTTCAAAAAACCTAGAGCACTTATAAACCAAAGTTCCCAAGAATTGCTTAGGCCAGAACTTCTGTTAGCAGTAGTTTAACTTACATAATATTCTTTCTGATACTCTGCATTGAGGCCCTTTTCCAAGAGAAGCACCCTTTTCTTGACATATTCAACCTGCCTTCTTTGCATGTCTCTGAAATGATACAAAATGGAAGAATCCTGGTATAATCGCACTTGGTTCTCAGCATCAGCAACTCCCTGCGCTACCTCACCTCCTCCACCATTCCCAGAGCCATTTCCCTGAGTCTGGTTCCCTGTTGATTCTGTATTGGTTGTATTAGCACCATTTTGAACTTGAGAACCACCTTGTCCTGCAACAGGAAGATTTATAATGGGCAGATTCAACTCTTGACAGATGACCTCCTGAATCCTCAAGTCTTTATCATCAACGATTGCCTGCCATCTTCCATACCCATGCCTAACAATCAAAAACAAGACAGTATTAATATAAACTGAAACTAAAATTTTGACTCATACCAGCATAACAATTGAATTAGAGAAAATAGTGCAAGTCTAGACCACATCATGCAAAAAATGGTTAACACTAATGCCTGTCATAGATATTCTGCAAATTATCACACCACAATCCGTAAGTATGTCCTTTATAACCCCTCTTTACTAAAAGTATAATACCAACAGGCAGAAGCAACAAGCATAGGAATATAACAAATGGGCACCAACTTAATATATTCAATGTACATAGCATGTGCTTTACTTCTTTTGACATTTAAGACTACCCTATAATAAACCACATGAAGAGCTGTCAATCAGACGGAAAACCAAAGGGTGGAGCATGTCATCCAAAGTCAACTAGATTGGAGTTAAATTGGGGGGACAACATGTACGCTAGTCCAAGGGGTGCAATTTGAGTCACAGAATGAGATCCTCCAATTTCACTAGAGTACAAAAAATTCAGGCCATAATTTATAATAGAAAAGGATGGAGTCCCAACAATACACTTCAACATTTAAGAAGAAATTAGAGAAATATTGACTGTAAAACATGACTTTTCTCATCAACCAGTCACTAACATTTCATTGTTAACTACAAAAATGAAAATGTAACTGCAGTGGATGTCCAAGATCTTCAGAGATACATACTTTAAAACAGCACGCAGTAACAACAAATCATGTTCCTCTTTCCAAAATTTTCCACCCTTTAATGTTGGGTAACGCATTAGAATATCTTCCATAAAAAGGCGGGAGCCAGGCTTTTCTGATGCATCCTTCACCTGTTTTTCAAAATATTGACAAGACAATATATTCAAGGAGCTGATTCGAAAAAGAAAGGGTATACCTTTGCCATTAATTTCAAAGAAATAGTAACTTTCAACCATAATTTAACTAAAATTACTTTTATATTTTCCTTAATCTTTTAGTTGACTAAAACACTCACAGCAAAGCACCCTTAAAAATGCATAATGAAAATATTATATCACGCATGAAAAATCAACATTTCTCCAAGCAACATTATGTTTCACATTTATGATTTATAAAAAGAAAAATGGAGAAGAGTCGAACTCCAAGAATCCAAAATGGAAACACTCACCTTCTTACTTAATAAAAGCAGGACAGCTATCCTAACTAGAACATCTTGAATTCTGAGTCCTTCTTTTGGAACACCATCTACAACCAAAGACTCAATGTTAAACACCAAGGGAAGAAACCAAACATTGAGAGTGCAAGAGAGAGAGTATCAATCACCAGAAAAAGTAGGAGAATCGGTTATATCTTCAGCGATATGTGTAAGAAAAAGAGTACCATAACTGAAAATAAGATTGAAAAAAAGAGAGAGGAATAAGTGACTATTTTGTGCATTCATGCTTTTGCACAAGAAATAAAAGAAAAGAGAATAAGATTTGTGCAAGCACATTACAACAGAGGATAATAGGACAAAAAAGAAGAGTTGGAACCAATCATTAAAAGACAAGGAGATCAAAAAGGGTTAAATAAGAGGGTTATAATGAATTCTGACAACCAACCACTCTACAGCACACCAGACTGATAAAAACTCCACATCTGCATTTTCTACAAACTCCAATCACACATTTGCATAAACAGTTCAAACACAATAGCAAAATAATTGACTATAGGCAAATATTTGAAGCTCTCATGCTTCCACACATGCCATAATAGAAACATAGCATGAGAATAAGGTTGGCAAAAGCAAATTGCAATAAAGGAAACTCAGATTAATTAAATATATAGCAATCAATCAATAGAAGAGCAATGCTTAAAGTGCACTGCAAAATGTGTAGAAACCAATCAATAGAAGAGAAATACTCAAAGCGCACAAGCAAGTATGAATTCTGACAAACCACCCATTCTACAACACCCCCAACTGATAAGAAGTTAAAAACTCCACAGCCATGTTTTATATGCTCAGATCATTCAAAGAAATGAACATAGAATGCCACCACCTGTTATATACTAGCTAAGACTTCAGTACAGCATATTTAAAACATCTAAATTATGCACAGAAGTGACAAAAAATAAACAAATAAGAACGTCACATACTCTTTTATTTCTTCGTAAGTCTTCTGTTTTAAGCGAGCTATGAACTCCTTCCAGTCAAAATCCCCAACCCCAAACCTGAAGTAAATCACACCAGCCAAAATAACATGATGAAACTCAGAATATTATACCCATCAAAGCTTCAGCTTCATGCAACCAGAACTGTCTAAAGTAAAAGGGTAGTAAATGGCATTCACCCACACAAAGAATAACCCACCAAATAGCACCAAAAATGTTATACAGAAAGACAGACCTCATCAATATCTGTACAAATGCAGCCCTCTGACTCTGATTGAAACCGAGAACCCTGAATGATTTTCCTTCACCTTCCATTAGAGGAAGTGGCTCCGAATTATCCACTACAAAATTGGTTAGAAACCGGAAAATTGATCAAAATATAATGAATTTCTGTAACCGGTGCACTAACACGTTACAAGGACAGACAAAACATACCACAAACTCTTTTCCTGTAAAGCCTTCTCCCAGATTGATTTCCGGATGAAGTATCACCATCAGTCAGTTCAGCTTCAAAATCCTCACCATCAGAGCTCACATCCTCCAAACCAGCAAGGTCATCTTCTTCAACAGAAACCATCTGAAGAAATTCAGAGAGCAGAAATTAAATTCAATCATAAAAGGAGAAGAAAATAAATCTTCCAAAGATACCACAAGGAAATCAGTTAAGTACCACCACAACATTAAGAACCAGAACAAAACAACAACCAGGGTGGAGCTAAGTCATTTGACTCCTGAGGCACCTTAAACAAAACAAATATCTGGCTTGATCAAATTCTATGTAAAGGTGAAAATAGAAATATACCTGCTTACGGCTTCTCTTTCCTTTTCCCAGAGCATTAAATTCCTCAACTTTATGAACTTCATATTTGTCTCGTAACAACTCTTCCCAGTAACTTGTTCTTTCAGAACTGTTCATGGTATTTTTATTTTCAACAACCACATTTTGAGCTTCTTCCTCTGCAACAGTTTCTGCTTCCTCAATATATTCAAAATTAGCTACCTGTGACAAATAAAAGCAAAGTTCTTTTCTGTAAGAAACCAAAGGCAGCGACATATAGACAAGAACTAGAAAGTAGTAAATGCCTGTGATTTAACAAACTTGCAACACCATCAATACACCGTCTCCACAGTTGGTAAAATTCTCTATGCAGCAATCTAATCATGCTTGACCAAGAAATTCAATTATCTAACGACAATATCAGACTTGCTCAAATCCTGTTCCAATTCAGACTGATACATACTAATGTTTTAAATGTTACACGTTGAAAAAGGCCAGAAAATAAATGTTCCATTCTAAATACATCCAAAACCAAGTGTACACCCATTTCTTATTACAACCCATGAACAAACAAAAGGCTCAATGCTTACGTAAGCTCCAATTTTTCCATGGGAAAATATTTCATTGAACCCCCCCCCCCAATTCAGTGAATGACTTCTCTATTGCTCTTGCCAAGATTTATTTTGATAATCACAAGCAAGTACTATAAAGTAGCAAAATGTTTGACTGGTTGTGCAACATATCTGGACCCATGGAGAATTAAAAAGCCTTCTGGATATGGCAGACTGTGATCCCTAGGGTAGAAAATATCATTCCAAGTGAAAAATGTTACATCTAAGTAAAATATCTTAGACAGATAGGTGGCATCAAAACTGAAATCCCACAAAGTAACCTTGAACACAATCTACTTTCAATGCACTTAATATTCTATTGGTTGAGATATTCTGCAAAATGAAGTGTCATGCAAGGCAGACCAATGTATATACCAGGAAGCACTAAGATAAACACTTTATCCCCAAAAATGTTTATTTTAGACGTGCTAATTTTGGCATTTTAATGATGTGAATTTTGAGAACAACTCAATTGGCAATATGTATCATGTCATACGTTTGTGAAGCTTATGGTCCATTATCCAAGCAATGTCAATTGATCAACCAGTAAGAAGGATGCATAGACAATAAGATATGACTACTCATAACAAGTTAAGATATTAAGATAGAGAAAACCTTGAAGACCTTCAAAAAGCCATGTCAATTGATCAACCAGTAAGAATAATGCATAGACAAGAAGATATGACTACTTATAAAAAGTTAATAAATTAAGATAGAGAAAACCTTGAAGGCCTTCAAAAATCCATCATCCTCTTCATCATCCACTGAAGACTCTTCATTGCCAGCTTGTTCACGGTCCAACAATCTATCAAAGGGGAAGAAAGGAATTAAACACAAGCTGCAGAGGCCAGACAACAATCAAGGTGTAGGAAAAATAGATTACCTATCTATAGCAGCGGCATCATAATGAATTTGGCGAGACTTTCCTGCTTCATCGTTCTCTTCAGAAAATAGTTCCTTTGAACCATACCTGATGATATCATCCAACTCCTCCTAAAGTAAACAACAAATAAAAACCGATTATATTTTCATCTACATGGCTGTATTTCTTTCTTTTTTGGAGAAGCAAGATGAGAGACAGTAAAACCATACTCTAAGCCACACCTCTGAGTAAACACCAAACAACTTGCTTTCATTCAATAGAATAAGTATGAGAAATAGAAAATGCACAAAGGATTGGAGTTTCAGAAGTCACAACACAATGTACCAGTTTATTAACACTGCACAGACAATCAGCAAGGACAGCCTAAGAAAAATGTATTTACATTACATCACAGTAGGGAATGCTCAAATGACAATCTCCTTCCATTTTGAGTTTTAACCGGGTGCAATCATTCTCTAGCAATCAATTAAATTAGAATTCTTCAAATTATTCTTCTAAACCCACTTCCAATGTAATAGTATATAAGCACGTTTGATATGTAGACTTTAGAAGTTATATTGTTCTAGACCATGTAATTATTCAATCATCATGTCTATCCCACAACTCAGTTAAGTTCTAAATCTTTGTATTAACCATTATATCATAAAACTACAATACCTGATTAATATTTTGAGCTTTTAGCCTCCCAACAACAAGATGCTCCAAAACCATTTTCTTCTTAGTCATCTGCATCATCCTTTCTTCTATGGATCCTCTTGTGACGAGTCGATAAATCATCACCTATATTACAGACAATACTCATTATTGAAATATAAATCAATCTTTGCCTTACATAAATCAATGAATCAACTTTAACCTTGTTTGTTTGTCCAAGTCGATGAGCTCTAGCCATTGCTTGTAAATCAGCATGGGGATTCCAATCACTGTAGAGCATGGCATATATTGTAACTCTCTTAGTGAGACTAAGTGAACCAAAACATAACTATTAAGACAAGAAATATTTCCATCATATAGAACCCGTCAACTCAATGTACAAACAGAAAAGGGAAAACAAATGCAAAGCAAATATAAGAAGATAATTGTTCAACCTATCATAAATGATAACTGTATCGGCGGTTGCAAGATTTATACCCAAGCCACCAGCTCTAGTGGAAAGCAAAAAACAAAACCGGGATGAATTTTTGGCATTAAACCGATCTATGCGTATTTGCCTTTCAGCTCCACCAACCTTCCCATCTATTCGTTCATATTGCCATTTCTAAAATATAAATAAGGGGCAACAAGATAATTAGTACAATTTCTCCACGTCTGTGAACTAACCATTTCAGCATACAAACTTCATGCTAAAGCAAAGGATGTAAACAAGATAAATATCATGTTAACACCTTGTAAGTGCAGTAATCCTCTAGTAAGTCCAACATGTGCTGGAATTGTGAATATATAAGAACTCTATGTCCCTGTTCTTTAAGCTTTACCATCATCTTGTCCAACAGGTGCATTTTCCCAGAAGAATCTAGGAGCTGTCTGTAAAGCCACAAAGAAAAGGTATAAGTAAAAAATATGGGCATTCAATAGATCATTACATAATCTTAGATGACTGAAAGTCTAAAATAGACTATAAGGTACATGAGAATACTTTTGGCAGGTCAAGATCTTGGTTTTAAAAGGCGCGAGGCGCTCCGAGGCGCAAAAGGTACCTAGAGCCGAGGCGCGAGGCGCCTTTTTACACTAAAAATTTATAAATTAAAATTATAGCATATTTTGTACTTAAAAACATAATAGTTATATTATAGATGCTAAAATATAAAAATATTTCAAAGTATCAAACATTAAAGGACTAATACATCCGATAATCTCCAAATTTAAACAATTAAAGTATCAAACATTAAAGGACTAATACATCCGATAGCATAGTTCAAACATAGTTCAAAGTTGAATAAAATGAGATGATTCAAAGAAACCGAGAAGCCCGCAGAAAATTAAAAAAAAAAGTTGCAAGTAAAATCTATTTAAGACAGAGAATGATGAAGAGGCGTCGGTGGCTAGGGTTGAAGGCTGGCTGGAATTTGGGGGGGGGGGGGGAGGCAGAGCAATTTGGGGAGGCATAAAAGTGATATCATGAAATTTGGGGGGGGGGGGAAAGTAGGGTATATTCTGATTAAAAATAAATAAAACACATGCTTTATTTTTAAAACGAGCCTCAGTGCAAGAGGCGTCGCCTCGCCCGCCTCACGCCTCCAGGAAAAGCTTTCCGAGGCGCGCGCCTCTTGTGTATCGCTTCGCCTCAGCCCCTGGATGCGTTTGTATGGACGCCTCACTTCGCCTCGCGCCTCAGGCGCGCTTTTTAATACTAAGGTCAAGATAGGCAATTCTCATCATTGCAAACAAATGCTAATAAATCAGCAGAAAAGTACACGTATAACTTTACTTGTAAGCTTCATTTGCATCTTCGATATTTGGTTCAACCCCTTCCAACATATAAGGATGACAGCATAGCTTTCGCAACTCCATAACCACATTGATTAGAGATATCTAACCCAGGGAAAGACATACATCAGCTAAGTAGTAGGGTACCCTTCCATGCTAATACAGTCGTGGAGGGGTAGACGAAGCTTATTTCAAAACATGTGAACTTACTTGTGCACCACCACGTCGGGTAAGTATTTGATAGTTACGAGTCAAAATAGCCTTGTAATATTCTTTCTGCTTGCTACTTAAATCAACGCGCAAAATAAGTTCCTTCTTTGGTGGAAGATCCTTCATGACATCCTTTTCACCCCTGCATTCATAAATAATTTGCACCAAGTTTTTCAGCAAGACCATAAGTTGAACCAGTAAATACAAAAAATACGGATCAAAGAACTCTAGGCTATAGCTTTAGCAAGCCAGAAGAAATATAAAAATTAGCCCAATAAATCCAAAGCCCACTAAAATCACAAAAAAAGGAAACACAAAGCAAAAGTGTTTGCCTTGCCTTGCAGGAATAGGTGTTCAACAACAAACAAGATGTGGACAGGATATGGGGGTGATGAAATCAAAGCCACTACCAGTTAGACAACATTTTGTTCATCAGAAGAAGTAACTAAACGAGCATAATAATATATATGATCCTGTGTGGAAAGGTTTAAGAGATATACTTCTAAGGAGATGTGGGGCCAACATTTTATGAAGTCTTGAAATCTGCTCCTCTTGATTGATATCCTTAAATTCCTCCTGGAACTCCTCTAAACTTCCAAACTGAAAGCACATGAACAAAATAAAACCTTGTAGAATCTTCCTGCAACCCTTCTTGATTGACAAACCAAATTCTACAGAACTAACATGATACTAACCTTTCCGGCATCAAGGAAGTGCATTAGCATGAAAAGTTCATCGAGATTGTTCTAAAACAAAACAAATACCCACGAGTAAGTCATAGATCAAACTATTACAAGCACATACACATGAACGTATGCAAATTACACAACCCATAAAAACTGAAGTATCTTACTACATTAAAATTTGCTATTCTGAGATGCAAATAGATAACAAACTAGAGCAAATAAAATATTAAGATAAGCAACCAGAAAGCCACAACCAGAACTAGACTTTGTAGCTTTCTTACAGCAACAGGAAAGAATTGATGACCCTGGAGAATATAAACAAAGACAAAGTAATCTAGACACTTCTAGATATGAATTTTTATTCCTACAAGCTTCCACTTTACTTGAATACAATCACAATACACTGGATTTAATTTCCGAGTATATAGGTTAGAGCCAGTTCTTAAAAGAAGTGGCATTTGCTTCTTGACATTATTTCTCAACATCAATCTCAAATTTTGAAAATTTCTCAGAGATAAAAGGTTTACTGGCTTTTTAGGTGAAAAGGTGATCAAAAGAATTTTGAAGAGAGTAAATAATGAACTGAAAGACTTGGAAAGCAAGCATTCATCTTGAGACATCAGAAAGAAAGTAGTCACAAAACATGGGATGAAAATAACGACATGCAACATAATTTATGCCATTGCTGGAGAGAATATTCACAATTCATTAAAAAGCATGGCAAATTGTCATCAAAATCAAGGTATCTGAAATTTTAATGATATCTGGGATAATTTGCACTATCTCCAATGCCATACCAAAAACAAAGAATATACCTGAAGAGGAGTTCCAGTCAAAAGAGTGCGGTGGTTCGTGGTATACTGCTTCAATGAAAGAAACAACTTTGAATCCTTATTCTTGAGCCGGTGACCTTCATCAACAATCTACACATTGATGCAAGCATTAGCAAAATCACTTAAGAACTATTAAACAGACTCAATGAGTAACAAAACTTCACCATGCACTCCCACTTTATTGGCTTCAACGATGTTGTGTCCAAGTTAATCATCTCATATGATGTTAACAGGACATCAAATTTAATTCTGTCTTGCTTGCTTTCACTAATAATTTGACCAGATTTCTTTTTCTTGATCTTCTTATGACTTTTGGGATGGTAAAATTCATATTCCCTGATAATTGCACGAGCTTGGGAAGAGCCAACATACATAACCTGCATCATGTGTATCCTCAATTAAAAATAGCACATACTGGTAATCAGAAGTAATAATTTGATATTGTTCAAGTACATACAACGTTCATTTGGGGAGCCCATGTAGCAAACTCTCTTTCCCAGTTCCGTAATGTTGAAAGTGGTGCTACTACCAAATGAGGTCCAACGTTCTCTTCAAAAGTGATGCTAAAAACGCAATGCTCTGGATGGTTTTACCTGCAACCAAACAAAAGTAAAGCAACCCCATCATCAAGATATAAACTACTCAAAACTTCTTCAAAAGCAACCTCTCCTCAAACAGGACTTACCAAGGCCCATCTCATCTGCAAGAATTACATGTGTTTGTTTGGACCAAGAAAAACGCAAGAAGTTCAACCCTTCAAGTTGGTAAGGATGCAGCGAGCCTAGAACTCCATGAAAATGCTGTTAGCGATTAATAATGACCAAATCATGCATGAGCATACTCGGACAAGTTCCAGATTGGTGAAAAAATCAGAATGTACCTCCAGAAACAAATTCAGGACTATGTTCATATTGTTGAAATTCCTTTGACTTCTTCTTGGACTCAACAGCATCTTGAAGGCTGCTTTTTGCTTACTACCAGAAGATTTACGAGATCTAGATTGAATTTTATTAAATCTTTCAATTTCAGGTTGAAATGCAGATATGTCTGATTCAAACTCCCAATAACACTCATCATAGGAAAGTTCTTTATACTTCACAAGGTACTCCTTCTCACCATCATCATCTCCCCTGAAGAATTAAGTATGCATATCAAAATTCTACATCAGCTACTGAAACAGCAAGGCAGCAACCAATGTTAAAAACAGCACACAGAAAAACCAATCCAGGTTTACAAACACTAAAAGTGAGAATAATAACTGTATACCTGCATATTCCAACTTTAACTAAAATATATTATCACTTTTTTTCCTTCAAGGTCTTAGTAATTTTAAATTGATGATGTCATTTTTACCCCTCACCAATAATAACAAAAATACAAAATAAGGCCACAAACAAAAAAAAAAACGAAAAACCAAAAGAGAGAGAGAGAGAGAGAGAGAGAGAGACAGAGAAACCCCACCAGCAGAAAACTTTCAAAGTGAAACAATTAACCGAATCAAAATTGAGGACATGCAACCTAGATATGCACATGTGTGTATGTATATAACTATAATTGATGTAAGAAAGATATAAACATGTGAACCTGCAAGTAAGAACACGATCAACTGTAGTCCATTCAGGTCTAATGGCGACAAAGTCATCTTCAGAACCATTGTTTGATGCCATTTGTCGATGGAAATTGTTCACCTTAGTCCTTAAACGAGGATTGAACTTGAAAGCTTTGGAGAATTCTTTCTCAGGTACCCTAACACAGCCAACCAGATATATAGTCAATGTTTGCCAATAAAATATCATAAACACAATAGTCAGAAAATTACCAAGTACAATGCAAATATGATAATCCTTTCCACTTCACAAGATACTGCTTCACAAATATTTGCTTTGAACCCAGCTTGGAAGCGTCATCATCATCAGCCACAGTAGGACGCATTTCACAATCCAATATCTTTTCAATCTCATTCAGAGGGCTAACCTGCAAGAGTGAAAAGGTAAATATCAGCTGCTGTAAACTATCAAAGTTATCCAATAGATGCATGCACTACATCACAAAGTACTACTGAATCATACGCATTCGGGACATCTCCAGTGGTCAGGAAGCGGAGCAGCTTTTAATGGAGGAAGTAAACATTTTGGGTGGTATGAGTAAGTACATGTTGCGCAACTCAAGAGATCCTCACTCTCTCCACAGGCTTGGCATGAGTTTTCTTTCTGTGATTTTAGTCATTAGAAAGTAGTAAATTGAAAGTAAAATTAAATTTATCAAGAACCAATCAAAATATCTCATATCTAAATGAAGAAGAACAAAAACATAAAACCAAAGGATGTAACATGCCAACATTGCTCTCCACAATTGACTTTCAGCATTTCACACCATGAAGGCTGCTATATAAAGATTAACCATGATACAAGGAAAGGAAGAATAGACATCTTATTTAGAGATAATGTGAAACAGAGAAACAATATTACAGAAGAAAAAGAGAAAACAGACCGTGTCAGTTCTGACTATCCTTTCCAACTGCTCAGTTTTACCAGATTTTCCAGATACAAAATCAGCATCATCATCTGATTCATCCAAATTATAAACTGGTCTTCGGTCAGATCTAATCCGAAGTCTCTCAACCAAGCTACTCATCTTCTGCAACGACACAAAGATTGTATTTTAAAGACTTTAAAGCACCAAGAATAGTGTTCACTTATCCAACTTGTGAACATAAGGATTAAATTTGAACAATAAACTAGGAATTACTACAATTTATTAATATTTCTTTGAAGGTTGAATTACTAAAATTTATTAGAAGAAAACATTGATCCAGTCCAATAGTAAAAAAAATACAGACCTTATTCCAAGGTTAGTTCTTCAACCTTGCTTTGTAAAAAAAATAGCAACCACTTACACAAAGTGTATAACAAAGGAAAACAAGGTAAATTTCAAAATAAAACAAGCAGTTACTAACTGCATCAAAAGGAATGGATATAGCATTCAAGTCTACTGCAAAACTAAAGAGAGCCTGCTCAAATGTCAAACAAAGAAAGTGTAGGTTAACATGTAAATAATAAGAGTTGCAAGTCTATCCTAACTAAGTAGTTTAGTTGTAGTATAACTCTATCCGTGTGAGGGATAAGAGTCCTAGCCTAGAGGATATCTACTCAATGTAAAACTCCTTGTAAAAGTCTATAAGTAGACTTATTTTCTGTAAATCGATATAACAGAGTAGAAAACTTCTCTAACCCTATTTTCTACATGGTATCAGATTAGGGCGATACTACCTATCCAACATTTTTTTCCCTTTTTTCTCTGTCGATCAAAACCCTCCCTTTCAATGGCTCATTAAAAACCCTCTGCGTCAGAGATTAGTTCTCAAAATAATCCTCGTCCCTCTGAGTTCCAGCTTTTAGATTCATCTCTTTCTCCAATTACATCCTACAAATTAAATGGAAACAACTATCTCCCTTGGTCTCAGTCAGTGAGGCTATATATTACAAGAAGAAGGAAAGCTTCCTATGTCTCAGATTCAATGCCTATTCCAGAAGAATTTGATCCAGCCTATTCTAACTGGTTGAGTGAGAACAACATGATTATGTCATGGCTAATTAATTCCATGATTCCAGAAGTTGGGGAAAATTTCATGCTCTACCAGACTGCAGCAGAGATATGGAGTGCAGCCAGGGATACATACTCCAGTGTGGACAATACACCAGAATTATTTGGGGTTGAGAATCAGATTAAAGATCTCAGACAAGGAGATATGTCTGTAGCACAGTATTTTGGAGTTCTCACTAAGTGCCGGCAAAAAAATTGATTTGTATGAGGCAAATGAGTGGAAGTGTCCTGATGATATTAGCTTCTATAGTAAAATAAAAAATCAGAGGAGAATCTTTCAATTTCTTTCTGGACTTAATGGTGAGTTTGATGGGGCAAGGAGCAGAATTTTGGCTACTAAACCCCTACCATTGGTTCGGGAGGCCTTTTCAGAGATTAGGAAAGAAGAAAGCAGACTCTCCTTGATGGTACCAGCTGCTCAACAGACAGATGCTTCGGCACTCATTACAAACTCCAATTCTGGGAGTAAACAAAGGAAGGGGAGACCATGGTGTGAGCACTGTAAAAAGGCTGGGCATTTGATGGACCAGTGTTGGAAGCTACATGGAAACCAGCAGACTGGAAACCTTCTAGATCCAGATTTCAGAAGGAAGCAAATGTTGCATCTCCAGAAAATTTTTCCAGCAGCTTTAGTACACAGCAGATTGCGGAACTTCAACAAATATTCAGCCAACTATCGTCTAAGACTAATACTACTGTCTTAACAGCATCTGAAGGTAGAATTTCCTGTTTAGCAACAATTAATTCCTTACATTGGATAGTAGATTCGGGTGCTTCTGACCATATGACAGGAAATATTAGTCTGTTCAGAAAATATAGCAATCACAGATCTCCCTCCTCGATCAAGATAGCAGATGGTTCACTCTCAACAGTGAAAGGAAGTGGTTCTATTGAATTAAGCAAAAACATAGTATTATCTAATGTACTTTATGTTCCTAAATTAGCCTGTAATTTATTATCAGTGAGTAAGTTGATTAAGGATATTCACTGTAATGCTAATTTTGGAGCTGATGGTTGTATTTTTCAGGCACAGGGCTCGAAGATGGTGATTGGCAATGCTAGGCTATCTAACGGCTTATATATCCTTGATGAAATATCCTACCAGAACTCCTCTATTCCCAGTTGCCTTCAGACATCAGTTTCCTCTACAAGTATAGGTTCAGATAATATTATGCTCTGGCATCTTCGATTAGGACACCCCAGTTTTTATTACCTTGCAAAGTTGTTCCCAAATTTATTTATCAATAAAAATCCTTCTTCTTTTACTTGTGAAGTGTGTCAAATGGCAAAACATACCAAAAAACCATATGTTTCTTCTCCTTTTAAACCTACTTCACCATTTGCTATTATACACAGTGATATTTGGGGCCCTTCTAAAGTTCGAAATACTTCTGGGTCTAGGTGGTTTGTGTCTTTTATTGATGATTTCTCTAAGACCACTTGGACATATTTAATGAGAGAAAAATCTGAGGTTGAAGTAATTTTTAAAACTTTTTATCAAATGATAAAAACACAGTTCGATAGAAATATCAAAGTGGTCAGGAGTGATAATGGGAGTGATAATGGGAGTGAATATCTTAGCAAGTCTCATAGGTGTTTCTTTCAAGAAAAGGGAATTGTTCATCTCACCTCATGTGTCAACACCCCTCAACAAAATGGAGTGGCTGAGAGGAAGAATAGACATCTAATGGAAGTAACTAGGTCCTTTTTTGTTTTCAGCTAGTGCACCTAAATATCTTTGGGGGAAGCTCTTCTTGCTGCAACTTATCTTATCAATAGGATGCCTAGCAAGACCCTAGGATTCAAAATACCCACTGAAATCCTGTTTCAACATTTTCCACACTTTAAACCATTGTCCTCAGCTCTTCCTCTTCGAGTCTTTGGATGCACATCTTTTCTTCATGTGCACAGCAACAATCATAGTAAACTGGATCCTAAGTCATTAAAGTGTGTGTTTATATAGGCTACTCCTCGAGTCAGAAAGGTTATAAATGTTACTGCCCCACTAATAGAAAAACCTATATTTCTTTTGATGTTACCTTTTTTGAAAATCAGCCTTACTTTGCAGGGCCTGACATTCAGGGGGAGAGACCTAAAGAATCTCAGTCCATACAGTCCATTATTCCTATGCCTATCCTTTCTGAGCCTGCCTTGGATATCATTGAAACTGTTATCCCTAATCCTGTAGACACAACTTCTCCACAGTCCAATACACCTTCTCCACAGTCTAAACCTTCCAGTCCTTATACAACACCTCCTCCAACACTCATAACTATATCACACTCTGTGACTCCACAACCACCAGAGAAACAACTTAATGTCTACACAAGGAGGAAAAGAAATCAAACTGAAGATGTTGGTCAGACTAGCATTTGCCAGGAACCAGTTTTGAGTTCTGATGCTATGGAGACAGGAGGTAATGTTATTCCTCAAGATTCTACTGTGAACTTAGATGACTTTCTTATTGCTATTAGAAAAGGGGTAACGAAATGTGCTGCTCATCCTATCAATAAATTTGTTGCCTATGGGAAGTTATTATCTGGTTTCAAAACTTTTATAGCCAGCATTGATAGTGTAAAGATCCCTAAGACAGTAGAGGAGGCGTTCGAAAGTCCTGAGTGGAGGAAGGATGTTGAAGAAGAGGTCAAAGCACTACAAAAGAATAATACTTGGTGTTTGACTGATTTACCAGAAGGGAAAAAGGCTGTTGGGTGCAAATGGGTATTCACAGTCAAGTATCACTCAGATGGGAGCATTGAAAGATACAAAACAAGGCTAGTGGCTAAAGGGTTTACTCAATCATATGGAGTAGATTGCCCCAGTAGCTAAATTGAATACCATCAGAGTGTTATTATCAGTAGCTGTTAACAAGGATTGGAAGTTGCACCAATTGGACATCAAAAATGCTTTCCTTAATGGAAGCCTTGAGGAAGAAGTATACATGGAGGTTCCACCAGGTTTGGAGGAAAAGACCACGAAGAGGACAGTGTGCAAACTAAACAAATCATTGTACGGATTAAAGCAATCCCCTAGAGCATGGTTTGACAGATTTGCTAAGGCTATGGTTCAGAATGGGTACAAGCAAAGACAAGCAGACCATACATTGTTTCGAAAGGTTGCTCCAGATGGTAAGATGACTCTTCTAATTGTCTATGTTGATGATATGATCATCACAGGGGATAATATTGAAGAAATAGAGATGCTGAAAACTGTTCTAGCAAAGGAGTTCGAGACTAAGGATTTGGGAAGCCTTAGGTACTTCTTAGGAATGGAAGTAGCAAGATCGAAAGAGGGGATTGTTATAAACCAAAGAAAGTACATCCTAGATCTACTTATAGAAACTGGGATGCTTGGAAGTAGACGAGCTGAAACCCCAATGGAACCAGGTTTAAAGTTCAGTAAAGATGAAATGGGGAATCCAGTGAATAAAGAATCCTACCAAAGACTAGTTGGGAAACTAATCTATCTCTCACTTACTAGGCCTGATATTGCATACTCAAAGAGCATAGTTGTCAACATATGAGTGATCCTCGAGAAGAGCACATGGATGCAAATAATAGAATTCGAGGTACTTGAAATTTACACCGTGATTTGGACTATTTTTCAGAAACATCGATATAAGGCAAGAAGGGTCTACACGACTCAAATCAAGCAAGATAACCGATGATAGAAGATCCATTAGTGGCTATTGCACATTTTTGTGGGGAAATTTGGTCACCCGGAAGCAAGAAGCAAGTTGTGGCTTCTAGAAGCAAGATCAGAACGGAGTTTAGAGCTTTGGCTCTTGGAATATGTGAAGGAATGTGAATCAAGAAACTTCTCATGGAGTTAGAGCTGGATGGAAAGGCGAATTTGAAGTTTACAAAGGATAATCGGTCGACAAGAATGAGCATTGCTAGAAATCCAAAGACAAACATGACAAGACCAAACACATTGAGATTGATAGACACTTTATCTATGAGAAGGTCAACAACGGGTTGTAAAGCTTCACTATATTCCTACTAGGAACCAGCTAGCCGATATTTTCACCAAAGCACTTCCAAGAGTGAGCTTTGAAGAAATGTCATCCAAACTGGGTGTACATAACATATACACACCAGTTTGAGGGGGAGTGTAGGTTAACATGTAAATAATAAGAGTTGTAAGTCTATCCTAACTAAGTAGTTTAGTTGTAGTATAACTCTATCCGTGTGAGGGATAAGAGTCCTAGCCTAGAGGATATCTACTCAATGTAAAACTCCTTGTAGAAGTCTATAAGTAGACTTATTTTCTGTAAATCGATATAACAGAGTAGAAAACTTCTCTAACCCTATTTTCTACAGAAAGGGAGCTTTTTTATGTCAACCGCTGTACAAAAAAAGTTTGCCATGTCAAATGTACCTTGCCAAAAAGTCTACAATGCTTTTTGTTATCTAGCACTGAATTGCAAGGCCTAACAGCTCCTAGGTACACGCATTGACAACACTGGTACAAAGTGCAGTATATATGAGAAGGAGACGAGATAATGAAGATACACAATTTTGGCAATGAATTAAACAACATGGATTGTGTAAAATACTGTTTCTTTGAATCTACTTCCATAAACAACTTTCATTTTCACAATCCAAGTACCTTCCATGCAGGAAAACAAAAAGCTAGAGAGGAGGGGAACAAAAAGACCGCACGAGAGCTTTCATATAAAACTAGAGAGAATGAAACCCCACCCTACCCAACACAGACCCGCAAAGAAAAAAAAGAACACAAATTAACCTAAAATGGTCATTCATGCAACTTGTCTCTTCGTTTAAAGACTAATTAAATAGCTCGTAATTTTGGCATACACATTGAGCAAAAATGCAGAGACCATAATTTCGAAGTATATCAACCCTCAATGGATCATGATTGCATAAGCTTATGAAATGAACAGAGCCGTGCAGTTAACAGTGACTGATAAAAGATTCTAATCGATGGAGCTTTCTGCTACAAAAACATCAGGAAGATGAGGGAAACGGTTCAAAAAGACGAGTCATTTAGATCAAGGCAAAACAACGCAGGAGTTAATGAAACCACCATGTAGTTTAATCTGAAAGTGACAAGTCACTTCCAAACCTCACCGGATTAAGGAGGCCGTAAACAAACCCAGAACAACAATGAAATTGGCAGTACAGGAAAGGAAAACATGCACTGTACCAACATCCATCTGTCGAGATAGACGGACCTAAGTCATGAATTTTGACCAAAATATCCAATCAGATAACAACCAGAATCAGCTAAAAGATATGATTGAAAATTACCCTAAGCTCTCAGACTGATGGAAAAAAAACGTATCAACTCGGATATAAACTAAAGGGATCATGTCTTAATGTCAAAGTGGTTCATAATTATCAATCAAATTTCACCCCGAGCACAATAAAGACAGACGTACACTCACAAATTCACATGATTCTAAAAAAATTAAGAATCGTGATAGAAATGCTAATTATCAACCCTAAAACTGAACTTTCAAGCTAACATGTAAACAGTAATACAGAAAAAAGAAAGAAAAAAACATATCCAAGTGAAACAAATCTTCGTAGAAACAGAAAAATAATCGCAATCCCCAACTGAAGAGCTTCAAGAAGTTAAAAACTAAAACCTCATTCCATTCCTAGCATTCTCAGGTACTTCGAATCTAAAGAACTTATACGCCGAACGTAAACAAAGCAAATTACCGAGAATTAAGGGATCCAAATTCGTTTCAAGTACGTTGAAGTTGCATCAAAGCCGAGAACCGTAGTTTCAGCGAGATGGCGAAAAGACGGTGGAGAAGAAAAGATTCGCCCAAAAAAAACCCGAAGCTGGGCAAAAATTATTAACTTGAACCACCCGGTTTTTATTGGAAGACTTTAAAGTTATTCATTTACGGTGAAGTTCTGGATAATATAGATGACTCGGGAGGGTAATATTGTCCTTTTCGGCTTATATTTACAGACTATAAATAATTTATTGATACTTGGTGTGTGGTTTTTTTTTTTTCAAAACACTTGGTGTATGTTAGGATGAGCTGCTTTGTTCTTTTTTTCTGTAATTAAGGGCAACAAGTTGATTTGGGTATTATGGTCTTTGTACTTGAGAAGTAATATGTGAATAAAAAACGTTTATTAATGGGCTGGATTTGATTATTGAGGGTATTAATTGTGGAGATTTAAAATTAGAGGTTTGAATTAAAATTAAATATTTGACCAATTAAGTTAATTTGAATATTTGGTGAATAGTGAATTAGGGTGAAACTTCTAATTTTAAAAAAAATTGCTAATAAGAGTTTTTGAAATTAAAAATTTTGATATAAAAATTATAAAGATATTTTTACCCTTAAAAATTATTAAAAATCTTCAAATAACCTAAATTAAACATTTTCTATTTAAATTTTTCATCATCATGTATTTACATTGATATCTGTAAACTAATACTTTTTTTTCTTTTTCTTCTCACACATTTATATTTGTAGTTAAATTTAATAATTAATTAAATTATATTAAAAATAATTATATAAATAATAAATTAATATATAGATCCTTCAAATATGCTTAGTAATATTATATTAAAATTATTTTTATAATCTAATTAATATTAATATATACAAATTATTGATAACTAATAAATTATTCAAACAAGTATCGAATATAATTATATACTTATATGTCATTTTGTTCGTTTAAATAATCAAACAGCTATAAGCTATTAGCTAATTTTACCAAACACTTTTATACAGTCCGCTAATACAATTCGCTAATTAAACCGCTAATACAATTAGCTATCAGCTATCCGCTAATTACCAAACATAGTCAAAAACTAAAATTTCTATAACATGTGTAATGAACTTATGTTGTGTATGCTTGAATTAATCTGTCAATATATTAGATATTCGATTGTGATAAAATATTTGTTCTTTTAAAAAATACAATTATAAGCAGTAAAATCTATAATAAACTGCAGCTGGTGACTTTGAATATTTCAAAAAAAATTAAAATCATGCATATCGTCTTCTACAGAAGGCAACCTTAAATATTTAAATATTTTTCAAATGAAAAAAAAAGTGTATGGCTCAGCTATCGATACAAAAAAAATAAATTAATTTTGGTCGCCTATTACATGTGGTAATTTTTGTGTTCACTATAGCATTTGTCGTATATTTTCGAAAAAAAAATAACCTTCCATATTTTCTCTAAAATTTGTTTCTAACTATCATATTCAACCAAAATTTGCCATCTTAAGCACTCGAGTGAAATGGAAATTCATTAAATGTGGATGACCAAATTTCTACGTGACCTTAATTATGCGATCGAATGATAATAAAAAAAAACTTAAAAATCAAATTGAACCTCAACAAAAACATAAAAAAACAATTAAGCTCTTATAAAAAAATTTACCTAATTTAGCCTTTAAAATTTAAATTGCACCTAATTTAGCCTCTCAGTTACGTTGATCGCGTTGACCGTCAATGTTTTCTAACAGTCAAAGATAGAAGAACACGTGTCACACTCTGAACATGCCACATCGTCAAAACCGGTTTTTAAAAAAACCTACAAATTATAAAAAGAATAAAAAAATATACAAAAAATTATTAAAAAATTATAAAAATTGAAAAATCTAAAAATATTAAATATTAATCTAATTTATTTTTTCTTATTTTCCTTTAATTTTTTTATAAAAAACATAAAATAATATTTTTCTAAAAAATCAAAGTTTCATTTCTTTAAAAAAAAACTCATAAATCCCTAAATCAAAAATTAGCACCGATTCAACCACCGGCCACTGTCCTTCACAGGAAAACCCATCCTATTTTCGTCGTCCTCGCACCAATTCTCACTGTTCGACACCCCTTGCAACACTCAACCCGTTCTCTCTCAATATTTTTTTTCTCTCCAATACCGTCGTCTGTCACAATACCAACAACTTTCACCGTCGATTAAACTAATTTGAAGATGTAGGGTTAGAAATTAAGGTTAGAAATTTGAAATTTTGGGGCATTTTAAAAATCTTCGAAATTGTGAAGTTTTATAATTATTTTAAAAAATTATACAATTCTTAAATATTATTTCATTATAAATATTTATATATTTTTTAATAACTATTACAATTATTTTTTATATTTTCAATCTTAAGTAAAAATTTGTATATTTTATAATTTTATGCATAATTTTAATTTTTTACACATTTAAATACTTTTTAGATTTTTCTTGAATTTTTAATTTTTTAATTTTTTTATAATTTTAAATATGTTTTCAAAAAAAATTTAAATGTTTTTTAAAATTTTAAGTAAATTGTTTTATAATTTTAAATATTTTTTTTAAATTTTAAATGATCATTTACGATTTTGATAACGTGTCACGTACAGACTGTGCCACGTGTCACCATTATAATGACTACTTTTGAATTTAGGGTCAACATTACGAAATGGCTAAATTGATTGTAATTTAAATTTCGAGGGTCTGATTGATCGTAATTTAAATTCTGAAGGCTTAATTGAGAGAAAATTTTTCATAAGAGCTTAATTATTTTTTTTTATTTTTCGTTGAAGGCCAATTTGACATTTAAGCCTAAAAAATATATAACAGTAACTAAGCGATGTTATTAATTTGGAGCTATTGATGATATAATAAAAATTGAAGGATTAAACTATGTCAAATTAAGTATAGTATAGTAGACTAAATTCATAATTACACCAAAACTATTTAATAAAATTCCAACACTTAAACTGACGAAATACTATGTTAAAAAATTCCAATTTCATTAACTTTTTACCTTACGAAAATACAAAGTTGAGCATATAATGATGAAAATACAAACACTAACCAAATATGGGTCAAAATTTAGTGTTTAAGGTTTAATATTCGTTATATATGGGTCAAAGTTAACCAAACTGGCACATTAAATAAATACAATCTCTGGCCCAGAGAAAAATATTACCCATGTTATTTATTAAATAATATGACGTATTAAATATCATACCTACCACAAATGGTTATTTATACTTTTTGTAATACAGACGTGTTAAATTATACATCGGGCTAGTTACAAGCTAATCAAACATGGAATTTGTCAATCATTACTATGCTCTCTATCAGTGACGAAACTAAGTTGAGGTGGGAATGGGCAATCCCCCTATTTATTTATTAAATTAATTTATTTATAAATTTATCCCCCACTCTCAAATATTTATAGTTTGCCTCCCAATCTCAAATCTTGGCTCCGTCCCTGGTCTCTATTCTTTGATCATGCTGCCAACTTATGCACAGATATCTGCATATTTATCTTATTTCCCCTAATTTTATTATAAAACCAATAGTTACCATAATTGTACTACTTTCTCTCGAAATATTTGTAATTGTCAATAGGGAAACATTGCCAATGGTGTTTGTTTTAAGTCCATTAGTAGATTATTAGTATCATTCTCCTTTGGATTGCTGCAAATGAAACATTGGCATGTACTAAGCTAGTTGGACTTCGAACAGGGATTAGTCGTTGGGCCGGTAACGGTAACGGTAAAGCCCTGTCGACAAATATGCTTTCGAGAATTTGAACTTATGTTTACACCCCTAAGAAGGCAAGGTTTGCACCACCCCAAGGAACATGTGTGGTAATAAAATCTTTCAAAACTTCCAAACATAGTGCATTCAACTCGACACTCAAATGTTTGTGACCATGTCCTCCATCAAGGGTTGGAGAAGACACAAATTATCAGCAAATGAAAAGGGAAGAAAATTAAATTGCATGAAATCAGTTACTACAAAATATTTCTTCTAAAAAGGAACTAAATGTGCTAAAAACACATACCAAGGTTAAACCAGTGGGCTAACAAAGAGATCTTCTGAGAAGTGTTTTTCTCCCTAATTCTGCAACCCAATTGTGGACAGTTGCTTGCAAATTACTTATGAAGATCTCCAATGTAGAAGTCGTCAATCATGTCAAATACCCGAGTTGCATGTTGTGGCCTATTGAATTCCACAAAAAGATGAAAATACCAAGTAAGCTTTGGATGTATATAGAAAACCTTAATTGTGTGCGAGTATGACAAACTTTTGATGGATGTTTTGGATGTTGAAAATTGCTTTAGAATGTAACCTTATTTACCAATTTTATGTATGAACTATTCTAACATAAGAGCCAAGCCTATGTAAAAACGGAAAGAGGCAACATGAAATTTTCAAAATTTTACACGTGATTCCAAACTAGGAACAGATGCATACCCGAAAAACCCTTCGGTTGAATCATCTCCGGCATGTGCCAAGATGGCATCACCACCTGGGTGTTCCTCTACATACGAGGTAACATCATAAACCTGCAGTCGTTAGATATAATCATAAACAACATATGTTAATATGGCAAGGAGTTCTGAGTTCCAAAGCCAACAACATGCCAAAGTCACCAATTACCTTGTCCTTAATGATGATCCAACAATCTGTCCTCTTATTATGTAGAGTAACTTCTGACTTACTGTGGGATTTGGATGCCTAATAGAGAGAAAAATGGTTCAAACATGCCTCCATATTATAACACAGCTAAGCATATATGAAATACTACCAAAAGTACAACAAACGAAATTTGAACTCTGAAAAACTGCAAAAATAAAAAGAAATTGAGTGATTTCAAAGTTCCCCAAGATCCATACACGTACCTTAGAATTGTCGGCAGTTGATTTAACCTTGTTCTTATGAGCTGCAATGAAACAAATTTTCACCAACAGGAAACAACAAGCAAAATTATTTTTAGCTGATATTTTACTTGCTATGTAAACAAATAGTAAAAACACATTCGCGCGCACATATTAAATTTTACCTGATTTACCATGCCGCGGTATCAAAGCAAAAGCTCCAAGTAACACAGCTAGAATCAATGCTATAACAGCTATTTCCATATCTCAGAGTTAAGCTTCTTTTTACAGACTAATCTTCAATTATCCAAGTAGCAACCACTTACACAAAGCGTATAACAAAGGAAAGAAAGGTAAATTTAAAAATAAAACAAGCAGTTACTAACAGCATAAAAAGGGATGGATATGGTATCCAAGTCTACTGTGAAACTAAAGAGAGCCTGCTCAAATGTCAAACAAGGAATCGGAGCTTTTTTTTATGTCTATGCTGTAAAAAAGGAAGCGCGCCGTGTCAAATGTACCTTGCCAAAAACATCTACTGTACTTTTTATCATCTAGCACTAAACTGCAAGGCTTAACTGCACCTAGGTGCACACATTGTACCTAAATCTTGAATTTTGATCAAAATATCGAATTAGATAACAAACAGAATCAACTAAAAAGATATGATTGAAAATTACCCTAAGCTCTCAGACTTGACGCAAAAGATGTATCAACTAAAGGGATTCATGTCTTAATGTCAAAGTGGCTCATAATTATCAATCAAATTTCACACGATTCTAAAAACTAAGAATCACATTAGAAATACTAATTATCAACCCTAAAACTGAACTTTCGATCTAACACGTAAACAGTAAAACCGAAAAAGGAAAAGAAAAACATATCCAAGTGAAACAATTCTTCGTAGAAACAGAAAAAATGGCAATCCCCAACTGGAAGAGCTTCAAGGAAGTTAAAAACTAAAACCGCATTTCATTCCTAGCATTCTCAGGTACTTTGAATCTAAAGAATTCAGGGATTCGAATTCGTTTCAAGTACGTTGAAGTTGAATCAAAGCCGAGAACTCATTAGCGCATTCAAATCCCAAACCTTGAAAACTGAAGCTTGGAGTTGAAATCGCAAAAAAGGATTTCTTTACGATGTTGGGAGCAGATCCAAATTAAGAGAGAGAAAAAGGGTAAAATCAGATAAAGAAAGTGAAGCAATAAAGGAAAAAGGATCTAACCTTGAACAGGGAAAACCTTAAAAGATTGGAAAATGGAAATGTTTGTGAAGTATTCCTTTCCCCTTTATTTATGTCGTATGATAATTTTTTTACGATTTTTTTAAAAAATTTATACAAAATGTATAATGTAAAATAATTTAAATGATAAATTTATTCTAAAAAATTAACTTTTATTTTTGTTAAAAAATTAAAAAAGATAAAAAAATGATCGTATCTTATAAAAATTGTTAAATTTTTTAAAATAACATTTTAATTAAAATAATTTTAAAATATAAATATAACAATTTTACTTAGACAAAAGAATTACATCTCCGTTGTAGATATTTCTTTTCTATTTATCCGGTCCGCTGAATTTGGATTTAGGTCCAATTAAAGTTTGGGCTAAGGATTTCTTCCCAACAAATTAGTTTAGTTCTTCTAGTCGGATTTGTTAATTGTACAACTCGAACTGATTTTTGATTGTGTTTATTTATATCAAGTTAAAGCCGTAGAGATGTACTAATTGATCGGTCAAAAATTTCGATATTTATCATAAAAATGTAATTATCTAAGTTAAGACGTTCGTTACAATTAGAACTTTGAGTTTTGGACTCATTAGAATTAATGTTTTAGATGATATATACTCGTCGTATGTACAAAAATTGGATTTAGAAAAAGTTTTATACAAACTTTATATTAAGAAAATAATATAGATTTCTATCATTATCGTGTCTCTCTTTTTTTTTTACTTTATTTTTATAAAAAAATGGTAGTTTTAAAATTTCTAAATCGTTTATACTATTAGAAAACACATTTCTAAATCGTTCCAATTCAAATTAATTTATTATAACGAAGAATCCTAAAATAAAAAAATGAATAAGCTCAATGCTTGCCTGACAAATCAATCATGGTGATTAGCGAATAGAAATTCTTTGTGTTTTTTAATGTTTATGTTTATACTTCGTACTAAAAAAAAATCTTTTTCCTTAATTATTTGCTATGTTGTTTCTTGAATATGGTTTAATTCACTTTAATCAAAACTATTCGATAATATTTTTTTCTGAATTGACTATTCGAGCATATTTAATTAAGATGGAAGAATAAATCATTGTTTTTCCTTGTTCTGTAGCTTTGGCCTTTGAGGCATCTGATTTGTAAATGATATTTTATGGGGACAGTGATGAACAAAAATTATTATTTTTTTCTATTAATGCTTTAACAGTAAAAAGTTAAGCTCTAATTTTAATTTTTAAATATTAAATTTTAAAAATTTTCACTATCACATTTTTCCTGCAGCGGTTATTATTTTGGTTAAAAGTTTCTAAGTAAATTTTTAATGTTTTCAAGCCAATGATGGCAGCTTTAGCCGTCTACCGGAGGTGATTTCTTTTATTTGTTTTTTTATTTTGTTTCCTACTTTTGTTTTTTTTTTGTTTTTCGTTGGTTGTTTTGACCTGTTTTTCATCTGCCGTTATGGCGCGTTCTTTGTTTGCCTCTATGGCACGCTGATATTGAAGACGTTTACAACCTGGTGCATGTTACAATTGAATCTTGCCGCACAACATTGGTGGGTTGGTTGTTTGTGGAGTTAACCAAAGCATTTTTCTCTTTTTTGTTGATTGAAGTAATTCAATGATATGCGCTCTTTCAGCGAGCACTCCAAGATTTGGCTATGATGTTAGATTTGAAGAACACTGATGAAGATTTTATGAGAAGATTTGAGTTTGCTATTCACGTTTGCATCCTCTTTGCTTTTTTACGTTTATTTTTTGTATTTTAGAGTATGCTTATATGTGTATTTCTCCTCGTTATTTTAATAAAATCTCGTAATTTATTCAAAAAAGTATTAAATCTCAAAGTTTAAAAACTAAACCATACACTCTACATCCTAAACCTTAAATATAGTTTTTTTTTAATGTAGAAGAATAAATAGGGCTCAAAAAAGAGAAGATTATTTCTGTTCGATAGTGATTTATAGCTACATTATCCACTTGAATTCTGGCACACAATTTGCATCTCCATCACCACATTTTCTCACCATGTACCCAATAATTATCACATACATACGAATAAAAAAAGTCGATTTTTGGTGTTTCAGCACTAAAAATCAAATTTTAAGCCTTAATTTTAAATTTTAAAATTCTAAAAAATACACTCTACACTCAATACTCTAAACTATAATCTTAAAAGCTAAACTTATATTTTAATATTAGGCGTAAATAGGGACAGAGGATTTTTACTTTCTACTCCACAAATACATGCATATATTATAGATTTATAGTCACCATGACAATATTTATCCAAACCAGCAGCCTCCACGGTTGACTTATTGTGCTCCAGTGCCCACCGTTGCACTGTGCCCCTCCAATAAAGTTATGCAATAAGCTTTTGTCCTTCCCACATACACATATACGGTTAAAATAACAGCCAAATTATATTACTATTAATGTCTTTTTGGTTCGATGAGTAATATGATAGCTCAAACTTTTGTGGGTTTGGCCGCAATCCCGACTTTCCCCCCACTAGGGTGGTCTTCGCCATTAAAAATGGTTTCTCTTTTGTTTCCAAGGTGCTGAAATACTTAATGGTACACCATCGATTTTATTGATTTATGAGAGAAATTGCGTGTTCATAAATTGTTGGTGAAACTCGAACTTTAATACTTATCAAACTATATTAATAAATATTCAATTGTTTGTATCAGTTTATGTCGACTTTTAAATAAAGTATGTTCTTCTTCATTATCGTTAATTGTTTTGTTGTTTGATTCACTTTATAATGAATCAATTTTTTACAGCAATATAAAACGAACGTTGCTTTTTTTTAACTCTAGGGAAGAAAGATGATGCTCCTAATGGGTTTAGAACTCGTGACTTAAGAGAGTATGTAAAACAAAGATGAACAGCTTCACTAACTGATCAAATGTACTTACTCAAATGTAACGTATCTTTTATTGGTTCTCAGTGCTGAATATAGTAGATGGTCAATATCTCAAGAATCTGAGGTGGATGGAGTATAAGATGCTCAATTATCACATATAACATGTTATGATAATTGATACATACTTTGAACCTAATATGACGAGGAAAGTGACGAACAAGATTAGTGTGACGATAAAAACACATTATGTTTTTAGTGAGAAAATACAGATTCGAACATCGAAAATAATATTATTTAGAGGCACATTCATAAATCCTGAACATAATATATATAAGATGATAAGAGAAACTGGTTTATATTTTTTCTTTTAGTATAAGTATATAACATCTTTTGATGTCTGATAATTATATAAATTTAGATTATATTTGAAGTTGAATCAAATTGAATCTCAAAATATTATTATTTATTTCAATTAAGTAAAGATATTACATTCTCATGTCAGAATTCGAACACATACAAAATAAAATAATATAAATATTATTAACCATTAGGTCAATTAGTAGATCTCTAAAATATTATTATTTTAGTATAATATCTTTCGGTGTTTGTTATTACTAACACAAATCCAGTAACAAATAAAAGAGATTAATAAAATAGACTAAGTTGGCTGCTATGATTGTGGGATATAGGGGCAGCCATTGGCATCATGGAAAAGGTGATCCATACAAGGTCATAAAGGCTATATATGGATTAGAAAGAAAATTATAATTAAATAATGAAACGTGTAAAAAATCTAACCTTAAAATTAACAAAGATTTAATAAATATTTAATTTGAAATTTGAGAGAAATAAAATCTGAATTAATACATATTTAAATTAAAAAAGATAAAATTATCCTTAAATAAGAAAAAAAATTGACAAATGATAATCTTACACAGAGGGATGGGAAGGGAAACTCTAGAGAGAAGAAAGTGGGTATTCGTAGTATGTATAGAATTTATAATCTAAAGAAAATAAGAAAATAAAAATGAACAATTTAGTCAACCGACCAAACGTGCTTGTTCCTTAAATAAGAAAAATTAAGACAAATACTTTTCGTTCCTTAATAAACCGTCCCTAGATGAACCTTTGTGAAGATAGTATTAAAATGCTAATACAGACTTTAGGGCACAACTATTCCTAGGAAAATGTAAAATGCCATCATATCATGATTATTAATTAAAATATTACTAAATATAGTGCGGAGATAGCGGTACTTATTTAAATGGTATTATTATAAATGATGTTTTTTTTAATCCGCAATTAAATTAATTTTTGTGTTGATTGTTGATTATGAATAATTTATATATTTTTATTTTTTATATTTGAATTTATTTATTTATTATTTGCACATCTTGTTACGTTTTTTCTGTCTTTTGTGGCGTGTTCTTTCTATTTTTACGGTACGTATTTATCTTATGGTATGCTTTATGATTACTTTTGCAGGGATGTTCGTACGGTGACCCTCACGGCTTTTGTTATTGATTCGTGTTTGTTAGTGGTCTTGGATAACTTGTTATCTTTTAAGTTGTTAGTCGATGTAATCAAAACTATGTGGCTGATTATTGCCTTTGGGATAAAGCATGAAAGGTGGTTGCTGGTTTTGGGGATGTCATATTGTTTGTGTTTTAACAATTCCACAATAACACTTCCTACAATGGACCGCATAGATTTTTCAGTGCAAATAAAAAGTATGATCTGACCGGTACAACGCTTATCTTTTCTTTTTAAATCTATTATTTTTCTATTATTTTTTTATGTTTTAAAATCTTTGATAGATTACATTTCTCATTTTACTTTTATTTATCAATAAAACTGTTTAGTTGATGTGGTAAAAAATATCGTTTGATTTTAGTTATATTGATAGTGTATAAAAGTTATATAAAGAAATACTTCTTCATTAAATTAGATACGGAATTTGGATTAGAGAAAAGGGAGGTAAACATTTAGCTACAATGGAGTTTGACATAACTAGCAAATAGCTTAGTAGTAATAGTTACGAGATTAAGAGATGCACTAATTAATTAAGTGCTTAAAAATATTTATATTATTTTATTTTACATAAATTTAAATTTTGACATTTACTTGAAAATATAATTATATCTACTCAATTAAAAAAATATTGAGACCGAAAACAAAGGTGGTGCGGTTTAGCTGAGATAAAGTTATTAAAATTGAAAAAATGCACTGCCATCAATGGATTTATAGGGAAAGTAGTTAGCTTTCAATTAAGTGTAAAGTACACGAATGGTCACTCAACCATCTCTTAAAATATAAAATGGTTACTAAATTTTTAGAATTTATATAATGGGCATTAAACTATAATTTTATTATAAAATAGTCATTGAACTGTTAATTTTCGTTAATTAGGAGACGTGACAGTTATGAAAATTTATATAATAACATATTTCATCTTCAATATTTACACACTCTCAATTTAGACATCAATAATGAGGGTTAAATTAGGAATAAATTGATTGGTTGTGTCAATATGGAGGATTAAATATTTTATTATTCAAATTTCTGTAACTGTCACATCATCCACTTAACGACATATAACGGCTCTGTAACTATTTTATAACAAAAACTAAATTTTAATGCCTATTATGCAACTTTTAAAAGTTTAATGACTATTTTATATTTTTAAAAATAATTTAGTGACCATTTGTATACTTTTCTCTTCGATTAATATATGAAAAAGAAAAGGTGGGCTTTGGAGGCTTTAAGGGCGTGGGCCGCGCGGTCTCTGCTTCCCATAAAAGAACAAAAATCATATACTTCTTTTTTACCGTTTTTATGACTAAACATTAAAAAATAAAATTTTAAATTTTAACTTTAAATTATATCTTAAAAATATATTATACCCTAATTATTTTAACCATAACTCTAATCTTAAATTCTAAATATTTTTTAGTGTAAGACATAAAAATACAAAAATAGGACAGGAGATTTTTATTCCCGTAAAATTGTCCCAATATTGTTTCCAAATTCTCAGTAACATGCAGACTAGCTTAATTGGTAGGAATCGGATGCATAATCAATTGAATTCGTGATATAATTGTTAGAACCAAAATATATTCAATACGAATATAAACCTAAGATCCATACATGTCAAATCATTAAGAACAAATACTAGATTTGTGGAAGCGTACCTGAATCCATTGATGAAGATTTTCCAGAGGGTTTGATCTTCCAAGATGATAGATTACCTCTTGCCATACAACTCTCAGACGAGGAAAAGAGATATGCAAGTTAACCTATATCAAGAAGATCACTACCCTTTATATAAATTGAATTAAAATAGTTTATTAATATTTACAACTCTGCCCCTCATTGAGTTATAAATCTAACTTATGGTATCTACACTTTTAATTCCATGACAATTTAGTACCTATAACACGTGTAACATAATTGGTCACTTAATTACGTGTTTAACTTTATAATAGCAACGTACATTATACATATGTGCCCACTATTATTGAATTTTAATCCAATAATCTCCCACTTGGGAAACATATGTTTCTTGACAAATGTACAACCTTATGAGCTCAAAAATATGCTATCACGTAATAGGTATTCTATAACAATCTCGTCCATCAATTAGATCCATATAGGATCAAAGCGGTCTTTGCCATATCAATCATGACTGGACCCATCTATGGTCACGTATACAAACATAATCAAATGACATGGATCAATCATGGATGTGTAGCATGGAAATTACATGTAAATGTGAACCGAACATGCCTATTTCCAGCTGGTCCTCTTTAAACATAAGTGAGGTCCTTATCCAAATAAGAAAATAATGAATAAACTGAATACTTCATTTCTGATTAGAAAATAACTAAATACATAAATGTCTTAAAATAAACATAAACATAAAAGCGAACAAATAACAAACTCCCACTTAAACAATAAAATCCTCAAATGATGTAACACCCATATGAGCAGTGTGCTCATGAAAGACCTTGGGTGGTAAACCTTTTGTGAGTGGATCCGCCATCATAGAGTTTGTCCCAATGTGTTATATGGATATTTGTTCACTTTGCACTCTTTCTTTCACAACTAGGAACTTTATGTCAATGTGCTTTGACTTAGACGAGCTCCCATTGTTGTTGAAATATAAAACTGTTGATTTATTGTCACAAAATAATTTAAGTGGTCTTTTTATATTCTCCAAAATACGCAGCAAAGTGACAAAATTCCGCAGCCATATTCCATGATTTGATGCCTCGTAGCATGCAACAAACTCCGTTGCCATAGTGGAAGAAGCTACAAGTGTCTGTTTGGCACTTTTCCAAGATATAGCTCCACCAGCTAACAGATAAATATAGCCTGATGTAGATTTTCTCCTATCTTGGCATCCAGCAAAATCAGAATCCATATACCTTATGACCTCCAAATGATCTGATTTCCTATATGTGAGCATATAATCTTTTGTTATCTGAAGATACCTCATAACCCTCTTGGTTGCTTTCCAATGGTCCATACTAGGGTTGCTTGAGTATATGCCTAACATCCCAACAATGTACGCAATATCCGAACGCGTACATACCTGAGCATACATTAGACCCTCAATAGTTGATGTATAAGGAATCTTATGCATTTCTTAAATTTCAAGATTACTTTTAGGGCATTGGGAAAGACAAAACTTGTCTCCTTCAGTGACAAGGGTCTATTGGTTTACTATTTTGCATGCCAAACCTTTTAAGTACTTTATCGATATAGTTCTTTTGTGACAATCCAAGAATACCCGAGATCGATCTCGATGTATCTGAATTCCTAAAACAAAATAAGCGTCCCCAAGTTCTTTTATTTCAAAATGCTTAGATAGAAATCTCTTGGTTTCGTGCAATAAGCCTATATCATTCGTGGCAAGCAAAATGTCATTGACATATAAAACCAAAAATATGTACTTACTCCCACTAAACTTGTGATACACGCAATCATCAACAATATTCATCTCAAAATCGAACGAGACAAAAACTTGATAAAATTTGTGATACCATTGACGAGAAGCTTGTTTGAGTCCATAAATGGATTTTGTTAATTTGCAAACTATATTCTTTGGGTCTCCCGACTCAAAGTTTTATAGTTGCACCATATAAATTGTATCTTCAATGTCTCCATTGAGAAACGCAGTCTTAACATCTATCTGATGTAACTCAAGATCAAAATGAGCTACAAGTGCCATGATTGTCCTAAATGAGTCTTTCGATGAAACTGGAGAGAAAGTCTTTGAAAAGTCAATGCCTTCGTTTTGAGTATATCCTTTAGCTACAAGACGTGCCTTGTACCTCTTCACATTACCATTTGCATCCCGTTTGGTTTTAAAAATCCATTTACAACCAATTGGTTTTGCACCTTCAGGTAATGAGACAAGTTCCCAAACTTTATTGTCTTGCATGGATTTATACTCTTATTGCATGACATTAATCCACTTTTGAGAGTTAATATTTTGCATGGCCTGATGAAAGTTGATTGGATCATCTTCCGTCATTCTATTTTCATCCTTATTTTCTTGGAGAAACACAATATAATCATCCGAAATAGCATTTCTCCTTTCTCTTGTGGATCTCCTTAATGGCACTTGTTCTTGAAGTTCTTGAGTTTGTTCTTTTGAAACAATTACCTCATCATGATTAGGAGGAAGCTGTTCGATATTATCTTGTTGAGGTTCCGGATTCACTTCTTGATTGATGATCGGTATAGAAACTTGAACACCATCAAAAGTGATAGTAGCAACTGAGTTAAAACTCGATTCCTCCTCAAAAACAATATCCCTAACCTTATTTCTCCCTCCAAACTCAACATCCTCAAAAAATGTTGCAGTTGCCATATCAAAAATATTCTTAATTGTGGGATCATAAAATTTATAGCCCCTAGATCGCTCAAAATAATCAATAAAGTAGCTGCTTACTATTTTGGAGTCCAATTTCTTTTTCATGTAGACTATAAGGCCTTGCCTCAACTGGACATCCCCAAATGTGAAAATGCTTTAGAGTGGGCTTTTTACCCACCCAAAGCTCATAAGGTGTCTTTTCAACTGCTTTAGTGGGTACTCTATTCAGAATGTACGCTGCTGTCTTTAATGTTTCTCCCCGGAGTGACTCAGGTAAGGTAGAATGAGCAATCATGCTTCTTACCATATCCTTAAGAGTCCTATTACATCTCTCAGCAACACCATTCATACTAGGTGATCCTAGCATGGTGTACTGTACGACAATACCACCATTACAGCAAAATACGTCTTTAGCAGCGTTTTTTAAAGCTATAGCGGCATTTTTTAGCGCCACTAAAAACTTTTCTGGCGCTTAAAAAACGTTGTAAAAAGTGCCGTTGAAACCAGCACCATAACAGTTCGCGGCGTTTTCGAAAAAAAATGCAGCAAAAAGTCAATACACCGCTAAAAAACAATTACATTTTCTTTAGCGGCGTTTGTATTTACAAACGCCGCTAATAACTGTTAGTGGCGTTTGTAAATACAAATGCTCGCGAATAACTTTTCTATAGAGGCGTTTATCAATAACACCATATTTCCAAATATATATATAAATTACATATTCAAAATATTTGTTAAATAAAATATTTATTTTATCCTAAAAATATATTGTCACAATTAACTTAAAATATTTTTAAACAAAATATTTATTTAATTACAAAATGTACATTTTGTCGCAATTTAATCCCCTCTACATATTTCATTCTTAAGCCTCTCTTCCCTGATCTACTACCTCTCGATCACCACTAACGCCAACCACCATCCCAAATCCCTATACCAAAAAAATTAAATACAAAAAGTTAATAGCAGTTTCAGACATTTAAAACAATCAATATGCCTTCTACCATAAGCAATGATAATGCTTCCAGAAGAGATAAGAAAAAACAATCGGTTAAGATTTTCGGGAAAGTTAAAAATAATGCTAGATTAATAGGAAGACAAGAGAGCTTACTCAAGTCAAAGATTATCAGATCATTAGAATGTGCATTAGAAATGATGTAACATTTGGAATATTAGAAATTGCAAACATTGCATCAGGAGATATCTATTATCCATATCACAGACAAATGATGTGCATTCCTGACATATATACATGAGAGTAAAATTGCAGTAAGTGTCTTACTTTTCCAAATAGCAAAAATGAAAATTACTTATCCCAATCCACCATATCAACAACTGCTGAAACTCCACCATATCAGAAATAATCCTTGAGCATTAGAGAAATCAGAACTTTCATGAGGAGCAACTATGACATTGAATTACCCTACTTATCCCAAGGATGAGAGCCAACCATATCACTAACATTCTGCAAATAAGACCATAAACATCTACGAGCATCACTCTTATTGCAACCATACACAACCGTAAAAAAGAAATAAGAAACTTTATACACCATGAAGCAGCCAATGCGACAAGATTAAGGCATTTAAAAAGAAATATGAACAAGTGACAAGTGACAAGTGACAAGATTAAAATACCAATGCTGGTAATTAATTAAGCTTAAGCAAAAATTTTATGAAGAAAAACCAAGTAATAAAATACCTTGTGAAGAATACTGTTGCTGATACCCAGAGGATTTCCTGTGAGTTGCAGCACCAATACGCATTGGCCTGCTTGAACATTATACACCATTCATTTCAGTCATGGCATTTGACCTACAAAATGGATATTTACTACTTTTGCAGCTTTAACAGAAGGATATTTAATAGCAAAAGTTACATGCAATAGGCTATCACTAACATCTGCAGCTAAATCTCCTACAAAAATGGAAAGATCGGGACCATTTTCTGAACGCTTGTCTCTCGTGCTAAAAGTTGCCCAGTTCAGACGGAAAGGTTGATCCATATTAGGCATCAAAATGTCACTATAATTTTAGAGAACTTTCTCTGCTGTTGCATGAGAAAAAAATCCCAAGTGTCAATTTAAGTTTAGCAAGCAACTCAAACCTTAAAAACAAAGTTCAATATTTCTTTAACTTTCTTTTCATACAAGTTCCCCGGACTTCCCAATTCAACCATACTTGGTTTTAACTTCTGCAGTCTTACTATCACTATGTGCTAACCACACATTTAAGGCAAATGCAACAAACTTGCATAAATGATACATCTAATTTAGGTCAAAGAGTCAAAAAAAATATTTAATTTATCTTCAATTTAACACTAAATTTAAACATTCATAAAATTCCAAAAACCATTAAAAACAATCACTCTAAATAGCTTTTTGACATTCCAGACCATATGTTCATACCTCAAAATCAAATTCCAAACTTATTTCAGGCTCTACTCAATTAAGCCCTTTTGCATTATTTCTTTTTAAATGCCTTGCAAAGCCAAATAAGGTATTGACCTCATTCTGTCACCCAATTTACTAGTTCACACACACCTCATTCCTGACATTTGATTGGCAGTCAAGTATAAAACCATACAGCTACATGTGCGAACCACAAAAAAGGCACAAATGCCTTAATCATAGGACAAATCCTATTCACAATTTTCTTCAACTAATGTAAAACAATAAGCAAAATCGATTATTTGGTAATTACCTCAGTGATATGGTCAAGGACCTTTTCCCTTTTCGCAGACTCTTCTTTGCTCTCGTAAAGCCCAGACTCTATCAGAAATTGAAAGAAGGAAAACATCAATTAAACATCACTAAAATAAGCAATACTTAACAAAAATACATGCATAGCATTACCTTCTCTAATTCCGTATTCCGTTGAATATCAACCTCACTTGGCCCTGCGAGTGATATAGATTTTGTTATTCCATGCTTCTTTGGAGGTTGTGATTGCTGAAGCAAAGATGCATTAGGGCTCCAATTATCCATCGATTTCAGAAATTAACAAACCCTTTTATACGACACAAAATACACTCAAGCTTGAATTTAACCCCAAACTGACACAAACTCAAGCAACTGTAATGAGAATCAAACAAATTTAACAATAAGGTAATGAAATCTAAATTGCAATATAAGCCGAATTAAAATGAAAGCTTATTTTCCCCCTTTTTAGGCAGATACGATTTTAAACACAAAAGACGAACGAAACAGAAAACAGATCGAAATTCTAAATTTTTGAAGGGAAAGGGAACTACTTGGAAATTTCAACGAAGAAGGCCAAACACGAAAGGAATATAGTACCAGATCTAGACTCGATATTAAAGAGCAGTGCAGGAAGACGAGAGAAAGAGAGATGAAAGATCGATCACGCGGGAGGGAATAGACAAGTAGGTTTCAGCGGGGAAAGGCAGCGTTGCTTTTGGTGATCGGGTGAAGGAGACAGAGATCGACGACAGAAGAAAGCTAGGGATCGTGGGTTTGATTTGGGGATCGGGTGAGGGAGAGTGACTGAGAGTGGGGTATATCTTTAAAATGAAACGGTGACCTATTGTGTCGTTTCTGTTTTCAGACGCCACTAAAAAATTATACATTTGCGGCGTTTGATCTATAAACGCCACTAAAAACTGTACATTTGCGGCGTTTTATATACAAACGTCACTAAAATTGTACATTTGTGGCGACTGGTTGCAGCGTTTATTATTTAAGTGATGTGAATTTTGTCATTTGTGCCGTTTTTATGTAAACGCCGCCAATTGTGCAACATTAGCGGCGTTTACTTCTAAAACACTGCAAAAAATATTGCTATATACCAAACTTGGTGTAGTGCACATTCCTCTAGGAACTTTGTAAATGGTCCTGAACGCTATTTACCTGATCCATCATATCTACCGTAGTACTCACCACCACGATCAGATCAAACTTTCTTAATTATTTTGTTGAGTTGATTCTCAACTTTAACTTTATAGGATTTGAACACGCCCAAAGATTGAGATCTTTCATGAATGAGATATAGGTACCCATAACGTGAGTAATCGTCTATGAATGTTATGAAATATTGTTGACCATTCCAAAATGTCGTAGGGAATGGCCCACAAATATCAATATGAATTAATTCTAAGACGTCTATAGAACGATTGTCACCTAATCTCTTAGTTTTGGTATGCTTTCCCTTGATGCAATCAACACAAACATTAAAGTCTGTGAAGTCAATGGACTCTAAAATACCATTAGACACAAGACGCTCAATCATACACTTTGATATATGACCTAAGTGTATATGCCATAATGATGCTGAATTTTCTTTATCTAATTTTTGCTTAGTATCACGTTATTCCACATGCAAGGTTTCATTATATGATGCAATTGTACCTAACAAATAAAGGTTGTCATAAGCATTTAAATAACCAGTTCCAACAATACTTGAATTTAAAGACAAAGTAAACTGATTGTTTCTAAATGAACAATAATAACCAAATTTGTCCAACAAAGAAACTGAAACTAAATTTCGTCTAAAAGACGGAACAACAAAAGTGTCTTTCAAATCCAAATAAAAAACAGTTCCTAACAACAACCTAAAATGCCCAATTGCTTCCACTTCCACCGATTTTCCATCGCCCACAAAGATGTTTCTTTCACTATCACTTGGCTTTCGGTAGCTCAGGCAACCCTGCATAGAAACACTTATGTGAGTAGTAGCACCAGAATCTAACCACCAAGTGTTTTTAGGTACTGAAGCTAAATTAACCTCGGAACAGACCAAAGTAAGATTCATACCTTTCTTTGCACGCCATGCGTGATATTTGGTACAATATTTCTTCATGTGTTCAGGCTTGTCACAAAAGAAATAATTATTTGGAACTTTCTCTTGTTTATTTTGAGCTGGACCTTTAGCAGCTTCATTATGATATTTCCTTTTCTTGCCTTGTCTTTAGAGGCACTAGACAAATGAGCACTTTGAGTTTTCTCACGCTTCAACATTTATTCCTCTTGAACACAATGAGAAATTAACTCATTTAAAGTCCACTTCTCCCTTTGACGGTTATAACTAATTTTAAATTGGTTAAACTGTGCAGAAAACGATACCAAAACCATAAGGACGAGTAAATCATCAGAAAACTCGATTTAAGTGCCTTAAGTTTTGAAGCAATATGAGACATTTCAATAATGTAATCCCTTATATTTCCTTGACCCTTGTACTTCATAGACATCAAAGAATTCAGAAGTGATGTCATCTCAACCTTATCGTTTTTAACAAAACGTTGCTCAATATTGTCAAGGAAATCCTTAGCCTGAATTTTTCCATAATCTGCACCCCTAAAGGTTTTCGGAATGCTATGTTTCATGATCTTCAGACTCATGCGATTAGAACATTCCCACCTCTCAAAATCCATTTTTGCATCAGGGGTGCTAGCCGCAGTGAGAGGTGCAGGTTCTTCCCTTAATGCAAAGTCTATGTCCATACATCCATGCACTATCAGTAAATGCCTTTTCCATTCCTTGAAATTCTTCCCATTAAGCATGGGTATAGAATTGACATTAGCAGATATTGTGGCAGCAGAAGAACTAGTTGAATATAGAACAAAAGAATAATAAATAAATAAATAACCATGCTCACACCAATAATTCATAAGTAAACAAATAAATTCAAAATAATGACTACTTCCTCTCAAGATACCAAACACAACATTAATATCAAGTCTTTGGACAGTAATATTAACTGTAAGCGGTACTCTTGTTGTAGCAATCGAACATAGACAATAAACTATGTCGAACAACATGTTAATCTTTGGACTAACGTATTGCACACATAAAATACCTTATAATTGTCACACATTTTATTACCACATGTGTTATTTGAAATTCGGCCAAATTAATTTTCATTTGGGCCAATTAATAAACGCATGAATTACAAAAACACAAACATCTTAATATTTCAAATAAGTTAATTTACGCAGAAGCGGTCACTTTGGTGACATCGTTTTTCGATTAACCCACTAAAATATTATACATAGCCAAAACATGAATTTATTTGTTTCTAAAGATTTATCTTTATACCTAATGATCAAAACTGAAATTTTGATCCAACCGAATTAAATACATATTTTAAATAAAATATATATCATAAATGTAACCTAAGTATGTGATTGCTAAATGAGCAAAAACAATACAACATTTAAAAGCAATTTCATATTCTGGAAATAATATTTCAAATATATATATACCAAAGTTGAAATTCAATTTCCAATAACTTAATTAAAGTGTTAATAAAGGAACATAATAATTGCAAAACGTTTAAATTGCACAGAAACATTATTTGCCAATTCCCATTTACTAACACAATAAGAAGTTATCGCACATGGTGAATCAGCAACCGGATAAGACAGAATATACCAATCAATCGAAAATTCAAGACTAAGATCGAACCCTAATTTAATATTCAATTTTCGATTAACCCAAATCAACATAGATATACAGTAAAAGATTCCAAATCAGCAAATAACGATGGAAGAATAAATAACCCAAAAATATGATCTCAATGATTCGACATAACCTGTCTCTGATGCCACTTATTAGAACCAAAATATATTCAATACGAATATAAACTTAAGATCCATACATGTCAAATCATTAAGAACAAAGACTAGATTTTCGGAAGCGTACTTGAATCTATTGATGGAGATTTTTCAGAGGGTTTGATCTTCCAAGATGATAGATTATCTCTTGCCACACAACTCTCAGACGGGGGAAAAGAGATATGCAAGTTAACCTATATCTCGGGGACCACTACCCTTTATATAATATGAATTAAAACAGCTTATTAATATTTATAACTCTGCCCCTCATTGAGTTATAAACCTAACTTATGGTATCTACACTTTTAAATACATGACAATTTAGTACCTATAACACGTGTAACATAATCGATTACTTAATTACGTGTTAAACTTTATAATAACAACGTACATTATACATATGTGCCCACTATTATTGAATTTTAATCCAACAATAATGACTATAAATTTTACATTGGAATCATTACTCTTGTAAGTCAAAATATCCATGGTCAGTCAATATTTTAAAAAATATTTTGATTTATGGAAAATGTGAGTTTAAAATTTAATGGAAAAGAAAAACAAGTAGAGAAGAAACGAACTTGAGAACATGGTGACAGCCGTTAGTTTGGGTTGAGGGGTCTGTTCGGTGTTTTCGGTGATTACGATGATTGATGAAGGTGGATCAAATTTCTAATAACATTTTTTTTTGTTAAAGATTAAATTAAGAGAAAATATATCATGTATTGGCGGTATTTTTTCCAAACATTTAGTTTTTATGGTTTAAAGCTATGATTTTAGTGTTTTGTGGTTAGGTTGTAAGGTTTAAAAATAGATTTTGGTCATGTTTGACAATTAGCGGATAGCAGATTACATTAACTGATAGCTGATTACATTAACGGATTGTATTAGCCGACTGTATAAAAGTGTTTGATAAAATTAACTGATAGTTGATAGCTGTTTGATTACTTAAACAAGCAAAATCACATATAAGGACATAATTATATTCGATACTTATTTGAATAGTTTATTAGTTATCAATATTTTGTATCTATTATTTTTAGGACAGCCTCCTCCTTCACCACCACCACCCACTTGATTCCTCTGTTTCTTGTTCTCCCTCGCATACCTTCACCACCCTTGAACCTCACCCTTCCTTGCCTCCTAAATCTTGCTTCTCTTCTCTTCCATGTCACCTTGCTTCTCTTCTCTCCTCTCCACAAATTCAGTGATGAAATTCAGTGAGCAAATTCAACGTTTTGAAACTTCAATGACAAAAACATGTTTGAAAGTAAAGTTCATTGATAATTTACGTAATTTATCCTTTTTTAAAGTGATAATCTTATAAGTTAGGGTAAACTACACAGGAGACCACCGATCTTTGAGGTTGGTGTCGAAATGGCCACCAATCTTTTAATTTTGTCAAAATGACCACTCAACTATTGATAATCTTATAAGTTAGGGTAAACTACACGAGAGACCACTCAACTATTATTTTTAGGGTTTATGGTTTATAATTTTTTTAGTGTTTAGGGTTTATAAATTTTTTAAATTGTGCACAAACTATATTTTTTAGGGTTTAGAGATTTTTTTAAATCATACACTAACCATAGTTTTTAGGGTTTAAGGCTTATAAAATTTTTAGGGTTTAGGGTTCATAAATTTTTAGGTTTTAGGGTATATAAATTTTTAGGGTTTATAAAATTTTGGGTTAGATGTTTTTATGCATCATAAGTGTGTCGTGTTCGAATCCCCTAAAATCACATTTAATTATTTTTTCATGGCATTAACAATTATATAACTCATATATTAAATTTGTGTTTCATGTCATGAATATGTGCCTAGCTTAGTGGCAAAGGCTTTCCCCCTACATTCAAGGGATTGTGTGTTTGATTCCCCCAACTACATTTGTCTAATGCTTTGATTTTTCTCTCCAATAAGGTGGTGACACGTGTCACCACCTGACATGTGTAACCACCCAATTGGAGGAGGAAATTAAATTAATTTAATTTAATAAAAATAGATAAAGTCCTCCAATCAGGTGCTAATACGTGTCACCACCTAATTGAATAATTAATTTATTTTATTAAATTGAAACTAGGATTAAATTGATTAAATGTAAAAATCGCGGGGACTAAATGTGTAATTATACAAGTTTTTGTTAACTGCTACGTCAGCCTCTCCGTTAGGTTTTAACGGCTATTGGCTATATTGGAACCATATCAATAGTTGAGTGGTCATTTTGACAAAATTGAAAGATCGGTGGTTATTTCGACACCAACCCCAAAGATCGGTGGTCTTCCGTGTAGTTTACCCTATAAGTTAATGATTGTTCTTATTGTTTTAATTGCATTTAAGATTTCTTTTAACAATAATACAAATAATGTGTTTGACAATGTTTAATCATATTTTTTATAATTTATTAATAAAATATTAAATTAATTATTTAAAGAAATAACATATACTTTCATTATATAAAAATTTATTTTTTAATTTTTTTCATGACCCTTAAAATATCTAAAACAACTCTATTAATACACAATTTCTATCATGTTAATAAAGCTATATTATTATACGACTATATCTAAAATAAATATTATATTATAATCGCATTCAAATCAATATGTTAAAAAATAAGAACATAGTATAACACTATCTAAGATGATCTACAAGATAAGACACCTACATGATAAACCCTTAATTCATTAAAAAAAAACTTGGCATCTAAAACATGAACAAACAAAAAATGAAATCCTAACCATTATACCAATACTTGACTGGCCTAATCCAAAGAGAGAGAAGAAAAATGATCAATCCGTTAACAAAATCCCTGAGATAATAAACCCTAACATCATGATTCAAATCTCAACCTCAATAGGAGACTGACCTAATTCAGAGATATTGGCAGTCTCAACCAAAGTGGTTGGTCAGTGCGCTACGTCTAGGGTGCAACGTCTTAATTTAAAGTTAAAAATGTATAATCTAAAATGTTAAAAAATAAATAATTTTAAAATATTATCATACAACCGTAATATTATATTTTTTGGTATTATTTTAAATTTATATTTTTACGATAAATTTCAAATTTATTATAAAATCATAAACAATATTTTAAAATTTATTAAAAAAGTTATCAACCTAAAATATTATTAAAAATATAATATTTTAATTTACATATTTTTAACATTTTTATTATATCAATTTTAGCCTTAAATTAAACGGTTTTCCCTTGCACTAACGCGTGCTCTGCTTATTTATGAAAAACCCTAATTAGAAGGAGCAAATCAGTGATCGTCACGTCATTATTTTCGTCCGGTAGGACAGTTATACCCTTGTAAGGCAAAGGATTCTGATTGGTCCATAATGGCGCAGTCCAATCTGCCCAGTTCCGAAGAATCCCCAGCATCAATACCACTAACGGACGAAAGTACCCTGCTCCACTTCATCTGACGGTCACTATTCATTTCCATAAACTCAGAGAAATGCATCAGACGATCAACCGGCCAATAAATTCTCAACACACAAGTGAGTGATTCCAGCAACTTTTTTCCCTCTTTTTTCACCGAGGTGTTTAGAACGGATTTTGTTCTATATATATGCAGTGCGGAGTGTCTTGCTTCTTGTATCCTCTCCGGTTCTCTCGTTTTTCTTAGTCTTTTGTCTATCAATGGAGTTTTTTCTTGTTTATATTTTGTTTCCAGTTTTAGTTTCTACTGTTGAATTTGCTGTTCTGTGAAAAGAGGAAAGATCAGTGTCAAAGACACTTGGGTACGTGTCACCGACACGAGTGCATGCTGCATGATAGAGAGAGATCGAAAAATAAGTGAGCAATAAAGACTAGTGGATGAAGATGAACAAAGGGATGAATTTTTTTCTTCTTCTTCCCTTTCTAGTTGTTTTGATGTTGGGGTTTGGGTTCTTTCAGTTTCCTAGCTTATGATTCTTACCAGGTTTGGTTTTCGTTTTGTTTTCTTTTTTACCTTGGTAGGAAGAAAACCCTAAAACATGTCGTTTTTGAACCGTTTTTACTGAAAACGGCATGGACCGTGGATTTTAAGGTCTTACTGTCGGCACTTTTTTCCCCCGTAAATAGGTGTTGAAGTGTTGTTGTGTTGTCAGATCTGACTCTTGGGTTGTTTCGCAAACGCTTTACCATTCGTTCTTCTTCTTTTTACCATATTTGTGTTCTCAAATTCTCATTCACTGGGACATAGAAATTGACAGAAGAGAGTGAGCACACAGAGGTACTTGTATAAGGCTATACTATTGTTTTTGTGTGCTCATGTCTCCTTCTGTCAGCTTCCAGTGCCGGAATCAGATCTTTCGGTCACTTTTCGGCCTGTTTTTGTTCCATAGACTCCCTTATTACCTTACTTTACCTTCTATCTTTACCAATGTTTTGTCTGGAGAGGAGTCCAATTTGACTGCAGGCGCCGGTGAAGATGGTGTGTCGTTCACTCGTTTGGCTATACCTAATTACCTATTACTCTCCCTCTCTCTCAATATGATTAATTTATGCTACTTAACTTTTAAAATACAATTAATGGATTCAAAGCGTGGCTTTTGATGCTATTCACTGTGCAGATTTAGCGGCAAAACGATGAAATAGCATGGGACCATTCACGTTATCCAGTGCCTACAAGTAGCTAGAATGGTCCTCCTCAACCACCCTCGTATATTTTTCGTGGATATTTGCTTCTTGTTAGTACTATCTTCTTCATCTTTTACTCTATTTTATTCCTGCGCATGCAATCATGTTAGGTATTGACCTAGAAATTTGTCTTGTTTGGAGTTTCTTTTCACTCGAATCCAGCAGTACCAGGTTGCCTTGTACTCTCAGTTGCTAATGGAGCTTTCTTTTCGTGAGTTCATTTTATAACCCTATCCTTATAACAGTACCATGCTGCTTATTTGTAAAACTGTTTGCCTTATATGTTCCTATTGCAGGGAGACACTGTTTTTTTGAGTTCTGTACTTGTTTTTCTTGTATGCCAAAAGCTGTACCTGTTGGAGTCTAACTATTTCTTGTATCTTCAAAAGCATATAATTAGCTCTATAATTGATTTGTACCTAAGGTAAAGGGTTACATGCAATCAAAAATTTGCACTGCGAGGCATTCTTTTGGGAAATGGAAACATTTTACTTTCAGTCATAGATGTTTGTGCTTTAATTTTGTCCCGATTGCATCCTTTGTATGTTGATTTGTTTAATTTTGTCTGAAGGTTGTGGATCTCCTTCAATATCTCCATTGCTTGTACCAATATAGAGCTGTAATGAATATTAAAATGATTTACTTATTAAATGAGCTTGTGGTGCTATAAATTTACAACTCCGTATATAAGTTTATGTTTACCATTTTGTTTGAGTTGATTATTTCATCGAACAGGATGGTATTCGAGTCGTCTTTGTTAATAATTCCACTTGACTTTAGCGGATGCTAGCTAGATCTGTTGTTTTTGATTGCATATTCAATATTATACATACATAGGGAACCAGTGAGTTGATTTTTTTTCTTCAATATACTGTGTATAGCTGTCTAGGGTTAGCCACCATATCTTGCTTGCTTATACTCTATAAATAAAACGTTGGAGATGATAGTATAACATGTATACGACTTGTATCGATTTAACTGGTGAATGTCATGCATTGTTCTTCTCCATTGTTGCATCAAAATTATATTTGCTTCAGTAGTGTAGCTTCTCTTGTAAATCAACCGTACTCGGTGGTTGTTGAGTAAATAAATTATTGTTTCACCTTTCAAAGTTGATAGAGAAATCATTTGTCTATATAAAGTTTATAATAATCAAGCAATAAGTGCTGCCCCACCTTTATCTGAGTGGGGTTTTGCTTTAATAGCTTTTATTATGCTTAGTGCAGTTGAAGGTCCCCCAACACTCTTAATCAACAAAACCACAAATGATTTGATGGTATTGGTAGTCTTTGTATAGGTGGCCAAATTGTGGGATCCTTAATGTCATGTAGCTTGTCTGAATATCAAGCTAGACCGTGCTTTTTTTTTTGTTTAACCAACATTACTAGTTGGCCAATGAGTTGGATTGGGTTTTGCACAGTCCTAATATGGGAGCTACCCTTCCTACTTAGTTTTCTCTATTCACAATATCAAAATTTGAACACCTGACCTTGTTTTAGGGACCTAACGTCTTATCTTGCTAGAACAACTAGTTGTTGGTAAGCTAGACCGTGCTTTTAATTCTTAATAATGCATGTAGAAGGAGAAGAAAGTTAGAAATGAATATAAACATCATCTTTTTGAAAAATTCAAACATTGTATTGATTTGAATTTCGGGGTGTGGTTGCTTGTATAAGTCTCAAGGCATTGCACTTATGATTGTAATAGATTAACCGCATGAATCTATGATCAGTTTGTTGTTTTAAGCATATGAGCGTGTTCAACATGGATGTGCATGTGACTTTGAGAAGCTGTGTTTCTAGTTTCAGAATCTCCCTCGTTCCTTAATAGGTAAACTTGATTTGTCCTAATTAATTATAAGCTTTCTGTTGTTTCTGTTGCATTTAATAATACAAATTATTGGTCGGTGTATGTAAATCCCCTACGACGAGTTGAGCACCATCATGTTTATAATTTTCAAAATTGCAGGACATCAAATCATGATACTGCTTGGAGCCATTTTGAAAAACCATAAGAGTCTATGGAGAAAAGTGGTAGATCAGTTTGTGGTTTTGAGACTAGAGTCCTTTTACTATTAGGCTGTAGGGTTCTGGATTTATGTCGGACAATTGTTAAAGAGAACATATGCAAATAATGTGATGATAGGGGAAGGAAGCATATTTTGATTGTATGAGTAGTCAGACAATTGTTACTTCCGAAGTTTGTAGGAAAGGATTTATGTCGGAATAACCACCAATTTGCTGTTGCTGAATTAATCATGCTAATACATATGGTTTTAAATGTGTATGGTTTCCCTCCTACAGGTTCTATCTCTCTTTTAGGCTGTACAGTCTCACGAATTAAACTCGCTGATACACGAGCTAGGATTAACACGATCTCTCATGCACAAGGTAGATTTACCATTCTTACTCTAAATTGAAGCTAATAATTTGCCTGAATATCATTGCGCTTGTACACTTGTGATATTCCAAGTTATTTAGCGAGCAAAACGGAAGTGGTTTCTATTTCTACGACTTAAGCAATGAGCTCGTCTTCTTCAGATTAAGGTGTGTCCCTTGTCATTAAAAGATGGATACACAGTCGACCAGTCTCTCAATGTGGGCATCGACATCATTGCTTGTGCTGTCATCTTTGCATAACATATCCCAAAGGTTCCAACCGCTACGAACTGTTTTCGACGTTGAGCCCTGACTGAGTACAGTGAGATCGAAACTGATGGCATGTCGAAAATGATAATCCAAAATGCTACTCGTGGAGAGTAATACAGAAAAATCTTTGGAAGCACATAGCCTTTGATCCAAACAATCAACAATGAGCTTTCCTGGACTTGGATGGACCGTGGGTGCTGCATTAAACTAGCTTTGTTCCATACCAACGTGTCTCTCGACCATAAGCCATCTTCAGAAATTGGATAAGATCAGATAACAACCGAGTTAATCTTAGCTTTTTTGTTGTTGTGCCTGCACTAGAAGTTTTGAATAACATGGCCAGTAGTTTATTAGGGATGCAAATGAATGGAGTTTAAACAAATAAATCTCCACTTATGTTTGTTGGATTATTTTTAGCTTTGTTTACGTTCGATTCATTTTTGTTATGAATTTTAAAATTCGTGTTTGAATATTTAAAATTACGTGTTCATTTTCTTTTGTTTAATGTTCACAAATATTTTTATTTAGTGTTCGTGAATATTTTCATGTAGCATGTTTGAGAACATTAAATGAATATATAATTAAGTTTCCATAAACGTCTTAGTTTTAGGTCTGGGGATTTCATTTAGGGTTTAATGTTTAAGGCTTCAAGTGTATAAATTTTGAATTTAGACGATTTGGTTAGAATTTATGGTTTATTGTTGAAATTTAGGGTTTGAAGGTTAAAACTTAAATTTCTAACCATATTACCCTAAAACTTAAACTATAAATTTTAACCCCTAATCCTAAATTCTAAACCCCTAATCATTAAATCCTAGATGAAGTTTTAAACTCAAAAATTAAGAGCGATTGTGAAAATCTTTCATTTTCACCACCACTGCAGGAAATATTTTCACTTAAATAAATGTGTTAAACTTATAAACAAGCTAATAACGAATTTTATTTATAAACATTAACAAACTTAATACACCTCAATTACAAATTTATCCGTTCAATATATAAACATGAAGTATATTTTATTTAACTTAATAAACATGACGATCCATTACGGTAATTTTAAATGAATATATTTTTATTTAATTAATTAAAAAAATGACTCACTGTCAGTTCACGTAAAGTAAACTTGCGTCCTACAAAAAGCGAATTTCAAGCTCGTGTCATACTAAAAGTTAATTCTATGTTAAAAAAGTGTTAAATTAATTTTTTTTCTTACTCAACACGAAACTCGCGTTTTGTTAAAAAGCGAGTTTTAAACTTGCGTCGCCGTCCTATAAAAAGCGAATTCGCCTTGTGACCGATTTGAAATATTTTTTCAAATAATTTTAAATAGAGTTTATTATTCTAATTAAATAATAAAAAAGATATTAATTTAAAATTACCATCCATGACCATAACCAATGACAGTAACCGACAGTTGATTACGAATAGACTCAGCACCAGATACCATACCACACGGTAGATAAGAAGAAAAATCAAAACCCAAGGGGCATAAAAGTGAATTAACGAAAAGATAAATATACATTCTCCTTTCTTTTTCCAGATCTCATTTCACCGTCTCCCTTTTCAAAGAGAGAGTTCCCCCACCGTCAAAATGGAGTCTCGATCCAGATCTATGAACAAACTCAACAACTCGATCGTATGGCCGATTCTCTTCCTCGTTTTGATCCACGGTTCTCACTGCTTCTACCTTCCCGGTGTCGCCCCCGAAGACTTCCAGAAGGTAGACTTCCGATTTCTCTCTGTGTTTTCCCTCTGTTTCTTCCTTTTTTTGCTCGATCTGGTTCGAATTTGTGAAAGAATTATAGGATTCATATAAGATCCTTCCTGGACGGAGAATTAATGAAAGTTTTGTGTTGGAAATGAAAATAACTTGTCAGATTCAGCTAGGTTTTTTCATTAGAATAAGTTTACTTCATTTATCACTCGATGATTTCTTTTTCCGTTTTATTATTTTATTTGAAAGCGTTCAGCATGCATCCTTTTAGCTAATTTATAATTTATTCCATGCTTGCATTTATCCAAGGCATCTGAGATTCCACTCTATGCTGCTCATGTTCTGTAATGCTACCTAGAATGATATTGTTTAAGATTCAGGCATTGTATTCTTAAAAAGAGATTTAATTTACATAATGTCTTAATGGAAGCACCGAAGCCTACTTGATCTTTATGGTGATTAACTGCATACTGTTCTGTAATGCTACCTAGAATGGTTATTGCTTAAGATTTAGGAATTCTATCCTGGAAAGAGATTTAATTTACGTAATGCTTTGTGGAAACACCAAAGCATGCTTGACCCTTATGCTGATTGGTTATATAGTGCTTATCACGCGTGCTAATTGGTAATGATTTTGATTAAACCACTTCAGGTTCTCACTACATGCCGTGATATTTTGGGGAGTGTTCATTGAGGAACCATTTTGGCCTTCTTTAGTTTTAACCATTTTGGCCTTTAGTTTTGACTCTTTTGTTGGGGTTTGCAGGGAGACCCTTTGAAGGTGAAGGTGAACAAATTGACATCTATAAAGACTCAACTTCCTTACTCGTACTATTCGCTTCCTTTCTGTCCACCTGAAAAGATAGTTGACAGCACAGAGAATCTTGGGGAAGTGCTTCGCGGTGACCGAATTGAAAACTCTCCTTATGTGGTCAGTTATTAGTAGTATTTCTGTTGATTTAGGGCTGATTGTTTATTTTATGGCCATTAATCTGTTGACTTCAATTAATGCAGTTCAAAATGCAAGAGCCACAAATGTGCTCTGTTCTTTGCCGCATTACTCTTGATGCCAAAACTGCAAAGCAGTTTAAGGAAAAGATTGGCGATGAATATCGAGTCAATATGTATGCTATATTCTGACATGGAATTCATCTTTCAATCTTTTAATAACTAGTTCGTAGGTTCTCTTTCTAATTAATTTGTGATTCACTTGACAGGATACTGGATAACCTCCCCCTTGTTGTTCCCATTAGAAGATCAGGTCAGGATTCTTCTGTTGTTTATCAGCTCGGCTACCATGTTGGGCTCAAGGGCCAATACACTGGGGTAAACATTCTATCTACTAAAAGCAAAAATTCTCTAGTTTGTGGATGTATTGACTACTATGTCTCTGTATGCTTATGTTTTCCGATTATATACAGAGCAAGGAAGAAAAGTATTTCATTCACAACCATTTAGCATTTACTGTCAAGTATCATAAGGATTCACAAACTGGCTCTGCTAGAATTGTGGGATTTGAGGTTAAACCATTCAGGTTAGTTCCTTTGAATTCTAGCATATTCTAATATTTTTTAGTTCTAGGTTTCTGTGGCTTAGATTTTTGTATCAAGTTTTATACATTTTCTTTGTGTTCTAAAACAATGCAGTATTAAACATGAATATGAGGGGACATGGAATAAAAAAACTCGTTTAACAACATGCGATCCCCATAATAAGCGCACAGTTGTGAATACTAACACTCCTCAAGAAGTTGAAGCAAACAATGAGATAATATTCACCTACGACATTGAATACCAGGTAAGTTCTTCAACTTTAATTTTTTTTTAGTGTTGACAGTTGCAATGTTCATTTTTTTTCTGTGTCGACCATGACTGTTCTCTAAAAGGAGATATTCCTTTGTGTTTAAGCAGATTCTGCTGACAAATTATCTCTTAGAATAAAAAAAATCTCTAGTGCATCTCCTTTTCTTGAAGTAAAGCTAGCTTCAGTCGCCTATGAGGTGCTAATATTCTTAAATTTTCCTGTACAACTTTCAGGAAAGTGATGTGAAGTGGGCATCTAGATGGGATGCATATCTTTTAATGAATGATAACCAAATACACTGGTTCTCAATTGTCAATTCTTTGATGATTGTTCTCTTCCTTACGGGTATGGTAGCAATGATCATGCTAAGGACACTTTACCGAGATATCTCTCGGTATAATGAACTTGAGACTCAAGAAGAAGCCCAAGAGGAGACGGGATGGAAGCTTGTCCATGGAGATGTTTTCAGGCCTCCATCTAATTCTGACCTACTGTGTGTCTATGTTGGCACTGGTGTTCAATTTTTGGGCATGGTACTCGTTACAATGATTTTTGCGGTTTTTGGATTCCTTTCCCCTTCGAACCGAGGTGGTCTTATGACAGCTATGCTATTACTTTGGGTCTTCATGGGCATTTTTGCTGGCTATGCCTCTGCCCGTCTATACAAAATGTTTAAAGGAGCAGAGTGGAAGAAAATAGCTTTCAGGACTGCATGCATGTTCCCAGGCATTGTCTTTGCCATCTTTTTTGTCTTAAATGCTCTCATATGGGGCCAGAAGTCTTCTGGGGCTGTTCCTTTTGGGACAATGTTTGCTCTAGTCCTCTTATGGTTTGGAATTTCAGTTCCACTTGTTTTTGTGGGTGGTTATGTCGGGTTCAAGAAGCCAGCAATCGAGGATCCTGTGAAGACAAACAAAATCCCCAGGCAAATCCCCGAGCAGGCTTGGTATATGAACCCTACTTTCTCTATTCTGATCGGAGGAATACTTCCATTCGGAGCTGTCTTCATCGAGCTGTTCTTCATTCTTACCTCAATCTGGCTGAACCAGTTCTACTATATCTTCGGTTTCCTCTTCTTGGTATTCGTTATCCTCCTTATCACTTGTGCTGAAATAACCATCGTGCTTTGTTACTTCCAGTTATGCAGTGAAGATTATCTGTGGTGGTGGAGGTCATACCTCACATCCGGCTCCTCGGCTCTGTACCTCTTCCTCTATGCTACATTCTATTTCTTCACAAAGCTCGAGATCACCAAGCTGGTTTCAGGGCTCCTATACTTTGGGTACATGCTGATTGCTTCATATGCATTTTTTGTGCTAACGGGCACCATCGGGTTTTATGCATGCTTTTGGTTCACCAGACTTATCTACTCATCTGTCAAGATTGATTAGTGTGTAAAATGGGGATATATGCTTTATGGTTCTGTTGTCTTCTTCGATGAACGTCGTCTTAGGTTAAGATATACTGGTTCTTTCAGATGTAAACTTTAATTCCCATTTTTGAACTGAGTTCATATTTTTATAGTTGATTGAAATATGCCATTTTATTCTGATTTTTGTTAAGAGGGGCCTTCTTGTGATTCTTTTTATCATTCATTCTCGTGTTGTATTAGAAATTTCTGGCTTTGATGATTATGTAGTAATACACTTCTAGTCTTTCTATTCGTTTATTTACAGAAAATGCGAAACCAATTGGGCAAGAAATTGTTTTATTAGCAAAGAACTCCAATGTTTTTGGATGTCCAGATACTACAGCAAGAAATTACTTCACATGTTTAATAATTCCTTCAATTCGCTCTTACTTTGTTTCTATTACTTCTTTGGCAATTTGATATAGTTCTAGGCCAACTTTTCATTGTATAAATTGCTAAATTTATGATTTAAAGTCAAATGTCTTTGATTATTGGTATTAATTTCTTGTGGATAAAGCAGATCCTTCAGAAATTACATGGTTGCTTGCAGCCGGAAAAAACAATGGGAGTCTTTTAATTTACAGTTGCTTCGATTTTACGGTTGCGACAATAAAAGGGTATCGATCGTTTAAGTATGTTTAATTTTACTCTATGGTATATGTTGTATTAATATTAATTCAGCTAAATTCAATCAACAATAAATAATAATATTTAATTTAAATCCAATTAATAATACGCAAATAAAAACAAACTCAAATTATTAAATAAATTTAGTAATTTAAATAATTTGGAAATTACAGCTATCCCACCCACTGTCATTCCTATAAAAAGAACCGGCTTAAATGGAAAAAAATAAAAACGAATTCAGATTATTAAACGGCTTAAATTAGTTTTTTAGTAAAAAATACGTATCTAAATTATTATTTTGGTCGTTTTAAGCATGTAGTTATTTAAGTCAAAAAAATATTTCGGGCAATATAATATTGACACGTCATAAATTTTTTTGACCAAGAGATAATTTAGGTACTAAAATAAAAAAATTGTATAATTTTTGTACTTATTTTTATCAAAAAATAATTTAAGTACTTAAAGTGATCAAAAATAATAATTTTAACACTTATTTTAACAAAAAAATAATTTAAGGGCTAAAAGCAAATAAAGAGGATAGTTTAGGGACTGAATTTTCATTTAAGCCGAAAGAAATATCAACCAAAAGAGCATAAACGAGACACGTGTCACAACACGATCCGCTTTGAGTTGATTCATTACCAAACCAAGGCCAGAGCAAAACTAGTGGTTGTCAAAACTAAAACGCTGGTCTCCTTTGGTGTCTCTGGTTTCCGTTTTTTGTACACAACTTTCAATGGATCTCACACCCCAGCAACTTCTCCAATTCAACGGCTCCGACCCATCCAAGCCCATATACGTCGCAATCAACGGCCGCATCTACGACGTCACCGCCGGTAAATCCTTCTACGGTCCCGGCGGCGCCTACGCCATGTTCGCCGGCAAAGACGCCAGCAGAGCTCTTGCGAAGATGAGCAAGAACGAAGAAGACGTCTGCGCCGATCTCGACGGTCTCTCCGAAAAGGAGATGGGTGTTCTCAACGACTGGGTCAAGAAATTCGAAGCTAAGTACCCGGTTGTCGGCCGCGTTGTCTCTTGAAATCTGAAACCTTCTATGCAGATGTGTTTGGTTCATGGGAAAATCTATGTTAGTTTTTATGCCTGATTTCTTCACTTCAGTGTTCTAAAGACCCTGTTGATCCATCAATTAATTGTCTTTGGTGTTTAACTCAGAACAGTTTAAGGTTAAATAAATGGGTGAAATTAATAAATTGAGATGCGTATGGCTTGTTTTGTGCTGTATATGGTTGCTTCTTGGTCGTTAATGGTGATTGCCTTGTTTTGGGTTTTAGCCATAAAGTTAGGGCAGTGAATGTGCTGGTGTTAGGGAATGAAGAAATTCATTTTGATTCGTGTATTTTTATCAAATTTGGTACAAAGAAATTCATTTTCCCCAATCGTTTGAACTCAGATGATAGCTCAGTAGGATACCTTACCCTGGAAAATGGATGAACTTACTTTTCGATTCGGGTTCAAACAGTATAGTCCGCAGATGCGTGTGAGTTTGTCCAAATTTAGAATCGGACTAAAATATTATCTTATAACTGAATTAAAATATTAAAAAATCTTAACTTTACAATATATCAGTCTTAATAAATAAATTTAGATTAAATGTTAAAAATGACACTGTTAAGAAAAACATGAAAAAAGTGAGAACATGTGCTTCAATTCAAGATTTAGATTGTATGCATAGGTGGATTCTTGTGTTCCTTTGTTTAAAAGTGGTTACAATTTCAAAATTCAAGAATAAAATATTACTATTATTCACTCCTTTTATGAACCAAAGACAATCTTAGATTAGATTCTCCAATATAAAACACTACTTCAATTACCATGCCTCTAGCCTAATCAACTGCTCCCACAAAGTTTTTCAATTACAATGTTTTCTTTCGTTCTAATAATAAAAATAATGTTTTCTTTCATTCTAGTAATAAAATAACAATGTTTTCTTTCATTTCTAAATATTAAATTTGAATTCAAATTCGTTCAAGTTTAACTCTCACATATTGTATAAGTTTATTCTTACTTTCGTTTACATATATTCTAAGTTTATTGTTAAAACCTAAATCTCTAATCATATTATCTTAAAATCTAAACTTTAACTTTAAACCTTAAATTTTAATCATAAACCTGAAATTCTATCAACAATGCCTAAATTCAAAACTATTACACTTAAACCCCTAAATCTTAAACCCTAAATAGAGTTCCTAAAACTAAGACGTTTGTGTAAAAATTTTCCATAAGCGCTTGTGTATAGAATAATTACCCATAATTAATTGCATAACCATTTGATACACTGGTAGTGAAGACTTTTAGTTTCCACAATGGCCTTAGTTTTAGGGTTTAGGGACTCAGTTTATGGTGTAAAATTTAAGGGTTTATGTTTAGTAGTTTAGAACTTAGTGATTGTGAATATAATATAGGGTTTATAGGTTAAAACCTAAATCCTCAACATATATCCCAAAATCTAAACCCTAACCCTAACCCATAAATTCTAACCATTACCCCTAAATTCTAAACCCCTACACCCTAAACTGAGTCTCTAAACCCTAAAACTAAGACGCTTGTGAAAACTAAAAATTTAAACCACCAGTGTATTAGATATAAATCCTAATTAATTATGATTATAAATATTGGGATAAGTCTACCGTAAATGTGATCTTGTAACCTAAAAATAACAATAACGCTCGACGGCATGGGATAGACTATATAGTTTATAAATTATATTCATTAATGCATAAAATACTTGCAAGAAATCTGTTTACAATAAATTGCAAGTGAGGGTAGTTAATTTTTTACTTTCATTTTGGATTTTGGCAGAGGTGGAGGACTAAAAGGTTGAATGAAAAACAAATATATATATATATATATATATGATTTTAATGCATGGTGGATTCTCATGTACTTTTATGAGCATAAAATAATATGGCATGCATGCATTGCCCCAATTATACATATATTAAGGCTGTTTCATGCGTGAATTAATGGTATAATAAATTGTGAGGAATAATTAAAATGAATAGATAGAGACAGAACCATGATTGAATTATGAGATAAATTGGTTAATTTTAAAACCAATATGGTCTTAAAAAGTAGGTAAACTATAAAAAAAGGAAATTAAGGTTTAATTTTAAAATTAAAAGGTCTTGAAAAATAAATTAAATCATAAAAATAAAGGGTCAACACTTAATTTCATTAACTTTAACTGACAATGTCCTAAGAAATAATAAACCGTGAAATTTTCGGAAGCGTGAAGACTTAATTGTAATGGTTTCAAAACAATCAGTTACCTAAAATGTAATTAAACCATCAAATTTTGGGGACAATTACTCCTTCCGCCCACTATATAGTTTTGTCCATGTGAATAGATGTGAATAATTAATCAAGTAATTTTAGCCAAAGCATATTTTGTTTGATTTTTTTAGTTAATTTTTAACAACAAAAGCATGGCTAACATTAATCTAACAAATTTGAAGTAGTTTTCATTTTATATGTTCCTTTTATAATTATCGATATGTGTTTTAGTGGTCGATTAACTCAAACTGAATATTAAAAAAAACTAATATGAAATGATTTTTTCAATTTAATTTAATATATTCATTAACACTAAAATTTAAAGTTTTTAACTTTGCTCAAAAGACATAAACACCTCATTATACTAAACCAATCAATAATTAGTAATTCATTTTTTTATGTTAGTGAAGTTTTCATTAATGCATGAAATAATTAAAAAAATATATGTATAGAATAAATTCAAGGGTAGGCCAGTGATTTTTATTGAGACTGCCAATAGAAAAATAATTAGATAGGTCTGCCTCACTTAATAATAATTTTTATCTAATTTTTTTTAAGATGAATTTTCATTTCTTTCTTACATGTTAATAAATAAATAAATTTTATTAGATAAAAATATAAATGACGTGATGAGCTGAGATTATATAATAATTTTCTCCCCAATGGCTAGGAAGTAGCATGTTTAATGAGGGACAAATAAATCTATATAGTTTTCCTCCTCTTCTGCCTCGATTCGTGAGGTACTGCCGACAGTAATTAAAATGTTTTTTATATATGTTTTTAAATTGAAGCTTTAAATTTCTTATTTCTTGAAATTATAAAATCATTAATGAAATATCCATTTATATAGGAAGAGTCTCTTGACCGTTATTAATTGTGCTATTTCCCCAAATATCTTTTTCCTTTTGACTATTTTTTCAATTAATTTTTAGGTTTAAATGAAAAAATAAGTGTCTAAAGTATATCATTTTTAAACTTTAGATGTTTAAAGTATTTTTTTTGTAAAAAATAGGTGCCTAAAATTTTAAAAGTTAGAATTTTAGGTGTCCAGCTGTTAAAAAAGTAAAAAAAAGAAACGTTATCCATTTAAAACACGACACGTGTCATTTTTAATTTTTTTTAAATTATTTTTTGTTTAATAATTTCAATTTTTACAAAAAAACTTGAAATTATAAATTATCTAAAATAGTCCCTAAATAACTAAAAATCCCTAATTCTCAAATCCTCACCGTTGCCGCGGCCGGCCACCGTCGTCGGCCCCACTCTTTCGGTCGCCGGACTCAGCCAATCATTTCTCCGCACCCTCCGTCAGCGGAAACCGGTGAACGGTGTACGAATCGAACATTTTACGTTGAACGTGAAATAACCGTTCGAATCGCACATCGTTCGCTGATTTTCGGCGACGGGGTGAGGGAAAATGGTCGGCTGAATTCGGCGACTGAAAGAGTGGGACCGACGACGGCAGCGGTGATAATTTGAGGATTTAGGGACTGATTTGAATATTTTTATAAATTTCGGGTTTTTTTAAAAAAAATAAAAAAAAATCAATATTTTATGCCACATGTCGCTTTTTAAATGGATAACGGTTTTTTTAACAGCCGAGCACCTAAAATTCTAACATTTAAAACTTCAGACACTTATTTTTACAAAAAAATACTTTAAGCACGTACAGTTTAAAAATGATATACTTTAGACACTTATTTTCATTTAAGACTAGTTTTTATTGTAAAGAAGAATAATAAACATATGTTTATTACATCAGCATTTAAGTTGGTCAGTAACGTAATCTCCCAAATTCCTCGATACAAGAATTTGATGGAATGCAATGTTTATTTTTAACGTAATCAGCATTTAAGCCCCTACAGTTTAAAAATAATATACTTTAGACACTTATTTTTTATTTAAGACTAGTTTTTATTGTAAAGAAGAATAATAAACATGTTTACTACATCAGCATTTAAGTTGGTCAGTAACGTAATCTCCCAAATTCCTCGATACAAGAATTTGATGGAATGCGATGTTTATTTAACTTTTAAGTAGAGATGGGCACGGGTGGGTTTTTGCCCCACCCGACCCGACCCGAAAATAAATATATTAAACTCGACCCCGACCCGATCTATATATAAAAATAATAATTTTAGGGACCTAATTGTAAAAAAATAATTTTAGGGGACTTAATCGTAAAAAAATATAATTTGAATGACTAAATTATAAATAAAATTTTAGTTTTAGAGACCTAATTATAAAAATGTATATATAAAAGGGGTATTATTATAAATATCCCTAAAAAATTTAAGAGAAAATTACATAATTAGTTCCGGGTCGTGTCGGATATTTTCTACCATAAACCCGCACTTACCCCGAATCTCTTTGCATATTTTACGGACCCGAACCCAATTTATTTTTAAAAAAATTCGACCCTATCAAATCGAGTCGGATCGGAAACCACAAATGCACCTTCCCTACGCTATGACGGGAAGAGTTTCTTGTTTTATTTGTTTTACCTCAAAAAAGAAAAGAGACGATCTTTCTTGTATTATAATAAGGGGAAATTTGCCTTTAAAGTGGGAATTAGTGAGGAAATGACACCAGTCTCTCTTAACTTTCAGTTTCCTTTTTATTTTCTTAATTAGATAAAAAAAATTGTTTTTAATAGTATAAAGGTGATTATAAGGTAATATCTGTTCATAGATATTTTTAACATTTTAATAATGGGTATACACTTTGTAAACAAAATGATTTGAGCTTGTGTTTCCTAAAATAAACATCATTTACCTTTTTACTGAGACACTTGTTGAATTCCGATAAAAACTATTTTTATATAAAAATTAACCAATCAAGTTCATAAGATAAATTTGTAAGACTCGTTTGGTTACACAAATATCAATGGAGAGATAGTTATAATGTGAATATTAAAATAAATTGTTATCACTTATCACATAAGAAGAAAAATAGTATAAATGTTCAGGAGGATGTGAAATTTGTTCAACTTAATTAACCTGATGTTAATATGAGAACGTGAAATCAGATATATTTAAGTGTTTAATATTCATCGATTTATAAATGATGAAAGACCTGCACAGTGTAAATATTTTACTGAATGCTAAAAAGTTATGATAATCAAAATCAGATATATTCATCGATTTATAAACAGAGTTATTTTAAAGTTTAGGGGTTTGATTTAGAGTTTAGTGGTTAAACTTAGAGTTTAAGATATAAAAATTAATAATTTAGGATTATAAGTTTAGAATTTTAGATTTTAGAGTTAACAAATATATGTTTATATAAAAAAAAATTTACACCGACAATGGATCAAACAATAACTCTCACTTTAATTGTATTTCCTTTGCATTAAACTTATGGTTACAACTAGTATTAGTAGCGGTGACAGATTTAGGAATACATACAAATGAATGTCCCAAATAATTTTATCCATTCAAATAAGTATGCAAAATTTCTTTTTTTTTTCTTTTACATATTAAATAAAACTTTTTAAAAAATACATACTAATCTGGACTTGCCTTCCAAAAATGAGATACAATTGTTCTCTTTGGGGGCTTCACAGATAATTTGGAACAAATAAATACTCCATGATAACGATGGAAGCATTAACGTTCTTATCAGGTATGGCCGCACAGCCACCGTCCCCCACCATCTGTACTGACATATCTTTTACGCACAAAAATCTCAACAGTATGTATCCCCCACACCACAACGCAACAATGACATCCAAACAAACAAACAAACATCATTTTTCACTATCACTTTGATAACCCCAAGAAAACGAAAGAAAATAACAGAGCACAAAAATCTGAGCACATTTGTTAACTGTGATCTGATGTTATTGTCTCTGCTCTGTACCCATTAATCCCCCTCCAAAAAAGGGGATTCATTTCACATACTGATAAAAAGAAATTATTAAAATTAAAATTGAAGGAAAAAAGGAGTTTTTTTTTTTTCAAGATTAACCTCCGTTACATCATTTATTGTCGTCGTCGTCATCACCGGATTTATGGTGATTAACTTTGGAACAAACCATTCCACGCGCCGCAACGGCCGTCGGAATCGGCGACGGCGTGAGTGCGTCAACCACAGTCGCGGATGACATCTCCATCTGGCAAACCCTAACGGCACCGATTAACTTTTCCGGCAACTCGTTCTCGGTCTGCGCTTCCACCAGAAATCCCATATCGATTGTAACGCTCGTCACGTATCCCAATGCGAGATGCAGAATCGCGTTAGCGATTGCCGAGCTGGCTATATCTACATCAATTTCCAAATAATTAGGTCCTCTATGGTAATTACACGTCAAAGCTTTACCTAGCAGACAGGCGGCGTAATTGCCCACCGCCTTTTTGACGATCCACGGTCCTTTGACAATCCGGTTGACGATCTTGAACCGTTGATTCCTGAAAGCATCATCGCCGTTGATGAACCGGTAAAGTAGAGACTCGGGAGGGATAGGATCCTCCGTAGCGAAATAGAACACGGCGCTATAATGATCTTTGCCGGGAACTTGAAGATTGACGGCGAAAATAAAGCTTTTCATGGATTTGCCTAGGGATTGAGCCTCTCTGAGCGCGTGAGAAACCCGATTGTCAGGTCGGGCGAGTACGTTGTCGAGCTTGGAAGTTGACTTCAGCCAGTCCATACCGAGCGGAGCGAGAAGGTAGTCTCCGGCGGGGGATTTTTGTCGTTTAGTGAGGTAGTTAACAGAACGTAGAGAAAAGAGGTGACCAGGAGGTGAGGCCCAGCCGTTGGTTCCGGTATCAAGGTCGACGTGTCGCAAGGATCCGCCGTTTATCGAGACTGTGATCCAATCGGGGGTGGATGCGGAGGATTTGGCGGCGGAATCCATGGCGGGGCCGCTGTGTTTTTGCTTAGTTGTCGGGCACATGATATTTATATTTTTGCTCTTTTTCTTCAACTTTTTTGTCTCTTTAAAACGGAAAAAAAAAATGAGGCAAAGAGAGAGGTAGGTGTACTTTGTTGGTAGAGTGAGAAGAGTGGAGGAGGCAGTGATAAAGGGTACAAGTAAAATTCCCCTTGCGTTTGCGTTAAATTACGATGGAGCCACCATGGGAAACAACGGACCGCCTGATTCAGTGACAAACCGGAATCTGTCAATCTTTAACCTTTTTATCGTGTTGTTTTATAAGTTGTTAAGCATAATTAAAAAAAATAACACAAGTTGTAATTAAAATAAATAAATTAAGATCAAATTATACTATACATATATCACAATATATGTGGTAGATTTTTAATTCACGTATGTATTAAAACCCAATAATTATTTCAATAATAAAATAAATGTTAATATTTGATATACTATCAGTTTAAATTTTTTTTACATAGGTATATCTATTTTTAAGATCAAATCTAAAATTTAAATTTCTATCTCTAAACTCTAAATTATAAATTTTAACCATGAATCCTAAATTCGAGACCCTGCAGCCTAAACTTTAACCTCAAACCTAAACCCCTTAAATAACCATATTTGCAAAAATTTTATTTTTTACCGTCTACATATAAGATAATAATCTATAAAATAAAACTTAAACCTCGTATCATAAATTAAATCTAAAAAAATCAATGAAATGTCATAAATTCGTTTTATTTAAAAAGAATCATATACCAAATATCATAATTCCTGAGAATTGAAAGAGCTGGCAGATGCTCATAATTGATTGTCAACCCAATTAAGTTATGAAATTAAGGTTTTTGAATTAATTTCATAATCAATTATGGCTAATGACAACTAATTAACCAAATTGAGTAGAGCCACAAGATCCTTCCTTAAACTAACCAAAGTAGTCTTCTAATTTTTAGAACAATACTAGTACAATTACACACCTATAAATACAGTTATATAGATTAATAATCCGAATTATTATAAAATAGTTAGTACAAACATAAATTAGATGTAGAATAACATTAAATATAATCCAAACGTATGTGACTTAATTTTATTTTTTATTAAATACAGTAATATTATATTTTTAAAATAAATATTAAAATTTAAATTTATATAAAATAAAATAATATAAATATTTTTTACTATTCCACCTATTAAATGCAAGAAACAAGGTGATGCAACTTCAACGACAAAACTTTATGAGATGAATAGAAGAGAAGAACCGTCGGACAATAAATTTGACGCTATTGTTGTTGACTTCCTCGATGTTGACGATGAAGATAGTAAAACGTGGAAATAAGAAGAAAAGAGATATTGATATTAATTCAATATTTGATAATAAAATTTAGGTATAATGGCGTTTAATTAAATTGTCATTTTAATTTTAATTTTAATTTTTGTTATATTTTAATTTAAATTTTAATTAGGAATTAAATTGAGTTTTATTATAATTCTAGTGGTTGAAGATTATTTGAAAAATAGGATTTACTTAATGAGTAAGTATCTATTTTAGGTGTAAGAACTTATTATATAAGATTTCTTGGTGACCAAGTATTCGAGTCTATAAATATGGACTATGTTTAACCTTTTGAAGTAAGAGAGAACGAGAGAGAGATATAACAATTTTTAGGATCTCTACAACTAGTGTACCTACGTTGTAGATGTGGGTATTGTAGGGATGTTGGGAAACAGTGTTTTGGTTCCACCGGGTCATGGGATTTGTACACCGATTTTGGGATTACATGGGTTATCATGTATTTGTACTCTTCGTGTTCTCTACATTGATAGTAGATTGTTCGTTTCTCTCGTTCGTAGAGGTAGGCTATGCTGAATCACGTTAAATATTGTCTCCCATGCATGTATGGTCTATGTTGCTATCGTTTTGGTTATTTTGTCGCGTAGCAATTTCCTAACAAATGGTATCATGAGATATGGTTCGAGCTGCGCGTTTTTAAGGATTTTTTGCTGCGATTTTTAAGGCGCGATATTAGAGACGTACAAGAAGGGTATTGTTGCAACGAGCTTTCAGTTGTAGGGGGAGTAATTCTCAATCGATTCAACGGTGCTTCAACGGATACTACGTAATAATTGGAGTTGTTGAAGATTTGTCGGCGTTGCTTCAACGGATATTTGACTTACGTAAATATTGAACCTGTTGAAGACTTGAAGACCAATGCTCGAATAAAATTTGTGTCAAGGAGGAGATTTGTTATATTTTGACTCAAATTCTAATTGGTAATTAAGTTGAGTTTTATTGTAATTCTAGTGGTTGAAAACTACTTGGAAATTAGGATTTACTTTAATGAGTAAATATCTATTTTAGGTAAGATATCTTATTGAGCAAGGTTTATTGGTGACTAAGTATTTGGGTCTATAAATATAGACTATGTTTAACCTTTTGAATTATAAGAGAATGAGAGATGGAGGATTACTCTTGAGCGATATAACCGTTTTTAGGACCTCTACAACTATTGTGCCTACGTTGTAGAGTGAGTATTGTATGGATGTTGGGAAGAGTGTTTTGGTTCATCGGGTCATGAGATTTGTACACCGAGTTTTGAGATTACATGTGTTATCATGTATTTGCACTCTTCGTGTTCTCTACCTTGATAGCAGATTGTTCTTTTCTCTCGTCCTGGAGGTAGGCTATGTTGAACCACGTTAAATCTTGTCTCATGTGCATGTCTTGGTCTATGTTGTTATCGCTTTGGTTATTTTGCCACATACCAAATTTCTAACATCTTTTTTTTAAATAATTCAACCATTGACGTTTCATTTTGGGTCACATGGTCTCTCTATGGTTGAAAATTGTTATTTAACTAACTATAAATAACTTGATAGAATGGTACGCTAGTATAAAAAATAATTTTATAATTTATATTTTTTAATTGATATGATATTTTTTCAAGTCAACACATTTATTTATATGACACTGTCCTGTCAGGGTACTACCATGAACAAAAATCCTCTTATTCTTTTTATGCCCCAACACTAAAAAAAATAAATTATAAGTCTTAACCTTAAATTTTAAATCACAAACCCTAAATCCTAAAAATACAATCTACAATTGATTCTCTAAACCATAATCATAATCATAATCCTAATTTATAACATAAACCCTAAAACCCAAACCTACTTTTTTAGTGTGAGGGCATAAATATGGATACTAAAAAGGAGTAAAAGATTTCTATTTCATTGACATGTAGTTTTATCACATCATTTTAAGCTAATTATTACAAATTGGTTGATAGTCTTTATCGGTAGATGTATTATTTTAATTTAAAATAAAATGTTAAAAATTAAACTATTTAAAAATAATAAAATTAAAATAACTATTCAGATAAATGCTACGAGATTTTTTTGGTTTTTATGCCTAAAATTTATAGTCAGATTTTCCTTTCCGGTAAACCGGATATAAATTTAAAAATAGTTTTTAGGAACTGAGCTTGATTATGAGAGATAAACCAAATTACATTAAAATATTTTTTTAAAAATATTAGTGAAAATCTAAAAAACAATTAAGAAGTTTTCTCCATCGAGACACGTGGTGTAATGTGATCACCACTACAGACGAACCCACTCCTTTATAGGTTGGACCCAGTAAAGCCTGGGATTTTATTTCTTTTAATTTTTCTTTCGTTGTGACTATATATATATATATATATATATATATATATATTAAATTGCTCACACACGTACCTACAGAATATTATAGTCGTGACACGTACCTACAGAATATTATAGTCGTGACAAAGAAGAGATCATAATAAATTAAATGAGACATGTTTCTACTTTGGTGTTGGCAACGGCAGCATCTTCTGATCTAATTATATCACACATTTTCTTCTTTGCTGATTACACGATTATGACTTTTGCATCTGTTTTCTTCTCAGTTTTAAATTGGGATTTGGATGCCATCCTCAATTATATGCATCCCTCTCTTTTTACACAAAATCTACATATGTTTACAATATTTTGGTATGATAGTTACATGTTTTTCTAATAATATTTTCTAAAAAAATAAGTTATAAACTATTTGTTCAGGTTCAGGTTCGAAGGTTCATCCGAAATTTTAAAAGATTTCGATCAAAATGATAAGTTCGAAATCTAAACAAAAAAAATTAGCTCTTTTTTAATACGAATCGGACTTAGACTTCAAGATTCAAGATCTCATTTTCTATATTTATAATATAGTTATTATTTTATATTAATTTATAAAATACTTTATATCATGTAAAAATCAAATCTATATAATCTATAATACTATAGTGTAATTATTAGAAAACATATTAGGTTGTTCAATTATAAAAGAATAAGAAACTAATAAAAAAATAAAATGATTAAATATTAAATAATATATATATATTTAAAATATAGACGATAGAAAACAAGTTTTGGGAAAATAGCTTCAAGGGCAACTTTGGGCAAATAATCTAAACGGATTAAATATTTGAAAAAATAGGGTATCTTAGGGGATATTTTGGAATCTACGACAAATTTTACAGTACATGGGGAAGTTGCCATCTGCAAGTGGCAACTTGGGAGAAGACGTTATCTGTAGGTGGTGACTTCCCCTTAACTTGTAATAGTTTAATATTTTTTCTTATCGATTCAAGATAAAATCAGGGGAAAGTCGCCACTTGTAGATGACGTCTTTTTCCAAGTCGTTACCTGCATATGATAATTTATCCCTGCACTGTAGAATTTGCCGTAGATTCTGAAATATCACCTAAAGTGCTCTATTTTCCCAAATATTGTTTGGGTTTACATTATTCCCCAAAATAGCTTCAAGTTTGGAACAATCACATTGCTACACTCAAGTTCATACTCAGTGGTAATCTTGGTGAAGAATGATAACCACAAGTGAGGCTGCGAGAATATACCTTTTTGGCTACCATTTCTGTATTCTATTTAACATGGCCATAACAAAAGATTAGCCAACACATTTCTGGATAAACACTATTATTTGCTGAATCAAAACAGACATCATACTTGTGATTAACCTAAAAGCTTCAAGGTACTTTCAGGCAAAGGCGTTTGAGACAATACAACATCACCAATATCATTCTAAAAGGACTTTTGCACCCACATACTACTCTATAGTACACCACAAGGCAACCTCCTAGCTCCGGAAACCCGATCAAACCTCCGAATCGAAAATTGGGAACTTGTCCAATACAAGATACATACCATACTAAAAGGACACTGGATCCCACAGGCTACTCTTAATACACCACAATGCAACCCTGCTACCTTTGCAAATCAAATCAAAAGTGAAAACTTGTCCACTACAAGATCCCTTTAGAACCCACAGACTAATCGATCATACACCACAATGCAACCCTCCTATCTCTGGGAAATCAGATCAAACCTCCGAATCGGAAATTGAAAACTTGTCAAATACATAATTCGTTGGATTGAGAAGTGTATACAGATAGCATTTCTAGATCTTCCATATTAATGGGTGATTAGCAATCTGTGTTGATTTCTATCCACAACCACGCCATGAAAGAACAATTACAAAGGAATTTCTCATTCGAATAAATTGAGTAGTGGGATTAATGGTTATAACGTTGCACTAACCGTGATCCATTAAAAATCGTGAAACCAGTAAAAGATAACGAATGAAAAAGAAAAACAAAAGGAGTTGCACGCACCTAATATTTCTCAAATTTCCAACATTATGTACCTTAGTGCGACTTTCTTCTTTGGGGCTGCTTTTCAGTAGCTAATCTGAAGATCCAGTAAACCTATGACAAGCAAAACAATGAATCAAACATCAACTCTGCATAAAAAAAAAAAAGAAATCGTAAAATCTGAAGAGGGAAGACTTGCCAAAGCAAAGACATGAGCAGCTATTAAGAGAACCACCAATAAGGGTACAATATCCAGAAACCATGGGCGCAAAGATTGTGCTTCCTTGGCCATTTCAATTGCTGAGACCGGAAAATTTAGAGGAGGATCTTTCTGATAAACCCTAAAGCCAGGGTTTTGTAATTTCTATATGCGTTGCCGATGCGCCTGAGAAGCCTTGAACCAATTGATCTTTCTGCAATGCTTAAATAAGAAATAAGTGCATAAACTATACACTTTTTAAACTTTAGATGTCTAAAGTATATTTTATAAAAAATAGATTTTTAAAATTTACACCATTGTAATTTTAGGTGTTTGACTATTAAGGGGTGTTAAAAAAATTTATCAACCAATCAGTGCTTGACACGTAGTACTAGTTTGATTTTTTTAATTTTTTTAAGAAAAAAGTCAGAATTTCCAATTTTCAAAAAAATTCCAAAATTTTTCAATTTTACAAAACAATCCTAAAATTCTTAAAATTACCCAAACTCAAACCCCTAATTGTCGCCGTTTCAGCCGCTCCTAAGCACACCCCTTTGGTCACCGAACTTAGGCGGTCATTTTCCCAATATGACGGCGCCAGAAACGTTGAACGGCGTGTCAACTTAACGTCAAATGCGAAATTGACGTTCGACTTGCACGCCGTTCGAAATTTTCAACAACCCCGTATTGGAGGAAATGATTGTTTAGGTCTGACAACCAAAGGAGAGTGCTCAAGGGTGGCAATCGGCTGCAGAAGCGACTGCGATTTGGGGGTTTAGGTAAGTTTAGCAATTTTCGGACTGTTTTGTAAAAATCGAAATTTTTTGAGATTTTCTGAAAAATTAAAAATTATGGGATTTTGTAACATCACCGACTTGTATTTAGTAGCGAATACGAGAAAAGGGTGTTATAGGTTTTTTCTTAATTTTTTTTTACAAATTTTAAATTAGTGTCGCGTGTCAAACATTGATTGGTTAACAGTTTTTTTAACACCTATTAACGGTCAGAGACCTAAAATTGTAATATAGTAAACTTTAGGCATTTAAAATTATAACGGTGTAAACTTTAGGCACCTAAAGTTCAAAAGATGTATATGATAGGCTTGTTGCACGCTCGAACCGGTCTTCGATTACCGTCAAGAGGGTTGTTTTTGATGTTTGGTTTAATTGGCTAAAACTGATAAAAGATTGGGCAAAAAGCACAAGAATTTTAGAGTGGTTCGGCTTTCTAACCAAAGCCAACATCCACTACTTTAACACACCACTAAGGATTTCCCAATTCACTATGAATTCTTCCCCTTTTCAAGGCTTAGGATGCAACCTTTACAACCCTATCTTTTTCCTTGGCTAAGATAGAATCAACTCTAGTTTTTGTCTAAGGCTAAACTATAACCTATCCTTTTACAAGGGATTTGATTGGTAAACTTAATACCTCACAAAAGTGGGTGTTTACAAAGATTAAGCTCACTAGAAAGAGTACAAATGATTTACAATGAAACACTTTCTAAAAGATGTACAAGAGAAATGAAAAAATTTGCTTTGGACTCAAATTCTCTTGATCATCATGCTTGGATAGTTTCTTTCTACTTCTTCTTCAAGTGTCTTTGGCTTGTATTTATAGTGTGGAATGAAAAACTAGCCGTTGGAAAATTAGCCCTTAAAAAACTAGACGTTGGGGACTTTTAAATTACTTAAAAATATATATTTGAGACAAAAAACTTTTAAAAGCTTTCAAACATATTTTTCAAATTAAATAGACTTTAAATTGTTTTTGCAATATTTGTTCAAGTCCAAAAATATTTTTCACCTTGTTATATCAAAATAAATATCTCAACAATCTCCCATTTTTGATATAACGAAACCACATGAAAAATTATTTTTAAAAAATGCTCCCCCTTAGAAAAATAAAATTTGAATGAGAGAATAAAAATAAAAAATAATTAAAGCTCCCCTTATTCAGTTGAAAATTTAATTTTTCAAAACATTCTCCCCATTTTTGTTATATAAAAAATTATTCAAACCAATGTTTGAAAACTTTTAAGTCCATAACAATGGAGAGTTTAAAAAAATTGAAAAAATGAACAAATTTGTTTTAAAACGGCTCCCTTTCTCAAAGCATTCCAAAAAAATGACTCAAATACTTGATGCTTAAAAGACATTGAATTTCAATGTTAGATCAAATCAATTTAAAAAGTTCATGAAATTCAATTATCCAATACTTCAAATTAAAATAATAGATAACCATTGAAATAAAAAATTTGCATAGAGGTTACCAATCTTCTTCATTTGTGTGACTAAAGCATTTTCATATCTTTGCTTTGCTTCCTATTGCCCCAACATACCTACAAGAGACATTCACTTTGATTTTGGTATCCAAATTGCTTTGGATCCATTTATATTAATTTCAATGTCCCTAGTTTCCTTAGGAACCCATACTTGTCTAATCCTATAAGTTTTTCTTTTCTTTATTGGACAACTATGCAAATAATGACCATGATAACGGCAATATGGGCATTTTGCCATTATGTGACAAGATGAATTATTTGAAATAATTTTTTTTCTTTTGTTAAGCTTTCAAGCTTAACTTTCAAATCGAGATTTTCTTTTTCTAAAATTCCATTGCTTGTTTTTGAAAATTTTAAATCATTTTTCAAAATTTCGTTTTGGTTTTCAAAATCCAACTTTGTTTTCAAAAGAAAATCGTTTTCAATTTCAAGTTTAAAAATTGTTTTCTTAAATTTAGAATTCATGGTCTTAAATTCTAAAAATAATTCATCGAATGCATCTTGTAACTCCTCAAATGAATATGAATTTGGATCACTAGAGTTAGAAGATACATCGGGCTTATCGAAAGCCATAACACCATCCACCTTGGGTGATTGGAGGAGGTTAGCACATGATGGAACACTATCTTTCTTCTCTTATTTGCCATAAAGTTTCTCAAGCTTCTCCTACGTATCTTTGGCACTTTTGCATGTGGAGACTTTCTTAGAAACGTCTCCGTTGAGGCCACAAAGAAGCATGTGCATCACTTTTGTGTTTAGCTTTGCCTTCGTGTCATTTGCACTCATTTGCTTATTCTTCTTCTCAGGAGCTTCCAAGTAACCATCTTCAATAATGTCTCAAACCTCATAATCATGAGATATGATGAAATACTTCATGATGTTGCTCCATTGGAAGTGTGCTTCTCCTTCAAAGAGCGGAGGACACGGGTAAAAAAATAAAAATAATCCCATCTCTTCAGATTCTCTAAATTATTCATTATCAGAAAGTAAATTATAATGATCAAATATGAAAGAATATTGATTGAAAAACTAACAATTCTTCATATCATTTTTTGTTGTTTTATCTAATAACACTGCACACCAAGCCATTTTTGCTATGAAGACTAAAATTTCTAAGGGTAAAAGTTGTCATTTTATCTAACCGAACTTTCTCACCGCAACTGCTAAAAAATCCAGCTTTTCTGTTTGAGCCATAATTCACTTTTTAAACGATTTTACCATTCACAAGTTGGTTGTTTATTTTCGTTTTTTAATCCAAACGTCTGTTTTCAGCTAAACGGTCGTTTCATAAGCGGCCCAAATGAAGCCTAAGTTAACTAAGGTTTAGTAAAGAATATATTATTTTTTAAAAATAAAAAATTGAGTCACTACATTTTAGGTATAAGAATAAATATTTTTTTTAAAATAACAATTCGATCACTTAATTATAGATTTAAAAATAAAAAAAATTATCATCAAAATTGAAGCAAAGGTTCGACATAATAATAAATTTAATTTCTGAAACCTATACATTTTATTATTTTAAACTTAATTCAATAAACTTAATCATTCATATCTAAAAAAAATATTAACAATATAAATCCACTTTAACAACAACCGAATTTCAGTAGTATTTTATGTTTATTGTTTAGCTTGTTCACGATATTGTTGGTTTATTTATTACAATATATATAGGGAAATATTCTTATGTACCGGCGGTAGAAACGAAAAGATTTCACAAACTCTTTAGTTTTATAGTTTAGAGCTTAAGAGTTTGAGTCTATGGGTTTAGAATTTAGGGTTTATAATTAAAATTTAAGATTTAGGGTTAGAATTTAGAGTTTAGAGGTTAGGGTTTATGTTTAAGGTAACATGGTTAGGAATTTAAGTTTTAACCTGTAAACCTTAAATTTTAAACTAAATTCTAATAACACCTCCTAAATTCAAAACTCGTACACTTAAACCCCTAACACATTATATCCTAAATAAAATTTCTAAACAGTAAATTAAATTCAAAATCTGTGCATGGAATAATTAATTATATGTATGGTTTCCTTTTCCTGGTCACGAGATTGAAATTTTATTGTTTTTATATTTAATGCTATGTTACATATGATAAATTTGATGGATAAAAAGTAATGGATTTAAATACAACCTTATCTATTATACAGTTGCTGCTTTTTATGTGGAGTAATTATTATTAACCGCCATCTACTTTAACGTGTGCAAAGTTAAATAATTCATGATAAATAAAAAGGAAAATAATTAATCTCAAAGAGAGAGAGAGAGAGAAAGAGATTGATTGGAGGATGTGGTATAAAATATCAATACTTTCTGTTCATGTGATAAAATGGCGTTTAATTTAAAGTATTGAATTGCATGCTCAATTCCGATAAAAAAAAAAGAATTGTATGCTCAAAAGTATTGAATTTGTAAATAAAAATATTTCTTCTAAAACTATATAAGTATTTAAATAGATTATTATTGATGGAAATAAGAAAAGTTTATATTAACTCGTTGGCTGTGTTTGATTTTTGATATATATATATATTGTTAAAATTAAGCATTTATTCGATAATAATGATAATTTTCTTATTATTTATAATTTATTTTTTAAAAAAATAAATGACTAGTGTCACGGGGTCGTTACTTTATTCTCAAAAGATATGTCTGATAAGATGTACAACGCCACCGTATTGATCCCGCCTCTTCTCAGGCGTGACATTCTCTCCCTACTCAACCTCGTGACGCAGACGAACTTCTGCTCTCGTGATAGGCTACCTTTTCACGGTTATCCACCCTGCCTAGCCCCACTCATGGGCGCTCGACGTGAAATCGGGCAGTCAAAGGGTCGCTCTGATACCACTTGTCACGGAGCCATTACCCTCTTCCCAAAAGACATGTCTGATAGGATGTGCAACGCCACCGTATTTATATCCCAAGACCTTCCTTTTCTTTTTCGATGTGGGATTAATGACCCTACTTCTTCTCAGGCGTGACACTAGTCATAAAATGTTGAATTGTTGATTTTAAGGTTAATTGTTTAATAGTAACTTTTAAAGACTTATTAGAATTTTCTCAACTTTTATAAAATAAAAAATAAAAATATTTTATATTAAATTAGAATGATTTGTTTTTTTAGTGTTTGTAATAAAGGATCATGAGATTTAAACTCTTTTTGGTACAATTATGGTAACAAACTTATTAGTCGATTAGAGTAGCACCCGTCCCATGTTCAATGGAAGTCACTGCCCTAGGCCATGAACCTTCATGATCTCTCATTGACCCTATCTAGGTCAGTATTCATATTGGATATTGTAGAGTTTTATTATACGGACCCTTCTAATTTAGCGTGCTCTACCCACAACACTAACACTAAGATTCGAACATTTGATATTGTTAAAGAGATCTAGTGTTTTATCTTATTAAATCAATTGTTGGTAAATTCAAAATTATTTTTTAATAAAACTAATAGCATGGATAAAATATAAGTTAACGACAAAGTTATGATTTTGGTCCATCTACTATGCTTGATTTACAATTTAGTCATTATAATTTAATCCTTTATTTTTATGATGTCATTAGTTAGTCTAAACAATCATTTTAACAGAAAATAGGTGTTAACTATTTCAACTAAGTAATGATATTATGCAAATATTATGTCAAATTAGAATATAATGACTATATCTCAAACTTGTGCAGAGTAGAGTTACCAAAACCAAAATTTAACCTATATCATTAATACTATAGAAATACACATTGGGAATCAATGGTCTAGATTCCGTAGTTATTTGGATTACAAATCACTATACGTTGGTGAGTAGTGAAGTGAAAAGAGAAGAAAACACGTAAAAATTACAATTCCAAATTCATCGTAAAATATTACTACAAGTCTACAGGCTACACTAGAAGGAGAGGAGAGTATGGAGAGTTTAGTTTCAAAACGACGGAACGACGCCGAATCCATACATGTTACCGGCAACGCCATCGACTTCGACTTCGATGTCACTGCGCTTTGCGAACCTCCCTTTAATCCTCGGCCGCACCTCCGCGTAAGCTTTTCTCGAGGCGTAACGTATCGTCTTCTCGAATTTCCTGTTCTTTCTCTTCTCTCTGTACCTCAACACCCTCGCTTCTCTCTCCGCCGCTGAAAGTTGCACCACCAACGTCTGATGGGTTGATTCCGTCGACCCTTTCCCGCATGGGACTGATATGTCCGTCATCGCACTTCCATCTGGCACCACCCCAACATCCAACGATGACGATGATACCTAAAAAAGGTCAAAAACAATAACATAGTTAAATTTTTGAAATTTTGACTATGGAAAAAGACCTAGTACTTTTGTTTAATGCTTACACTGTGGCTAAGGCAGTGAGGGTTGTAGTTGTAGCCATAAGGGAAGGCTTTGGGTGTAGTGAAGTCCAAGTCGAAGCTGTGATCGTTAACGAGGGGAGATTGAGCGGTTTTGTTTTGGACAGGTACAACTCCATCAGTTGCAGAGCTGTTCTGCTCCTGGTCATGGTCCAGTGTTTCCATTTTCGGATTCACATGCCCGAAATCGAGATCCAGATACGGGTCCATCTCGGAAAACACGTACAGCTCCGTGTTCAAGTCCGGGCTTTCGAGAGCCTTAGGGTTGGGGAGCAACCACGAGGCGGCCTCCGCTTCTTCCCTGCTGCTGTTTTCAGCGTCACCATCGACGTCGGAGAAGTAACGGTCGTCGAGGAAGTTAAACGCCATGTCGGGCTTCACAGAACCATAAAAGGGAGCCAACGGAACGCGCTCGTGCCGGCGAGAGAGAGGGTTAGCCGAGTGGATGTCTCGGTCGCAAGTGACGCAGAGAGCTGCTGCATCAGCCTTGCAGGTGACATGAGCCGGCGCTTGTTCGCACACTTCACAGACCAATACTCGAGCGTGGCGCAAGGCGAGCTTGTTGGCGGCGTGAATTTTGGAGTCACAGTTGGAGCAGAGAAAGGCCGAGTCAGGGCGGCAGAAGAGAGTGGCCGTCGCCGATTTGCACGAGTCGCACAACTTGGACGCCATTTCAACAAGCAAAAGGAATTTGCTGCCTTGTCTCTCTGCTCTTCTGTATGAATTCTGACAGGTGAGTTTGAGGCTTGGTTTTGGTTTTTGTTATGATTGAAGCTTTGACCAAGTTGCTCGATGACGGTGCAGTGTGGGGCAGGGGAGATCTAGGGAAAGCCAATGAAAATTAGACACGTGGAAGAGGCTTAGCCAAATAGAAGGATTTTATTACGGTTGCAAATTGGATGGTGGAGAGGCGAGAACTGTCTGTTTCAGTGGATAAAGGAACCTTTTCGGTTTTTGGGTGGGGGCTTAATTATCAGTAATTAAGAAAACGACAGCAAATTGACTGCTTGTACATCTGTCCTCAAATGGATCTGGGATTGGATTACTTGCGTGAGTCATGTCGATTCGGATTATTTTTGAATTGTATTCTTTTGAATTCGTTACTATTTAAAATATTTAAGTAACTTTTAATTTATATCGTTCAGATTTAAATTCCATTTTTAATTGAATTGATATAAATATTTTTGAATTTGATTCATTTCAGATTTAAAATACTAGCAGCATCAAACCATAGGCGCATTCTTCTTCATTTTTTTCTTGCCTAATCGGCAGCGGTATCAGCTTTGTGCTAGTTGACTACCAATAATTCATATTTTTTTATTATTTTTTTCTTTTTATTATAGTTATTTTGTTTTTTTTCTTTCTCGTATATTTTATTGTGCTTTCCTCTATCTCCGTGACACATTTCTCTGTCTTTATAATACGTTTTTATAGTTACTTTTACAATTTTTTAGTGTTCGTACAGTGATCTTCACGACGCTTATTTCTGATTCGTTTTTGTCAATGATCACTAGGGGTGCTTATTGAGTTGAGCAGCTCGCAAACAACTCGAGCTCGATTCGATCAAAACTCGGTTAACGCTCGACTCGAGTTGACTAGACTCAAAATCGAGCTCGACGCGAGATCTTAGCGAGTCGAGTCAAGTAAGGTCCAACTCGACTCGATAAGTTCGTGAGCAGCTCGTTATTTTTTTATAATTTCTTTTTTGATTTTTTGGTGGCTACCTTAAAAAATTATGTTCTAAAAAATTTAAATACTAGTTGAAAACTCTAGAAAAATTCACGAATTGTTAGATAATTTACCCATAAAATTTTGATTTCAAATTTCCAAAACGTTCTGTATTTCTCGAGAATTAAAAACGTTAATTTGTATTAATATAAAATTAAACTATAATAATGAATTTTTTCTTTTTTATTAAAGTCTTTCATTTTTTTATTATTAGTTTATGTATACAAATAGAAAGGAGAAAAAGTCTTTAGCTTTAACTTTCTATATAAAAAAATATGATTGAAAGTTAAAATTCCGAAATTCATAAGGAATTCTCTCATTTGTTGTTCATCGAATATTGTTGAGAAATAAAAAAGAGTCTCACACTTAAATATCAACTTCATCTCTAACTCAGTCATGGAATGTTTGTTTATTTATCTCCTCATACCTCTTGTTTTTTAATTTCTATGTTTATATTGAGCTCTAATAGTATCACTAAATTTTATCGAGCTTAACAAACAACGAGTTGAGTCGAGCAACAGGATTTAACGAGCACGAGTCGAGCAAAATTTTATCGAGCTTAACGAGCAACGAGATTTTTTAACGAGCATGAGTCAAGCACTACTCAACTCGTGATCGACTCGTTCGATAAACATCCCTAGTGATCACGTAGAGTTTGACCCCGTTTTAGGGTTGTTTGTCGATGTAATCTACAGCGGATCGTCACTTTTGGGAATATGTGTGAAAAGTGGTTGTCGATTTTGGGGATTTCATATAGTTCGTGGTTTGACAACTCCCCATAGACCCTTCCTACAATGTAACCTAGAGATTTTCTTTGGTGTAAAGAGAGAGTGTCTGATCTGACTGGCGCAACACTTATATTGTATTTTTAGATTTTCTATTTTTTTTGGATGTTTTACAACCTATATTATGTTAAGTTCTGGTTATACGTTTGTTTATCAATAAAGCTGTCTGGTTGATGTGTCAAAAAAGTTAATTTTTAGTTCGGATAAGTTTTAAGGTCACATTTGAATGAAATGTATTTAAATTGTAAACTTTTTTGATAATATTAAGTCGGATTGAGTTTAAATTCATACTGATTTGATTTAATTTTTAAATTATGCTTTTGATTTAACGAATGTACTATTATTTCTCACAGTATAGAATATTTTATTAGTTTTTGGTTTATTTAATCCGAATATAAAATCATGACATTTGATTAAAAAAGAATGTATAACGAACTATAACGACATTCTATTAAATTGTCATTACAATATTAACTCCTTTAATATTCTTAGTCTAAACTAAAATAAATTAAATTAAAGGGAAATGATTACAATTCTTACATTTTTATTGTAGTAAATATTAACAAATAACTAAATAAATGATGTTGAAATAAGTTTATATATGAAAACTATTGTATAACAATAATTATAATTATAATTATAATTAATAAATTAGTTTATTATTTTGTTGTTTAATTTATGACACGTGGTAAACAGTAAGCTAACATAGCAAACTGATTTAATCGCATACTTTGTATACGTATATAGCAAAGCACATACTTAATGCTCTATTCATTACTCATTCTTTGGCTGATTAGTATTAATTTTCCCACTATAAAACTAGGCTGCCGTTAAGGTTAAATGGTTTCGATAATTCGTTGTTCCTCCTCCGCTAAGAGTTCACATTCAGCATGATTGATGCCGAATGTTGCACCTCTTATAGAACCTGATTGTCCTCCTCATAAACTCCATCTCTCTCAACGTTTGTTCTACCATGATTTCAGCACTCGGAAGCTTAAATTTCTCATCGACAAGTCGAGCAAGCCACTTGCTACGAAGTTCCGATGCTCGAACGTTCGAAGCGCCGTTGACATAGCCTACAAACGCCATGTTCGGCATCAACGGGTGGATTGTGCCCCTGACAAATGAATCATTAGATATTGGTTCAAGTATTATTATTAGTCTCAAAATCATAATTAGAGTTCTCAAACATACCCATACAATGCCATGATCCCGTACGGATATTCTATCATACTACGGCACGGCTCGGGTAAGATTGTTTTAAGTTTCTTCATTCCATTGTAACCGGTTGCGAGAACTACAACATCGGCCATCGTCCATCGTCCATCGTCTTCCTATTGTCATCGAACTCGATTCCATCTTCCCAGAACCACCATTCGGATGCTCTTTTGAAGACAATGTTTCCCTTATCGGCCTCGGCGAAAAAAAATTCTGACACGATGGCCATCTGACACGACATGATGTCTTCATCGAATGTGTGATCTGGTTTCAGTCTGTACTCCAGTAGAAGTTTCCAAAGTATGAAGGACTCCATTAACTTCGAGATCCCACGCCTCTGTCCAAAGTTTAGGATTTAAGGTTACGCCTTAGAATTTAATTTTTTAGTGTCGGACATAGAAAAAGTACCGAAAAAAGGTTGAGAATTTTTGTTCATATATATATATATATATACTATTAATGAGTTGAAATTCAAATATAAAAATAAAGGGAGATGTTATTTTAAAAAGTTACAAGAAAATGTCATTAATAAACAAACGAGCTTGTTTGTGAACGTAAACAAACCGAACACACATCTGTTCTTGTTCGTTCCTTTATTAAACGGACATATATAAAAAAATTATTTATATTTACTTGTTTAACTTAATAAACGAACATAAATAAATATTATATGAACGGTTTACAAACAATTCAACATTTTGTTCGTTTATACCTTAAACTTGTGTTGAGTAATTAATGACTACTACTATACTAATCGCACACCCTAAACTTGTTGTGCTGATGTATATTTGGTGGAATGAGGGTGGTCCAAATGTATATTTGGGGGAACGAGGGTGGTCCAAATCCTAATTCCAGACTCTGTTGCGTTTTGTTTTAAAACCCTAAACTTTTTTATGTTCTTTTTACGAGTAAGTATTCGATCTAGTCGAATTAAAAAAATTAAAATACTTATAATATTATAGTACTAATTATTTTAATTTAAATAACTTTTTATAACCATATACGATATACATAGATATTTCTTCATATGTGATATACATATATCATGCAAAGTTGAGGGACTCGACTCCAACTTTAAAAACTGATGCTCTAATTACTAAAAATTTCAAGTTATTTGAAGTTCTATTTTATAACTCAAACTTTATTTGAATTTTTTCAAGTCGAATTTATAAAATTATGATTCAAGTCAAGTAGAGTCGAGTCCAATACGAAATTATTTACATATAGGAGCTTGAAATATTTTTTGTGAATAATCTCATATTTATTATTTACTTTATTAAATATTTAAATAAAATAACATTTATTTTATTATTATTTATATCCGCCTAAATTTTAGGACTTTTGTAACTATAAATAGCCTATAAATAATAACAAATTGAGATCGACATCCATTATATTGTTCATGTGGTTTATATTTTGATTTTCTGCCAACTGATCGCTGAAAAACATATTTGCAAGCCTTTGATTCTATGTTTTTGTGTAGGGATAAACAAAAGTTTACTTAACTTGAAAAAAATAAAATTTTCGATTTAATTAGACGCAAAAAATTAGATTCGAATTATATTTTTATAAACCCGACTTGATTTTTTTTTAAAAATGAGTTATAAAATAAGACTTGAATAACTCGAATAACTTGAAATTTTTAATAGTAAGTGGATCGATGCTCAAGTTCGAACAACTCGACTCGACCCAATTAATATCATAAAATTATAAGTTTTTACAATTAGATTAAAAAAACTCGAACAACTCAACTGAAAAAAATAATTTGCAATTTCTAATAATATTTAGAGAAGGAATGGTGAAAAGAGGGCTCTGAAACCGTGAGAAGCTGCGGAAATCAGTAGCAGTAGCAGAATCAGCTGCTTGGGAATTTTGTTTCAAATATTCTATTCAATGACGACGTCGTTTTATTATAACTCAAGATTCATTTGGGTCCGTTGGATAAACAACATTGGATCCATCTTTTCCTTGTAAAACTAGTGTTCGGCCCACTAATAAATAGCAGTTGGAATCGGATCCTCAAATATGAGATAAACCAACATTTAATTCCTCAACTTTTCAATCTTTTTCTTAATTTTAAATTACACATTTTTCATTTTTATTGATGTTATGTCTACTTTTTTAATTTATATTTATGAAATTAAATAATTAAACTCTAAGTTTTTATTTTTTATTTAAATACTTTTTAACATAGACAAAACCGAGATTAAAAAATAAAAAAAATAAAGTTGTTTAACTTCAAAATTAACATGGGTCTAATGAGCATTTAATCTTTGATTTGATTTTGATAAAGTTTAATCTCTCAAATATTTAAAATAAAAAAAGACAAATTATTATTAGACCGAAAATAAAATAGAAGTCGTACCCCTCTCATTTCCTTATTAGCTCTGTCTCTACCTTTTTAAATCTCTATCAACTTCATAATTATACAAATTAAACCTAATGTTTCATCCTAATTTTATCATTGTTTCTTCCGGATCGAACCCAAGATGTAATAAAAATTAAATGTAGAAAAACCTAGCAAACAACAACACTCTAATCTAACTTAAACTCCTGCTTGGTCTTAGTGCTTTTCATCTTTGCCTTAAACCTTGACTTTGCCATGAGTGTCTGTACTGTGTTTACAAAGTTCCCAACAGCCATAAAAACCAAAATAATCCCACAAAGTATTATCTGCAATAACCCAACTTTCCATCACTGATTACGTTATTCAAATTAGTAATCCTTTATCTAAATATTCGTCGTCGATCGTCAATGATTATTATTTTTCTATTTTTATTTATTTATTTTAGTTTTTTTCTTGAATTTTCATTTATTTTAATAAAAATTTCTGCTCGTATGACACATTTTTCTTCTATCTGTATAATAAAGATCTTTGCAATGCTTTGATTTTCTTTAATGTTTGTTTGTCGATGTAATCATACCTGAATAACGGAGTAATCTGCCTAACAAATTTTATTTGCTCGCCACTCTTTTTTTTACCTGTTAAAAGTCTGGTTTAAATTGAGAGAAATGAGATTTATGAAAGTTTTTACTTCAAAAATATAATGATTTTTTAATATCATTTGTAAAGTTAAAAATCTAAACCGGTAATATATTAAATGTCAATCCAATTATTATTACTATAAAATTGCAATAATGAAAAAGAGGTGTCAATTTTCAGAACGAGAAGAGGTACAACCATTAGTAATTAAAGAAAGAAACGATTTTCTTTGGCCAACGATGGACAGCGCTTTATTCAATGCATAAATAAAAAGGTTGAAAAGAAGACATTCAAAAGCTGTTGCCTTCTGCTTACCCTCGCAATTTGCGTCCCTTTATTTTACTTTAGGGTTTCTCTTTGGATCCAAAACTCACCGATTCAGGTTCCGCTCCAACACTCTCCTTCCAGCTCATCTCGCCGGTTCAAAGCACCCCCTCCTTTCTCCTTTTCAGAAGTAAGTTTCTTTTACTCGCTTTCTCCCCACCCACTCACTGTTCCTTTTCCATTTTTGGTTTAATTTGGTAAAGAGTAAAAGGAAATTAAACATGGATACATGGGAAATTGATCAAATTTCCCATCAGAAGTGAACAAGGAAAAGATACCAATTTTGGAACTGCTTCTAGATCTCAAAATTTGTAGTCTCAGTTTACACGTATTCGCGGTTACAAGCTTGGATTTTGATTAGGCTTTTTATTTGGGTGGATAAGATGGACCCATCTGCAACTGGTGATGATCAAAAGAACAAGTTTTGTACTGATAATTTGATAGCTGCAAGAAAGTCACTAAAGCTCAGCTTAGAGAAATCAAAAACCCTAGAATTGGCTCTTGAAAAGACTGGAGCAAGAATAGAGGAGATCAACCGAAGATTGCCTTCCTTAGAAGCTGCTGTACGCCCCATTCGTGCCGACAAGGATGCGCTTGCAGCTGTTGGGGGCCATATTAACCGAGCTGTGGGCCCTGCTGCGGCAGTGCTTAAGGTTTTCGACGCCGTCCATGGACTTGAAAAGTCCCTTCTGTCAGATCCCAAGACTGATCTTCCTGGGTATTTATCGGTGTTGAAACGCCTCGAAGAGGCATTGAGGTTTCTTGGTGATAACTGTGGATTGGCTATTCAATGGTTGGAAGATATAATTGAGTATTTGGAGGATAACCGAGTTGCTGATGGACGGTATTTGTTGAATTTGAAGACATCACTCAAGGGCCTAAGGGAGTTGCAAAAGGATGGGGAAAGAATTCATCTTGATGGGGGGCTTTTAGATGCTGCATTGGATAAACTGGAAAACGAGTTTAGAAGACTATTGATGGAGCATAGCGTGCCACTTCCAATGTCATCTCCTTCACTAGGCGAACAGGCATGCATTGCGCCGTCGCCATTGCCGGTGACTGTTATTCAGAAGTTGCAAGCAATTCTTGGTAGGCTGATTGCTAATAATAGACTCGAGAAGTGCATTACAATCTATGTTGATGTTCGTAGTTCAAATGTCAGAGCTAGCTTGAAGGCACTTGATTTGGATTATCTTGAGATCTCAGTCTCGGAGTTCAATGATGTGCAGAGCATAGAAGGGTATGTAGGACAGTGGGGAAAACATTTGGAGTTTGCAGTAAAGCATTTATTCGAGGCAGAGTCCAAACTTTGTAATGATGTTTTCGAGAGGATTGGTCTGGATGTTTGGATGGGATGTTTTGCAAAAATAGCTGCACAAGCTGGCATTATTGCTTTTCTCCGGTTCGGGAAGACTATTACGGAAAGCAAGAAAGAACCTTTAAAGCTTCTCAAGTTATTGGATATATTTGCATCTTTGAACAAATTGAGATTGGATTTCAACAGGCTCTTTGGTGGAGCAGCATGTATTGAGATCCAAAACTTGACAAGAGATCTCATCAAGAGGGTTATTGACGGTGCAGCCGAAATTTTCTGGGAAATCTTTGTTCAGGTGGAATTACAGAGGCAGATCCCTCCTCCCCAGGATGGGAGCATTCCGAAATTGGTGTGTTTCATAACCGATTACTGCAATAAACTCCTTGGTGATGACTATAGGCCGATTCTGACCCAAGTTCTCGTCATTCACCAAAGTTGGAAGCATAAAAAATTTCAGGATATGATTCTTGTTAATGAGGTTCTGAAAATAATTAAGGCCGTAGATTTGAATTTGGAAACGTGGGTGAAGGCTTATGGCGATGCTACGCTGTCCCATCTTTTTGCCATGAACAGCCACTGGCATCTATACAAACACTTAAAGGGAACAAAAATTGGAGAGCTCATGGGAGATGCGTGGTTGAAAGAACATGAACAGTACAAGGATTATTATTCAGCTGTCTTCTTAAGAGAGAGCTGGGGTAAGCTCCCTGGTCATTTAAGCCGTGAAGGGTTAATCCTGTTCTCAGGTGGCCGTGCAACTGCTCGTAATCTCGTCAAGAAAAGTTTGAAGACTTTTAATGAAGCTTTTGATGAGATGTATAAAAAGCAGTCAGGTTGGGTTATCTCGGAAACAGATTTGAGGGAGAAGACATGCCAACTAATAGTGCAGGCCATTCTACCCGTCTATCGAAGCTATATGCACACTTATGGGCCATTGGTGGAGCAAGATGCAAGTTCCAGTAAATATGCAAAGTACACAGTGCAGGGGTTGGAACAAATGCTCCTTTCTCTTTTTCTGCCAAGGCGGGAAAGGTACGGCAGTTTCAAAGGCAGGCCAACCGGCAGCAAAATCGATAATGGGGTAGATCTTCGCCGAACCACATCTGCAGTTGTGTGATTGTAATATGTTGGTGTTTTAGACGTTTAAGCATGTATCTCGAACACAGTTTTGCTATGTTATGTCGACTGCGAAGCGAATGAATGGTGGGGGTCGGGGACATAACGAACAAGTAGTGTGTTGGGTTGGTAGATAATAAGAGAATTGATACTTTCAGGTATAGCGTTTCAACTTTACTTTCATATTCACTAGTTAATTTAGTTGCTAGCTAGTCCGGCATTCGAGCTCTGTAATTCGCTAGATTTCATGTACACTATTGTGATTAATTAAATTTATTTTAGTCATCAACATTCCCTAAAGAATCTACTCTTATTGAAATGCACTTCAATTGTTTTCTTGTTATTAGGATGGGTGCAAGTAATGTACATATTCTTGACAACTTTCCTTACTATGTTTTGGGAATAAAGTGTTGTCTATTTCTGGAATTATTGTTTTTATACAGTTTGTTCATTCTTCAAACTTATTTCTGCCGCTTTAGCATGTAACACTGAGAGGTTAACACAGATAAACAAGCAAAAAGGCGACGTCGTGCCGATTATCAGACTAGAACCCACAGAATAACAGTATACACAAAAAAGGAGGATTATTTATTAAGAAATGGTGCTAAAAGGAAGGTCTGAATGAATTCAATACTATTTTCACTTGAAATATGCAAACTCCAAATACAACAAGATCATCATTAACTGTGCAACAAAAATTGAAGGGCGGCCATCCTTTAAAATGTAAAAGAGCTAAAATACCTGCAACTTTAAACACGCACACACAAAAATTAAAATGTTGTTAAACTTGGGATTTCCAAAGCATCCGGAACAAGAATGAGTACCGGTTTTAGGTGGAATCAAATTGATGTTGAAATACTGTGCAAGCAAATCAACTGCCTCCCTTTTGTTTTAAAGTGATTTTATCCCCGAGACTAAGAGCAATCCCTTGGGTCTTGCTCCTTATCCTGATGTACCCACTGAGCTTCCCGTCTGCTTGTTTCTCAACACTCAAATTTACCAAGGCGTCCTCCCCGAAAACGCTTTTTGCATACAAGTTAGCTGCCAGGAATCCACACTCACCGTCTAGCGCAGATCTGAAACATAAACCGGCCGGTAAAAAAGGAAGGACAAGAAAGAATACACTAATAACAATGCAACTTATCTATAAGGAGCTCACATCAGAGATTTACAACTTCATTTTCTACAGCAACTTTCTAAGAAAAGGTTTGTTTGAGGCCGCAAACCAACCAACATGATATAAGGTAGTCATACTACAAACTGAAACCGATCGGTTTGAATAACATTTCTAAATAAGTACTTACTGTGCTGTGAGACACTTCATGTTGATGGACTTGATAATATGGTTAAGGAATTCCTTCTCATCTTGAATAACAGTGTTAACAGCAACCTGAATCACAAAAAACAATAAAAAAAATTTAAATTGAAACATCAACAGGTATGAAAACTGTTAGCTCAGCCCCAACAGAAGCTTACAGATACAGCGAGTGAAATCTATTAACAGTAACCAGGCAATAAAATTAAAGGGTAACCAAACAGCAAATGAAGGTTACCAACTTATAAAATTGAGCTAATATATAACAGTTAGCAGACTGAACAAATCAAATTTGAAGCATGGTAAGGCATCAATGTTGAGCTGGATATCTAATGAAAACAGGGAGCGCGGAAATGGAAGTAGTTAATAATAAAGATACCTTGTTTTCCCACTCAAATTCTACCCACATAGTTCTGAATGCAGTATCGGTGCAAACAGCAGGAGAGATATAGTCCATAATATCGATATGAATGTCATTAAGAACAACAACAGTTCTTTCGAGCACATTTGAAGTCTCATAAACGATATTGCCAAATATGACACCAGTCTCGGTTGAAGACACCTTGATGTTGGCCTTTATTTGCTTGCTAGATTCAGGAGCGAGTGTATAGTTTTGAGGACGCTCCACAAGTTTCAGATCACCCATAGTTGCCAACTCCAAACATAAATTCTGAAGAGTTTCCTTGGTTCGATTGATAAACGTGACATCAAGAACAATATCGTAGTGATGGACAGTCACATATGCTTCAGCATATACTGGGTCACTAAATCCAGTCAGCTGAAGAATGCGATTAAGCTTATTTGCATCATCTGCATCCTTGACAAACTCTCCAGTGGCACGTTTTAAATCATCTTGAACCTCGTCCTCCAATTCCAGCTGACTCATTCCCTGGAAGTTAGCAACTGAAACTTTCAGATAAAAGCACATAAATAAATTCATGACAAAAATCCAAGAAAGAAGTAATCTATGAATTGATAACCAAAAAATCTGTATAACCAAAAGGGGAAATGAGATAAAGCAGAACATTCTATCAAAACAAGCCAAAAACGCATACTAAAACAGAATACTAAAAACAGGGCTTATACGATCAACTATGAGCATGAGCAACTTGGCACAAACCAAAAATGTTAACTTATGCGCATAAAATTACCATAGAAGGTTCTCTCACCTTTCGGCTTTTTAAATGGTAGAAGTCAATAAGGTCATCTGGCTGTGCATGAGAAACCTGAGCCTTTGCCTTCAAATCCTCGGTTTCTCTCAACTGTTTCTCTGAGACCATTTTAACAAAACTCTGATGGCAAGACTGCAACCATATTTTCCTGATTTCATCACCAGTATCGCACAATAATCTCATGCAAAGAACAATCCTCTCATATGAGTCATTATCAATTGGGTGTGGAAGAACATGAGACTGTCCCAGCTGCAGCATGGAGACCATGATCAGCAATGCCTGTGCTGTCGCTTTGTTAACTTCAACTTTGGATGACTGCACCTCTTTTAATCTCAAAACAAGTTTAGTCAGTGTGCAAGTGACAACTGCCCCGAGGAAAAAATCTCCAGTTAGGAGAAGAGATCTGAGATTTCCTGAAGCCAATGATCCCTGAACAATAGTCGGAGGGGAGAAAGCAGTCTCAGAGGCAGCACTCTGGGTTGCATAAGTACCATCAGCCAGAACAGCAGGCCTCCTGGAGGAGACGGTAATGGAGTTTGTTTGTGGAGTTCTCTTTGAAGCATCAGTAGCTTCTCCTTCCTCAGAAACAGAGTAGAAAGGTAGGTCCCCAAGACACTGCTTGATGGTTGCTATGGCACTCTCAACTTCAGAGACTGAAAGGCAATACTCTCCAATAATCCATAGGGCACAGGAGCAAACACGTGCAGCTCGGATCTGATAGAATGTGTCCAAAAGCCTAGTTATAATGGAAACTCTAAGTTTAGGGTTGGTTTCAATTATTTCTCGAACGAAAATGACAACATCAAAAGCTGAAGCAACATTACTGTCTCCCAAGAAATCCATAAGAAGATGCACAACTGTGCTTGCAACTTGTGGGAACTTGATTGCACAGGAATGAATGGCTTGAATGAGCATTTGTCTATATTCTCCATTCTTCTCATGTTCTCCGGTTTGAGTCTTCACAACTTCCTTCTTCAACAAAAGAACAACCTCATTAATATTTCGAGGAATTATTAAGTCAAGTACGACATCGAGTGTCTTCCTCTGGATGTCAAGATTTGGACTAGAAAGTGCCCTAAGCACATCCATGATCAAATCAACCATGATATCTCTATGAGATGATTTGAGCTCATTCAGCCGATCTAACACAATAAGCTTCACGTTGTTGTCACTTTGGGAAAGAAGAAGCTGACAATAAGTGTTGGCTGCAGCCTTAACAGCAGTGGGAGCAGATGACAGAGAAACAAGGGTTCCAGCACAGTCATAAATAACTGCAGTTGATTGAGCATTTAATAAAGATATAATAATTTTAATATACTTCGATTTCTCCCCATGGTTTGTTCTGCAAACCTTGCGAATAAGCTCCAACACAACCATCTGAAGCAATTCACCCCATTCTGAAACCCTATCGACATGGGTCAAGAGGTAATTAATGGCTCGATCCTGTGCACAAGTAAATAGCATAAGAAATGCATTTCGCTTGGCAGATGAATCATGCTCCGTAGAAAGGGCCTTCTCAATCATTTCAGGTGCATCAACCAAGAGCTGATCACCTTGAGGAAGCTTATATATAGACATGACAGCTAATATAGCATTCCTCCGTATAAATGGATGCCGGTGCTCGAGATTTTGCAAAACAGACGGGATTAGTGGCTCAATAATCTCTGTCTCGTTCAAGCGGCAGAGAAATCTCAAGGTCACACCACGGATATATTCATTTGGATGTATAAGATTGTTCCTCAAATTTTGGCATATCAAGATCATTTCAGTAATACCTTCCCCTTTGCATCAGTTTTCTCAATTGTCTCCAAGTATAAAAGCAAAAGTTTTTGGACAGTGTGATCCTCTGAAGGTAAAACATATCTGACAATGGTGATAAAAAGCTGGGGGAGAGTTTCGCCATTCAACAAAAGCATTATTGCTTTCTTCATGGCATCAATCTTTGCAGGAACATCATTTCCTTCAAGCGCTTCCTTAATCTCATTAGCAATTGCAGGCGATCCTTTGTCGAAGTGAATGAGAAGAGTGCACGATTTCTCCATTTTTTGCTAGTTTTCTGGAAAGAAAAAAGAACAAAAAAATCAAATCATCAAGAAAAAACAAAATACAAAATCATAAAAACAAAGACATAGTTTATACAGATCATTTGAAGTCTGACAATAAGAACAAATATTAATCTTCTCTATGACAATATTCCTAAAAGATACCATCTTTCAATTACCTCCATATGCATACATAAGGACAATGATACATCCCTCCTAAATGATTTGCATACAGATCTTGTGTATAACATTTCTGTTCAACTCTTCTAAACAATATGAAGAAACGATTAATGCACAGTTAAAAGCTCAATCATAGATCCGTTTGTTTTCATCTCTCTAGTTCCAACATTAGTGCCGAATTGGCGAATTAAAATCCAAACATAACGGATTTAATAAACAAATTGCACTATCACTACGAAAGCGCGGCGACAAACAAACGGTAAATCAGATCCAAATCCGCGGAGCAAATTCTCTTCGCAGCATATATTTATTACTATCTGTGAATCGTTCAAGCAATTTATCAAATCAAAGAGGAGCATCATATCCAAAACGTAAATCCGAACATTCCAGCTTCGAAAACAAAAATAAGGATGCCTCCGAAACGGAAAACAGAGGCCAAGAAAAGTAGAAAGTAAATCTATAGATCGAGAAAATTGGAAAGATTGATAGAAAGAAATGTACCTCGAAAAATCAGATCCGTCGAGAAGAGAGGCCGCTTTCTGTGAAGTTGAAGCAGTTTTATCCCCTTTTTTTCTTCTCTTTTCTGTAAATGGAAATGAGGATGTTCTTCAAAATAACATCATTTGTATTGAGGGGTAACGAACGAGAAGGAAACTCTCAGATCTAAAGATCTATTTTCAAAAACACTGTAATTTCGATTTATGTTATCTTAATGCACGGGCCTAAAGATGGTAAACGGGTAGTTCAATTCGAGTTCGGTTCAGATTGTTTCGGGTTTAATTATATTCGATTTAAATTTGATTCGGGTCTAGTTCGGTTTTAGTTCGAGTATTGGGTCGGTTATTTTTTCAGGTCTGATCAATATCGGGCTAATAGTAGATGGATCGATTTTAGTCAAGTTTTCAGGCTGAATTAGCTTTTTACACCCTTTATATGAATTTATATAGCATGTATATTGATTTTTTTGTGAGTTGCGCGACAGTTCACATCTCAGATTTCTTTATTTATTTTAATATTTTTCTTTATTTTGGGTTGCCTTTGGTTTGGGTAGCTTTCGGTTCGGGTCCATTCATTTCAGTTGAAAATCGGTTCAAGTCTATTTTCAATTCAATTAAAATTCATGTCAATTTTGCTTCAGTTTATTTCAGATTTTAAGTCATCATGTTCGGATTAATTTTACGTCTCGGATCAAATTTACCAGGTTTACTTAGGCCTTAACTACTGTGGACCGGGATGAGGCCTTTTTAAGGTAAAAAACAAAACAAATTGAATTTGAATAGAATAAATAAATACATCTTAATTAAACCAAAGGGCCTTAATTACTGTTGGTCTAAACATTAATCAGCTTTGTATCACTTAAGTAGATATTGAGTTTAAAGCTTTATGTATATAAAAAATTTAAGTTGAAGAACTCACCCATTACATCCAAGTATGCGACGCAGGTCGATCTGGATTAATTAAGGCTAAGCCCTAAGAAACCCAGAGGACAACCAAAAAAGAAAATATAAATAAATACATCTTAATTTGATAACCAATCATAATCTATAAATCCAAAACGTGGGAAAAAAACTGAATTAAAAATTGATATATATAGACTGAAATAGTAAATATGAGGTGATCTTCGGAGCTTGAGTTCTGTCTAAAATCATTTATGAATTAAAATCGTCATGTTTAGAATTAATATAATATAAATTATATCTTTATTTGTGTTTTCTAATGATTAGTTTTTTTTATAATTATCAGTATTTAATTTATTGGTCGACTAATTTTGATTATATATTTTAGAAGCTTATTATAAGGATGACTTTCTCAATTTAATTTTCTGAATTCAAAACGCTTCGAACTCTTAATTTTACTTAAACGATCTAATGTCTCATCCTATTTGACCAATTGATTGTTAGTAATTTTTATCTTTTACTCTAATAGTAATGTTTAAGTTGTTAAAATTTATTATAGTCTAAGTTATATTTTTTGTATTCTTTTAATACAAAGAAAAGAAACTACAAATTACAACTAAAAATGAATAACACCGTCAGACTTATTGAGTGGTCTTAATGATAAAGTGTAAATTGTTTTTCTAGGTGATTTAGATTTGAACAACGAAACCTATAAATATGTGTGAGTTTAATCAGATATAAAACCGGGCTAAAATATTATCTTATAATCAGATTAAAATGTTCAAGAAAAATAAACAACACTGCCACCAGTATTAACCCGAAGGAAAGAAAACAAGTTCAACATAAATAAATTAGATATTAATCGATCGACATCGATTTATTTACAAAATCACCACACATCTTAGTATTGGTTTTCCAATCGACAACAAGATTATATGCACGACGTACGAAAGAACGAAAATAAAGTCTAAATTGGCAGCATACAGTTGTAGTTTACAAGTTAGTTTGGAGGTGGAAAATCAACTCGACGTTGTCCGAATTGCAAAGATGCAACAAATCTCAACCTACGGGCTAACGCTTCTACGATGGTAATTGAGAGAGAGTAGAAACACGCTTACTGACTTCATCACCACCACCATTTGAATCACATATCACTACAATAATTCATACAATATTCAAAGAAGCATTAAACTGGCGGATTCAAAAATTTAAGAATAGAAGTCCAAAATATTTTTTTTAAAATGAATATTTATTTTTTCATATTTTTTTCTCTACACACCAAATTATTACTTTTAAAAAAGTTAACACTATTTTTTTCTCCCAAAAAATAGAGCTGCAATTTCACCCCTCTAAATAGGGTCGTAAACGAACCAAACGTTCAGCTAATCATTCGTAACCGTTCCGTAGGAAGTTCTTTATTTATTAAACGAACGAACATGAACAAGATTTTCTGTCGTTTAATTAAATGAACAAAGTCATAGTTGGTTGGGTTTTTGTGGTGCTGGTTTTCTGGAAATCTGGCCTTGGTTGTATTTTCATGGCTCGGATATGATGCACTCTTTTTCCTCCACTTAAGTTTAGGGAGGTTTATTAACGAGGCTCGTATCCGTGTCGAACATTCAATAAAATAATTTATGTAATACCCCGAAAATTTGCTAAGTCAGTTCAAGGTCATTTAGTATTAAGATTTTAGCTTAAGGCTAACTTAGTGACTAAAATGATAAAAATGTAAATGTTAAGGTCTCTCAATTAGAAGATTCTAAAGGTATTTTCAATTATTTGAAAGTGTCATGAAATAGAGGATAAGATGAAGAGGGCTCATATGAAGTTGGGTCCAAATTTGAAAAGAATAGGATCTAGTGACCAAAATGACACTTTTGTAAAAGTTTGGGGACTAAAGTATAAATTACCAAAAAGGTGATTTTATTCAGTATGAAGATAAATTAGATCTAAATAAGAATTTTGATATAAGTTTTAGAAATTAAAATGCAGTGGGAGATATCGAATTTTGATCGAACAAAATTGTTAAACGAGCTCATCTCAGTAAAGTACTAGGATGGGTGACCACTGTGAAGTGGCACATCACTATATTTTTGTTCTATAAAAATGATACGGAATAATTGGGAATAATTCGTATGAATATCTGACGAATGAATTTTAAGGAAAAAATTATCTGATAAAGATTATCGGGTAATTATCGATATTTTGGATCGAGTCAAAAATTTCAAAGTTTGACTCAAAAAATATGGGAGAAAAAAATTAATTATGACAATATTATTTATTTGGGAAATTTAGAAAATATAGAATTTTCTGATTAGTTTTGATAGTTCAATTAATAGAAAATCGTATTGAGTAATTATCGGATAATTGGATGGAATAAAAATCATAAAATAGAATTTTATGATTTTCAAAGGGTATGGCCGGTTGGAAGGGAATCATATTGGTTCGAACTTTATGGAATGGCATAATTATAATATGTTAGTAAATTATGAAGTAATTGGAGGGCTAGTTTGGAAAGTGAATTAAAATGAATTTTAAACTTATTTTAATTTGGACAAGTGGCCAATTTGGATAAATTAAGAAATAAAATATCAAAATATGAACAACACTTGTTCATCTTCTTCCCCTAAGCTACCGTGACTTATAACAAAGAGAGGAGAAAATGATTTTTCAAACTTTCAAGCCAAATTTGGAAGGTTTCAATCTTGATTTAAGGTGTGTTACTTTAGAATAAATTGTTCTATGTTTCAAGCTCTTCATTCTAATAGTAATTAAGCATAGTATTATGAAGAAGACGATTGGTAGTGATGAGAATTAATTAGGATTTTGAAAGAAATTGATGAATTTGAAACTAGAATTGTGTGAAGTTGATGATAACTAGTTGAAAACAAGTTTGATTTTGAATTAATTTCATGATTTACTTAATAAACCCTGACCTTAGCTTTTGGGGCTTTAGTTAGGGATTGAGAATTAAGGATGTAATTAAGCAAATATTGATGTTAGAAGCCTTATTGGAATGTTGAAATGAAAATTTTCCATTTGGTTTTCAAGATGATCAAATCGGCAATTAGGGAAATTTTAGGGGTTTATATTCAAGTTTTAAGTGATGATGGAAATGAATAAATTATGATGGTTGGAGCAAAATTTAAATGCTAGAATGATTGAATTCCCTTCATCATGTTAAGTGATCAATTCGGTCTAAGTAAAAAAAAATAGGGAAATTATTTGAAATCTTATTCTAACACTATAATTAGTAAGATTTGGATTATATAAGTTTGATTTGGTGATTTAGGATCAAAATGTACGTTGTACATTAAAAAGGACCATTTCGGCAAAGGTGAAGGTTTAAGGGGATTATTGTTGCAATGATGCTTTAGGGATGTTTTTGGAAGAAAGGATAAAGTATAAGCCTAAAAAATGATATTTGAATTCAAGAATCCTTAATTAGGATTTATGGTGACCATTTCGGCAATAGGGAAAATAGGAAGAAAATTTTTAAGGTTTTGTTTTTAAGTTTGTACTTGGTGAGATTATTAAGAATTAAGTTTAGTTGGATCAAAAATAGAGTCCTTGAATAATTAGGGACTAAAATGTCAATGAAGAATTGGTGAAGAGCCAATTCGGCCAAAGCTTGGGAATAAGAGGAAAATTTTTAAGAAGGTTAAAAGTGTTGGATTAATGTTGATTAAGTATGATTCTAAGCTTAAATGTTAAAGTAGTGACTAAGATGTCATTATTTCAAGATTTATAGTAGTAGTTAAAGTTTAATGTAAAAAGGAAAGAATTATGGAGTAATTATTACTTAAGCTTGAATAAATTATTTGGGGTTCAAAATGGTCACTAAAGATCATAATGAACATTTGGTAAAATCCAAGGAGGAAAATAAATAAAGGAATTAGAAGTTAAATATGGAAGTTGAGTTAGAATTGAATTGTGGCAGTGAATTTGAAAATCCGCCATAAATTCTACAAAAATTGTTAGATGTGAATTTTATACCATTGTAAAGATTTATCAGTCTAGTTTCATTTCCAACAAACGGACGCTGATTCCGAGTCCTGTGTAAAAAGATATGAACTTTATTCGAAAGAATGTCAGAAAAATTGTAAAGCAGTTTTCTGCACTGGACAACCTGTGACGTGAATGTAGAGATTTTTCATAATTTTTGTAAATTTTAGTAATTTATGAGGCTTATACCGTTGGATTCGTTATCGAATCTAGTTTTTAACGGTGTAAAGAAAGTCAAAATCCGATATGTGTTATGCTCTGTAGAAGTGATTAACTGAAGGTAGCGCGAGCTGCCAGGATTGGAATTAGGAATAATTTGTATTCGAATATTGGTTCGATAAACTCAAAGGAATTTTTTTTGAAGTTTAAATTGGTCGATAGGGGGCCATAGTGAGTTTTGGACAGCATAAGGAAGAGAGAGAAAATATTTGGGGAATTTTATTATGTTTGAATGATTTTTATAATAGGCCATGTGTTTAAGGAAAGGTTACATTATAATCTAACAAGTGATTTATTTTATCTACATGATGAATGAAGGCGAACTCGAATCACTAGAGAGTTCGAGATGACAATAAGAAAAGAAAAAGAACGAATCAACGCTTAGTGAGGCAACCTAATACAAGGCCCAGGTGAGTGCATTTTTACTTATTTATAATATATATGTGAAATGAATGAATGCATTCTCATCTGTCATATATATATATATGATATGAGAAAACTTGCAATTAGTCAAGCTTAATATTAATGAAAATATACGTTGACCAAAGTTATGTAAATGGCATGAAATATTAAATAGCATATGTGATACATGGACATAGCATAATGATTTATCTAGAATAAATCGAATTTCAGACTTTGGGTATGAAATGTTCATTATCGAATTATGATTGATAATATTGATGAATTGGATATTGAAGGTGAAAATAATATATTAATATGCCCAAGTACTAATGTGAGATTCTTTGGTATAATTAGATATCCAAAAAGAGTCATAGCAGTTGCGAACCAGCACTACGGTGCTGAGATAAAGTAGGCACTACGACGCTGAAGGTATTAATGTTGGCACTACGTTGCTGAGATAAAGTAGGCACTACGGTGCTAAAGGTATGAGGAGCAAAGAACGTCCTCAAGTACGTACTCACCATCAGACGCCACGGCGTTGTAGACACTACGGTGTCGGACTTGTATATCATAGGTTTACATGAGAATCTTTGGTATAGTTATATATCCATAGAGTCTTAGCAGATGCGTCAAAGCATTACGGTGCAGGAAATACTCTACGGAGTCAGTTCAAACATTACGGTGTTAAAAGGCACAAAATGTGCTAGGATGAGGAGCAAAGGGCGTCCTCGAATACGTACTCATCTCAGTCGCTTCGGCGATGTAGACGCTACGGCGTCGTAGACACTATGGTGTCGTGATGACTCGTGTACCATGGCATCACATGATTTTATACTTTGGGCTATGATAAAGGACATGATATGCAAATGATTGCATAATGAAAGAATGGCTATGTTAAAGGACCTGATATGCAAATGATTGCATAATGAAAGTATGGCTATGTTAAAGGACATGATATGCAAATGATTACGTGATGAAAGCATGATTACTTAATGATAATGAACCATAGATATCATGAATTTTATGACAGAATTGATAGATGATATGGAACATATTGAAACTATGTTTATGTTAAAGAAATTTTTATGCATGTCAACACCTGATGAACAATGATGGCATGACTCTTAAGATAGTCATGATACATGATTAATTATGCATTACATTTGGCTTGAATTTTATACTTTGGCTATAATACATGAAATACAATTATGCAAGTTGCTAAGCTAAAAGCTTAGTGTTTACAAGATTGGTAAGATAGATCAAATCCTGTGATTTGAATATTATATTGGACGAATGAACTATACAAGTAAGATAATTCTATATATGATAAAATGTTATTAACTGCAGTTGAAAATCATTCCACATCTTGCATAGCTATGTTATTATAATTATTGTTTATATTATTATGATTATGTTTCACTAAGTTATACTTAACGTGTGCTGTGTATCACACGTAGGTACTTTGAACGAGATAGCAAAGGAGGAGATACATATCATTGAATCAAGTTAATCTGCATTATCAGAACGTACCACTACATCCTAGTCTAGTGGGGCATGAATTGAATTTAAGTAAGTAGCTATTTTGTATGAACTAGAAACATGACTAAGTTTTGAGAAATTAAGAATATTAGAAAAGATGCTTTAAACGGTTTTAAACTTAGTTGGTTGTTTATTGTGTAGTGATTATGAAAATTGAAAAAGGGTCAACCACTGAACTACTTTATTAAAAAAAATTACAAGTCTGAAAATTAGGGTAAACCAGTTAATAACATCTTTAATGTGTATTCGAATATCGAATATACGTTGAGGGTGTTACAATTTCCCTTTCAAAAAAATAAATGAACAAACACGAACAAGATGCTTGTTCGTTCATTTATGTTTATGAATGTTCGGTAATCCGTTCGTTTATGTCCGTTTAAATTTATTCACATATGTCCATTTATATTTATTTTTCTTCATAACAAAAAATATTATATTTAAAAAAATTTAAAAACATATATTAAAAATATGAAAGAAAAAAGAAAAAAAATTAAACAAATACTCAATGTACGATACTTCAGATTTCTTAAGAAAAAATTAAACAATACTCAATATTCGTTCGCGTTCGTTGGTGTTCATTTATTATTTTAACAAACAAACACGGACAAGAATAGGAGTCCAAAATAAAAATTTTCAAGAATAGAAGTCGGAAATAAATTTTAACAACAATTCATGCAATATTGAAAGAAGCATCAAACTATCACAGATCCAAAAATTTAAAAATAAAAATCCAAAATATTTTTTTAAAAATAAATATTCATTTTTCATATTTTTTTCTCTACACACCAAATTATTATTTTTTTAAAAAATAAACACTATTTTTTTCCAAAAAAATAGAGCTGCAATTGCACCCCTCCAAAGCTGTATAAGATCCGCCCGGGCATCAAACGATGCATTACTCAATTTAGGTTTAGCCCCATACCGATTGGGCTGACGGAGGAGCATTTGGATATTGGGCCATTTATAGCACGAGAAAACGCAGCAGTTGACGAAATAGTACCTGACCATAGATCAAGATTCAGCCCATCCGCTGACTACATTGTTTAAGTTTATTTTAAGTTGAATCTCGTCATACAAAAATATTATAATTTAATTGCTAGTTTAAATTTATTATAATTTAATTTTTTATTAGGTATAAATCATGGTTTAGATTATCAATTGATTTTAATTAAAATTATATAGATATATTAATTGTCAATAAGAGAGGAAATTATATAATGGGTAAAACTTTGATACACAGACTGTATAAAATTAATTTTACACAAGCCTGTATATTTACACTATAAAAACTCAAATCCTAAATTTCTAACCCTAACCCTAAAAAACTAAACCCCATACTCTAAACCCTAAACACTAAATTATAAACACTAACCTTAATTTATAAACCCTACAACCTAAACCTTAAACTCTAAATTAAAACCATAACCCTAAAACTAAAAGATAGATATAAATTAAAATTTACACGACTGTATATCAAAGTTTTTTCCTTATATAATTCCTTATTTACAAAAAAAAAAAGGAGAAAATTATGGATGCGCCCGCAAATGCCTATAGCCACTAAAATGAGCAGTTGTTTTTATTTTCAATGGAAAAAATGAGCACCTTTTGTTGTTGGCAATTTCTAGTTTCTTATAAGGGGTTGACTGTTGTCCAGAATACAATTAATGCGTCAGTGGATTAAGCCAACCTGTTCATTATCTCCCCCCATTACTAATTAATTACTTTAATTATTGTCCACATATTGTCAACACCTTTCTCCCTCTTCTTATAATAAAAACATATTTTCCGACTCCGTATAATAAATTTTATTCCTTGTTAATTTTTTATGTAATTTTAAGAAAAAAATTTATATTAGATATGTTTTGTAAAATAATTATTTTATTTTTAAAAAATTAATATTTGTTTCGTTGAAAAATTAAAAAAGAGGATAACAAAGAAAATGTATATAATAAAAATAGTTGAGTTTTTTATTGATACAATTTAAATGAGACAATTTTAAAATATAAAATCAATAAATTTTATGGGACATAAAAAGTAATAAATAAAACATTTAAAAAATATTAAAAAAATATATTATTGTGTTTAAATTATTTTGTTTAATTTTATAAAATATTTTGTGAAATCTAAAAAATAAAAATAACATTTGTTTCTTGGAAACAAACCAATCCTTAATCTTTCTTATTTTATTTTTAATTATTTTACCTAATGTCCTTCATCATCATTTTTTTCTTTTAAATTTTTAATCTAAGTTTTAAAAATCATCATCATTGAAGCCATGGGACATGCTCTTTAGTCTTTAGGCAAAAAGGAAAAGGCCACTAAACCTCTAAGGTCATTGTCTAATAGAAATAATATTGAATATTATTAACTTGGTGGTAATCCATCTAATTAATTAATGTTTTCAAGACTATAAACTATACTATTTCAACCACATAAAATTCACCATTCCCTTTTCTTTTCTATTTTCCACTGCCAATAATTCTACAAAATCCAGACTTATCAATAATCCATTGATAATTATTTTTTTTAAAATTTTATCCTAATTAATCTGAACCGACTTACGTTTTACGTCTGATTTTAGTGGATAAATTTCTCAGTGAGAATTTTTTATATAAATCCACTTAAACGATACTAAGCTGCTTATCACTTTAACCAACCTCGGCGGTACTTGTAGTAACCCATTTTCTATCTGTCCACCAAACTAAACCCATTACCCAAACTAAACTAACCCAAACCCAGTATCCTAACTAAACCCATTACAAACCCAGACCTAATTACCCAAATACCCTGACCCAGATCCAAACCCATAACCCGAACCAAACTAAAAAAACCCTAATTTTCAGAACCCTTATCCTAACCCTAATGCCCTTGCCGCCGCATCTACCTCCAGCCGCTGCTCACGCCGCCGTCTTCTCCGGCCATCACCATTGCCATCAAGTCGCCGCCATCCCAAGCCATTGCCGGCCACTATTCAGAACAAAATAAACCCCAAATTAAATTAAAAATTCCTAATCCATAAATTCGAACCTATTTAACCCTAAAACCAAAATAAAATAAAATAACCCTAACCCTATCAGCTGCCCTATCTCGGCAGAAATCCCAAAAAATCCGCCATGAAATCCGGCTTTACATCCCCATCATCAGCATATCTGTAGATTAAAGGGGTGGTTATTATTTTATTTGAAAGAAATTGGTTATAAAAAACCGAGAACAAGCTTGTAAAAGGGGGGTCTGAGATCGAAAAAAGAGAGAAAGGAGGGGATTTTCGGGTTCAATTTTTTTTAAGAAAAGGGATTTGAAAAATCAATATCAAGAAACATTTAAAGGTGAAAAAATCTTAGAACTTCATTTTCAGTTTTTTATTTTATTTTATTCCAATCAAAAAGAAAGGGGAAATATCGAAGTTACCTGGTCGCCGTGGTTGTCGCCGATGAACGGCGTTGAGGGACGACCAGAGAGCGGCACCGCCGTCGAGTGAGGGACGGTTGAGAGAATAAAAAATAGTTTTAGGGGTTTTTTTACCAAGTTTTGATTCGAAATAGCAAAAAAATAACCCCATATCTGTTTTAAAACCCAATGATCAAAACGGCACCGTTTTAAATGACCCGATCCGAGCGGTGACCCGTCATCCGGGGAGGATCCGCGCGTTCTTGAAGCGTTAATTACACAAGTGGTCCCCTAACATTCGACCCGCATTCACTGCTGGTCACGAGATATTTACACTTTCGGTCCTTCTGTGTTTCAAGCGTTGTTTAATATCGTCCTCTTTTGCTTTTTTCTGCAGCATTTAATTTTCATTTTATTTCAATGTGGTCACTATATTTTAGTAATTAATTTCTTGCATGTTATCCCTGTTATTTTATGTTTATTTTTTGATATTTTATATTTGTTTCATTTTAGTCCAGTATTGGTTAACATTTATGCCATGTAATTTCGTATTAGTGCATTTTAGTCTCTAATCTTTAGTTTCATGTAATATTAGTATAAATCCATGTATTATTATTATTCTTATTATTATTATATAAAGTATAATATTTTGTATAAATATTATATATTAATATAATATATAAAAATATATGTATATAATTTCTTACCTATGGTTTATTTTTTTATGTACAATAATTTTTGTATATTTTTATTAATACTTTATATATATATTTCTAAAATATTGTATAGTATTTTTGTTTAAACACTATGCATATAATATGATAATAAACATTTATTTTTGTAAATATATATATGTAAACTGCTAATTAAATATATATAAGTATATTTTTAATAGATAATGAGGATATATTTTACTATAAATATTATATTTTAAGTATGTACATTAAATAAAAGTAAACACTTGTTTTTGTAAATGTACATATATAAAAAAACTACCAACTTTAAATATATATATATATATATGTACATCGTTTTTTTTATAAATATAATTATTAAATATATTTTACCATAAGTAACATATTTTTAAGTATAAATAAATATACATGCTACATTATATTATTGCATCATAATCGCGTTCTTATATGTTAGGAAATAAGGTAATATTCTTTTATTTAGGGAGTTCGAGAATTAGTGTCCCGGGCGTAAAAGGATGCGACATTCTCGATATCCCTAAATAAAAAAATACCCTTACCATTTTAGGATACAATATTTAAGGGAATTTTCTTTTATTTATAAAATTGAAAAATCATTTCCCGGGCGTAAAGGAAAGTGAATTTTTCGGTTATTCTAAATAACAGAACGTTTCTTTAAATATTTAGAACATTTCCATGCATTTAATAATCGTATTTTAAATTCTACTTGAATCCGTAATTTCCAACACCAAGACATTAAATAATTGACTAGGTACCAATTTTGGGCGGTGTGGGGGTGCTAATCCTTCCCCATTCGTAACCGACTTCCGGACCCAAAAGTTTTTTTATCTTTGGTTTTATTTGGTGTCCGGTCTACCATTTTTAAATGATCGGCGGCGACTTCACATTTTTTATTTCAAAATCGGGCAGGGTTTTTTCAAACAAGACAAAATAAATTTTAAAAACAAATAGAGGGAGCGCCGGACGGATTTGGGTGATTACAGCTGGCGACTCTGCTGGAGAGGTTTTTTAAATAAAAAGAAAGTCAAGCCACGAGGCGAATGTTTTTAGTCTTAGTGTTGGAAATTTACGAATTAGATTTTAATTTAAAGTATGACTCTATCTTTAGTTAACAGGACATGCATTTTATTTATTTATTTTTCTGTAAATATATATGATTTACTTTTAGTGCTTAGTATAAGTGAATATAGAAATAGGGTGTCAAAAGGTTTGAGAGTTTCTCCTCACACACCGTGCACTTGCATTGCATTCCATGAGCTTTTTACCCGAGCTCCGTCCATTTTAAGTGAAAGTGTGATACCGCCTTCGTGCGGGTTACCACCGTATAGGTTGGTGAATTGCTTTCGGTATATATTTCTTGTGCTTTCGTGTGGGTTACCTCCGTGTAGGCATAAGAGATGTATTCCCCTGTGCTGAACTTGGTCCGTTTGAAGCCTATAATAGATGAGGACCAGAGGCCTTGCTACCTTTAGTAAGGGACATCGGGGATAATTCGGGTACCCTTCCCTAGAACCGAACCTCATGTAATAGACCATAGGAGCCTTGCTTTAGAAATGGAACCTGTTAAATGTCCAAAGGAGAAACGTTTCTAACCTTTTTATCTACCCTCTAGATTTATTTCGTAAATAAAAGCATGTTGGGTAGATATCATGCTGGGTATGATATTTCTTTTTTTGTAAATAAAAGTATGCCGGGTAGAAATCATGCAGGGTAGGTTTTTTTCCAGAATAAACTATGCTGTGTAGATACCATGCCGGGTAGGAATCTGTTTATATTTTATTATGTCGGGTAGATACCATGACCAGGTAGGTTTTTTTTCTGTAAATAATAATATCATGGTAGAAAGCATGACGGGTAGGATTCCTTTTTTCAATCAAAGCATGTCTACCAGTAGGTTTTATACCATTTTTATAAAAATTATTGTTTTTATCGATATTAACCCTTTTGTTTTGTTTGTGCATTGAAGGTACATCTCGTACACTTTCATATTTGCATTTCATCATAATATATCATCATTTCCAAATCGAGGGGTCTGATTCTGTAAATTTTGATCGTAGTCATTCTGGGGCATCTAGGTTAGCCGTATTTGTATCCGTTTTTACTCAAGGCAAAACTCAAGAAATGGAGAGTTGTCTAGAAAGAGTATAGCAAGAATGTGAAGACATGAAGAAGGACATAAATGAGAAGCTCGATAAGGCGCAACAAGCAACTCACGATCATATCGCGCAATCACACATGGATCTGCTAGATCAGATAGCTGCTATGTTGGCCGGCGAAGATCCCAAGAGAAGAAAAGGATTGGTCATAAACCTCTGTGCTCTAGAAAAGACGAAAAATCCATACGATAAGGCACATCTGCAAGTGCCAGTTTCAGTTGAAAATCAACAAGGTCTTCAAGCTGGGTCTTCATCACATGGGGGAACTAATGCCCAAAACAACCCTAGTGAGCATAACATCTCTGATTCGAGCATCATTAACAAGATGGGTCCAGTAGGAATCAAGATGGTCGAGCGAATTAAAAATTTGTATAAGCGGGTTGAAGAGAAATCCAAAGCTGCAGAAGGGGCAAGTGCATCATGTGAGGTAGATGCAAGAAAATTAAGCCTAGTACCCGATCTGGTGATACCTTCGAAGTTTAAGATGCCAGAAATTGAAAAGTTCAATGGAACAAGCTCTACGTATGCTCACCTTACCATGTTCTGCCAAAGAATGACAGGGACGTTAGCAACGAGAAACTCTTAATCTATTGTTTCCAAGAAAGCTTAAAGGGGTCTGCTGCCAGATGGTATAACTAATTGAATCGAGACTAGATACAATCATGGAAAGATCTGGCCAAAGCTTTTATCGAGCAGTACAAGCATATAACAGACATCGATCCGGATCGTCTAACACTACAAAACATGAAAAAGAGGCCCAATAAGAGCTTCTGGTAGTACGTGCAAAATGTGGAGAGATGTTGCTATACAAGTACAACCACCACTGCTAGAGAAAGAGATAATGCCTACCTTTGTGAGGACTCTAAAATGTCTATTTCTGAAGTATATATTGGGCAATGCAGCTGAGAGTTTGGAAGAGCTCGTGATGTCTGGCAAACTCGTTGAGACGGCTATTAGAGAAGGGAAGATTACCGACCCTAAAATAGAAATAGATGAAACAGAAATTCATACAGTGAGATATTATCCGACCAACCGACCTCGGTCCTCACACCAGCCAAGTTACTCGTCCTCACATCGAGCGAAGGCTTCTCAGAAAGTCATCTATCCAATCCCGATGACATATACTGAGCTACTCTCGATGCTTGTAGAAAATAATTTGATAGCCTCGGTCCAGTCTAAACCAAAAAAGCCTCATTACCTAGAAGGGTATGATGTCGACGCCATCTACGACTATCATATAGGAAGCTCGGTCCATACTACAGAGAATTGTGAATCATTGAGGAACAAGGTGCAAAGCTTGTTAGAGAGCGGCACTCTGAAGTTCAACAACGAGGTCCCTCAGACAAACTAATTGAAGATTAAAGAAGAATGAATGACCTATCGAGGCTTAATTCTTTTTATTGATGCATCTTTGTAGCCTAAATCTTTTTGAGCAATGCATGAAATCAACATTTTACCTAGGCCTGAAGGTAAAAAAGAAACTTTTTTGTAAGGGCATATGATTATTTAATGCATTCCCCCATGTTTTATTTTGAACCAAAAAACCCACAAAAACAAAAGTTTCAAAAATTTAATTTATACCTTTGCAAAAATTTTGTCCATATTTTTAAATAACCACATCGGTTTTAACCCGACAATTGATTCCAAACATTCTGGAGGCACCTAATTTCTCCACTTCATGAAAAGAAAATTTCTCATTTTGAAAATATTTTTTTGAAATAAAAAGATTTCTTGCATCACTTTTCTTAGAGATAGAAGGTACAAAGATCTAAGGCCCATGTCTATTCAAAACAAGAAAGAAAGCCTTCGAAGGTATTCAGTCAAAATGATATCTGGGGCAACATTCGATTAGACAAAGTCTTCGTTCCCTCAAGAAGATGAAAAGAAATGAGCCTGTAAAGGCCATTCAGCTCAGAAATTGAAAAGTAAGAGCAAATAAGATTTAGGGGCAAGCTTTTGCAGAAGATCGAACTGAACCAAAGGAAGAAGACCCCTACAAATATTTCATGCATCTCCATGCATCATGACATACATAACATTGTATCATTGCACTACCAAAAGGTGTACATGCATCATGAAAGCTTACTCGGAGGTATATGCATCATTGCATCTTTTAAACTTGACCATACATCATGACATACATAACATGGCATCTTTGCATCATCACAAAAGCATACATAGCCATCCCATTTGCATAAATACATGAAATAGTTTTCAAAAGCAAACTTCATCCTTCCAAAAGGATATTTTTCAAACTTCACCCGTCCAAAATGGTATTTTTCAAATTCAATCTTTTCAAAAGGATATTTTCCAAACTTCTGAATAATTTCCAAAACTAAATTTTCAAAACTCAATCCTTCCATAAGGATATTTTTTCAAACTTCTGGAAAATTTTCAAAACTCAATCCTTACATAAGGATATTTTTTCAAACTACTGGAAAATCTTCAAAACTCAATCCTTCCATAAGGATGTTTATCCAAACTTCTGGATAATTTTCAAAACTCAATCCTTCCATAAGGATACTTTTCCAAACTTTTGGAAAATTTCAAAAAAGTGGGTTCCATAACTCAATCCTTCCAAAATGATATTAAAAAAACGAGTTTCATAACTCAATCTTTTCATAAAGACATTTTTTTCAAACTTTATCCTTTCATAAGGATATCTTTTTGATAAAATAAATATCCTATTTCCAATCATTACTTAAGAAGAGAGAAGGAAAAAAACCAAAAAAAAAATTAAAAAGATAAAAAAAGATAAAAAATCAAAAAAGAAGAAGAGAGATAAAGGTGACAAAAAATGAGATGAAAAGAAACTAAGGTGAAAATCCAAAAGGGCACCTTAAAAAAATAGAGATTTTTTCAAAATATCTCAGGCACGAACCTAAAAAAGGCCCGGGACATTCAAAATGATGAAACCAATGGCAGCGGAATGAGAACCAAGACAAGTTCATCTCCCTGAAGAGGAGCGGAATGGACCAGACATGAAGTTTGTCTCTCTGAAGCACCAGTGGGACAAACTTCATCACATTTATCTCATCTCCCTAGAGTGGCAGCGGAATGAGAACCAAGACGAGTTCATATCCATGAGGAGGCGGCGGAATAGACCTGACCTAGTTTATCTCCTTGGAGCTGCAGCGGAGCAAACTTCAGATGTAATCAAGAAATATTTTGTTTGAAGAAAAAAATCAAAAAAAAGACAAAAAGACAAAAAGAGAAGGAAAAATGATGAAAAGATGAAAAAGAAGAAAAAAACAAAAACAAGGTGAAAACCCGAATGGGCGCCTTAAAAAATCTTTTTCAAAACTTCTTTAAGACACGAACCCATAAGGAGGCATTAGACATTCAAATTGAAGCTATACTAGCCGTTCATCTCATTGGAGTGGCAGTGGAATGGACACAACACCAACATCGTCTCCCTGAAGTGGCAGTAGAACGAATCCAGCATCAATTTTATCTCCCAGAAGTTGCAGCGAAAAGATTCAAGCTACAGCCGTTCATATCCTTAAAGTGGCAGCGGAATGGACACAACACCAACATCGTCTCCCTTAAGTGGCAGTGGAACGAATCCAACATCAATTTTATCTCCCTAGAGTTGCAGCATAAAGACTAAAGCTACAGCCGTTTATATCCCCGAAGTGGCAGCGAAATGGGTACAACACCAACATCGTCTCCTTGAAGTGGCAGTGGAATGAATCCAACATCAATTTTATCTCTCTGGAGTTGCAGCAGAAAGATTGAAGCTACAACCGTTTATCTCCTTGGAGTTGCAGTGGAATTGACACAACATCAACATCGTCTCTATGAAATGGTAGTGGAACGAATTCAGCATCAATTTTATATCCCTAAAGTTGCAGTGGAAAAATTGAATCTGCATTGTCTCATCTCTCTGAAGTTGCAGTGGAACAGACAAAACTACAACATCTGACCCTTTCTCATTGAACTTCCAATGGAGTGGGTCACCCATTCAATAGAAGATGAAACTACAAAAAAAAGAAAGAAAAAAAAGAAAAAAAATCAAAAAGAAAAAAGAAAAAAGAAAAGAAAACATAAAAAAAGAAAAAAAGAAAAAAAAGAAAAATGGCGAGCAAGAAGGCATCTGTTTTCGACCGAGCATCATTGTACTTTGGTAAGTCTCAACCTATGAAACAAATGAGCGGATTGACCGAAGAACTCAACATCCTCGAAGAGCGAAGATTGAATACCTATCGAAGACAGAAAATCGAAGATCGGCGCCGAAGAAGAAGCAGCAAACCAAACTCATTTTGTTTCACCGAGAGACAACCCCTATTTTGATGATTTTGCTTCCCCAAGAGTGGCAAAGTAGATCAATAAAGTCAAGAAAGAAGACATGCATTAAGAAAAAAGATTTACCGAAGAATGAAGACATACGTCAAGAGGAGAAGCTTAACCGAACGGGACAAAATGGGCCATTTTTAGTCTTTGCTCTATTGCAGTTACACAACAATGAGCAAAGAGGGGCAGCTGTAATAACTCGTTTTCTATCTGTCCCCCAAACTAAACCCATTACCCAAACTAAACCAACCCAAACCATTACCCTAGCTAAACCCATTACAAACCCAGACCCAATTACCCAAATACCCTGACCCAAATCCAAATCCAAAACCCGACCCAAACCAAAAAACCCTAATTTTCAGAACGCTTATCCTAACCTTAATGCCCTTGCCGCCGCTCACGTCGCCGTCTTCTCCGACACCACTGTTGCCATCAAGCTGCCGCCGTCCCAAGACATTGCCAGCCACTATTCCAAACAAAATAAACCCCACATTAAATTAAAAATCCCTAATCCTTAAATTAGAACATAATTAACCCTAAAACCAAAATAAAATAAAATAACCCTACCGCTAACCCTATCAGCCGCCCTATCTCGGTAGAAATCCCAAAAAATCTGCCATGAAACCTGGCTTTACATCCCCATCATCATCCGATCTGTAGATTAAAGGGGTGGTTATTATTTTATTTGAAAGGAATTGGTTATAAAAAACTGAGAACAAGCTTGTAAAAGGGGGTCTGAGATCGAAAAAGGAGAGAAATGAGGGGATTTTCGGGTTCAATTTTTTTGTAAGAAAAGGGATTTGAAAAATCAATAACAAGAAACTTTCAAAGGTGAAAAAATCTTAGAACTTCATTTTCAATTTTTTTATTTTATTCGAATAAAAAAGAAATAGGAAAGATCGAAGTTACCAAGTCGCCGTGGTTGTCATCGCGAGGATGGTCGCCGATGAACGGCGTTGAGGGAAGGCCAGGGAGCGGCGCCGCCGTCGAGTGAGGGACATGTGAGAGGATAAAAATTAGTTTTAGGGTTTTTACCAAGTTTTGATTCAAAATAGCAAAAAAATAACCCATATCTGTTTTAAAACCCAATGATCAAAATGACACCATTTTAGGTGACCCGATCCGAGCGGTGACCCGTAACCCGGGAGGATCCGCGTGTTCTTGAAAGGTTAATTACACAAGTGGTCCCCTAACTTTCAACCCGCATTCACTTCTGGTCACAAGATATTTACACTTTCGGTCCTTATACTTTTCATACGCGTTTAATATCGTCCTCTTTTGCTTTTTTGTAGCATTTAATTTTCATTTTATTTCAATTTGGTCATTATGTTATTTTATGTTTATTTCTTGATATTTTATATTTGTTTTATTTTAGTCCAGTATTGGTTAACATTTATGCCATGTAATTTCGTATTAGTGCATTTTAGTCTCCAATATTTAGTTTCATGTAGTATTAGTATAAATCCATGTATTATTATTATTATTACATAAAGTATAATATGTTGTATAAATATTTTATATTAGTATAATATATAAAATATATGTATATAATTTCTTACCTATGGCTTATTTTTTTATGTACAATAGTTTTTGTATATTTTTATTAATACTTTATATATATATTTGTAAAATATTGTATAGTATTTTTGTTTAAACACTATGTATATAATATGATAATAAGTATTTATTTTTGTAAATATATATATATGTAAACTACTAACTAAAAATATATATAAGTATATTTTTAATAGATAATGAGTATATATTTTACTATAAATATTATATTTTAAGTATGTACATTAAATAAAAGTAAATACTTGTTTTTGTAAATATACATATATAAAAAAACTACCAACTTTAAATATATATATATACATAGTTTTTTTGATAAATATAATTATTAAATATATTTTACCATAAGTAATATTTTTAAGTATAAATACATATACATGCTACATTATATTATTGCATCATAATAGTATTATTATATGTTAGGAAATAAGGTAATATTCTTTTATTTAGGGAGTTTGAGAATTAGTGTCCCGGACGTAAAGGGATGTGACATTTTCGATATCCCTAAATAAAAGAATACCCTTACCATTTTAGGATACGATATGTAAGGGAATTTTCTTTTATTTAGAAAATTGAAAAACCATTTCCCGGGTGTAAAGGGAAGTGAATTTCTCGATTACTCTAAATAACGGAACGTTTCTTTAAATATTTAGAACATTTTCATGCATTTAAGAATCGTATTTTAAATTATATTCGAATTCGTAATTTCCAACACCAAGATATTAAATAATCGACTAGGTACCAATTTTGGGCGGTGTGGGGTGCTAATCCTTCCCCATCCGTAATCGACTCCCGGACCTAAAAGTTTTTTATCTCTGATTTTATTTGGTGTTCGGTCTACCATTTTTAAATGATCGGTGGCGACTCTACATTTTTAATTTTAAAACCGGACAGATTTTTTCAAACAAGACAAAATAAATTTTAAAAACAAATAGAGAGAACACCTGACGGATTTTGATGATTACAATAATTATAAGTTATAATCAAATTTTGATCAATGGATGATTATTTTGTTGAATAATTGTACTTTCCTACCATCTCCACTAATTCAAGCTTTCTCGAGTATAAATGGTATGAAGTAGGAAAGCCGAAGCAAGTACAAGACTAAAGATGTTGGACCCATCATTGCCCTTAGGTCACATATCTATCTACTTTCGCCATTCCATTAAGGTTTGATTTGCAATAAAACTACTGCTGGGCCTGTTATGCTTACTGCTACTAGTCGTATTATTATTATTATTATTATTATTATTATTATTATTATTATTATTATTATTATATCTTTGTTTCGTACACGTTTTTGCTTCTCTTTCGTTCTGTCTCACTATTTGCTGTTGCCTTTGCTGCCTTTAAACATCCTTTTTCTTTCCTGTTCTGGGTTCCTTCATTCCTCTTTCAACACACTTTCTCTACATCCGAAATTCCGAATATTCAAAGGATCAAAAGGAGACGACGGTGAATCAAAGAGGTAGTTGAAACAACATGATTGCATTCCTTTGTTTCTAATTTTATGTTTCTGGAAATGGTTCATTTTTGCGAACTTTTTATATGCTTGGTTTAGCTCTTGTTATTGGGATGGCTAAAGAGGCAAATTCTTAGTTATTACTGATGTATCTTATTTTCAATGAATTTATGGTTTTTAAGGCGTTTTTTCCCCCACCTTTTTTTCCTCTTTTCTGTCCTAAAAGTTATGTCATGTTGGAGGGTTTGTTTTGATGTATTTCATTTTCCAGATATAAAGGACGCCTGTTGCCTCGATGGATGAGCGTGCTGTTAAACGAGATTTTGTACATGGCAAGGGAACAGGTCTTGTCTTGAAGGATCGCGGTAACAGCAGCGAACGAAATGCTCGATTTTGCAACCGAATTGGATGCAGTGGCAGGCCGAACTCCGTGAATGGTACAAACATTGGAAAGGCCAAATCTTCATCAAGTGGAAAGGGAATAATTGGAAGTTCATATGGAGTGCACCCTGCCGTTAGGAAATCGTCTACAAATACTCGAAAAAAGGTATCATCTCAGCTGGAAACTAGCAGTGTTCAGGATGAGCCACCAGTGTCGCAGCGAACACCGCAGCCTGAATCTGGAGATGGGGATTCCGGGGAAGTGCGAAGGCCTAGTGTGGCACCGGAGACAAGACCGAGAAGAAACGTGATTCAGAGATCTCCAAGTGCTTCCATGGGCCTTGTAACTAGTCCTAACACAAGCAGGCACGGTTTGAGAAATCTGAGATGCAACTCTATTTCCGATGTCGGCTCGTCTGGTGGTTCGTCATCGAATTTAAATGTCAGGAGGAGGGAAGACGCAGTTAAGAAGAGAAATTCTGATGGAGAGGGCAGTTCTTCCTGCAGGGGGAAGAAGCCGAACAGTTCTAGTCACAGTGTTTCTGTTTCTGCTGATTCAAGGCAGGCAGGAACTCGGAGAGATCGCAGTGTTGCTTCTTCAGTTCGGACTAGGGGATCAAACTGTACTTATGGTAGAGGGAGATCCCCCAACCAAGCAAATGGAAATATGTTAACTTTGAACGAGTACCACGCAATCATGCCGGAAGAGCCTCAATCTGATATGCCTATCAATGTGAATGATCCTGTTCTCGCAGAAATTGCCTCAACTCGTGCTAGTTCTTACAGTCAACCAGATAGTATAAGTGAGAGTTTACTCAGTATTATGCCATCTGGTCCTTCAGAAATTGGCAGTAACCGCACTTCAGGAAACTGGGATAGCTTCCGGCAATACAATATGGATAACCTTGCAGAGGTATATTTGAATCCACATTGTCTTATGCACATGGTTATATCTTTGTCTTTTATATCCCTTCTTTCTATGGAGCTCGAGGAAGATATTATTCTTCTATTTTTTATGCAGGTATTATTAGCACTTGAGAGGATCGAACAAGATGAAGAGTTGACATACGAGGTAACTAGTTTCGAAGTGTCTCTTTCGGCCTGATGGGTTATCTGTTGTTGATTCGGTTTCTGTGTTGCAGCAACTACTTGTTCTAGGGACCAGCTTGCTCCTTGACGGCCTAAACTTTTATGACCAGCATAGAGAAATGAGGCTGGATATAGATAATATGTCATATGAGGTTCGTTTTTTGTTTCAATATGACCCTCTAAAGTTTTCGGTTTATTTTCACCTCTCCAGTCTGTGTTGTTAAAGATGAAACATTGGAATTAGCTCAACTTGATATCATGACAGGAATTACTAGACCTAGAAGAAAAGATGGGTAATGTAAGCACTGTGCTATCAGAAGAAGCATTGTCGAAATGCCTCACGAAAAGCATTTACGCGGATGATAGCGTGAGCTGTTATGGTGAAAAGGATGATATCAAATGTAGTATATGCCAGGTCCTTCCCTGCATAGCTTTCCACTCTATCTATAAATGCAAACTTTATGCTATTTAATGTTGCTCTGTTCATCTCAGGACTGGTTCGAGTTCAAGTTAATAGAATTCATGGACTCTTTGTTTTGCAGGAAGAATATGTAAATGGAGATGAAGTAGGGAAGTTGCGGTGTGAGCATAGGTATCACGTGGCGTGCGTGCTGGACTGGCTGCAGGTAAAGAATTGGTGCCCTATTTGCAAAGGCTCACCTCAAAACTGAGTTGAATCAAGTGGATGCATGTTTCTTTTCTTTAATTATGTAAATATGAAATCCTTTTTCACGTCAATCAAGTAAAGGAACTCATTCAACCATATAAGAAATGTGAATAAAAATAAATAAATGTTACTGCCTTTCTTTGCGCACGATCAGTTTGTATCTCGTCATGGTAAAGGGCAGTTTGGTAGCTGGATGTACTTCTTCTTCATCCCTGTATCACTTGATTGCTTAATTCACAAGTTCGGTCGTCTCAATTGCAGCTAGTCAGCCTGAAAAGGATTAGTCTCAAGTTGATATATGAAATATCATTATTATTATTATTGGTATGTTAACAAATTTTCTTTCCGAACATTCGATTCTGTAATAGATACTATAACGAATGGAAAGGAAAGGTTGTGCACACCTGCAATGTGAACATATATCTGTCACTAAAAATGTGATCCATAAAAGGAAAGGAAGACAGATTTGTAGGTGTAGAACCACCCAAAAAAAGGGAACTTGCGGAAATGGAGAAAGATTAATAAGCAAGGTTAGGCAAGCAGACTAGGCTATGAGTTGAACGTACTTCCATAACCTAGACTCAGAATACTAACCATATTACAAATTCCTCTTCATTATTTTTGTCTCTCATAACATTGGCCATAGGCCTTGTTCTTCGTCAATATTTTCTTTGGAGAGAGGGAGGAACGCGAGATCATCGTTGGCCGTATGCTGCTTCCAGCTTTAACTTTAAACTGTATAATGCTGCTGAATCGTATCAATATCAAGTCCCTTCAGCTTCACAACTGATTCGACATGCCCCTTCAGCGTATTCAGCTCCCTCAGCCTACAACATAAGTTGTATATATTAAGACCAGAATCACAAAAAGGATATTTTGGGCACATATATAACATGCATTCTCAAGCATTTCTTATTTTCCTTTGTGCATATGCATGAAAATTAGTTCTACTCACCTTGCAACCTCAGCCCTACGCTTGGCCTGCTCTGCAATCTCGGAAAGTTCCCTGTAACTGCTCCTTTCATTGAACACGTTCGAGGTTTCAGGTGGTTGAAGACCATGCAGAGTTCTCTGAGCAGCTGCCCCTTGCGCTTCTCTTTCCTCTTTTCCGTAATCTTTCTTCGTAGTGAAGGCAGTCTTTAATAGGAACACAGCATGATAAGTACAAACGTATGGGAAACATATATAAATACTATATAGCAGAAATGGAGAGATCCATTGAAACTCATGACGATTCCTACCTTGTTCTCCAACAGATTGTCCCAGGCCTTTCCACTAAGAACGTAACGGATTGCAAATTTTATAAGATCGAGTGGAATATAAGTCACCACACTGTAAATCCAGATTACACCAGACCACCCCCAACCCATGCCTTGTATCTTTGCGAAACCCCAATTTGCATAGACAGCTATCAGAGTTGCCACCTGCCAAATACAAGTGGCTAAGCTTCATTATGTGCTAACAGGAATGAAAACCTCAGTGACCTAACGTTAAACTTGTCCTGAATTATAAGAAAGGAAACTTGGCAAAATCAAAAGAAAATCGCACCAAAGTAAGGCATAAATTAGATGAAAGGCGAAAGCTGAACTTGCAGAGAAGAAATCGGTGTCTTTCATCGCCCAGAAGAATAACACTGTCATTAGTGCTAAGTAACCTCCAAGCACAGTGCCGGTAGAGAAAATCTCTGAGTTTCCAGCTGTCAGGCATCGGAGACGGCTTTACTCTGTCCTTCGAAATTGTCATGATTGTACCTATAGATATGTGTGGTGATGAAATAAATCAGATGCAAGACAATGGTAGGTTTCCTGGTGGCTTTTACATAGACATAATAAAGTAACAGTCTGATAAAGCTCATCTCACCATCATTTAGAATGGCAATGATTAAAACCATGAAGGGCGCAAAGTCGAACTTCCATATCAGGCTATAAACATGAAGCCAAACTGCAAAAATGAACATGAATAAGCTAATCTATTTGCAAAACTATTTACAGTTACCATTGTTCAAGTCTCAGCAGGTGAGTATAAACTTACCACAATACGAATGGTAATGGAAACAGCATAGATCTATAAAAGTCGAAAAGAACAAGAGATGAAGTTAGAAACACTTGCCCTGTGGAGTAAAGGACTGTAAAATGCCAACAAAAGTAAGCTTCGATATGACTTACAGTGTAGTTCTTCATCCTTTGGAAAATAGCCCTGCTGGTCAGCACTGCACTGATAATGACACTAAGCCCAGGTTCAGTAAGCACAATGTCTGAAGCACTTCGAACGGCATCGGTGGCATCAGCAACAGCAATTCCAATGTCGGCCTTCTTTAAAGCGGGAGCATCGTTGACACCATCTCCTGTCATGCCACAAATATGTTTTCTGTCCTGTAGCATTTTAACAATTTCATATTTGTGTTCTGTCATTGACGTGAAAACAAACTGTTAGGTGGGAAAACTTAGCAAGGGACCTTATGGCAAATAAAATAATGACACTATCACGAACGACTTAAGATTATCAAATGTTCCTCGAAATCAGCAAGTGATGTGCTAACAAGCGGTGAGTATAACATGTGACTCTTTTCTTCAAAAAGCCACAATAATAATAATAATAAGATGGTAGCATATCATTAACGATCAACCATGTTCTTACCAAAACATACAATATAATAATTTCCATTTTCCAGGATATCACATATTTAGGTAGACATTTTACAGTTAAACTCACCAGGGAATACTCCTGCAAATCCATCAGCCTTCTCGATCGATTCATCTACAGGGAGAGAAGCAACAGAAGCATCCTTGTCTTGACCCAGCAAGGAAGATGAAGGGTACATGTTGGTTCCCATTCCAAGCCTCCTGCCAGTTTCCTTGGCAATGGCAAGCTGATCCCCTGGTATGATAGAGAAATAATACAAAATTTACATCTTCAAATTATAGACAATGTACAAATATTAAAGGGTAAAATTTTGATACACAGGCACGTGTAAAATTAATTTTATACAAGTTTGTGTATTTATACTATAAGAACCCAAATCCTAAATTCCTAACACTAATCCTAAAAAACCAAACCTTAAACCCTATACATTAAATTCTAAACACTAACTTTAAATTCTAAACCTTATAACCTAAACTCCTAAACCTTAAACCCTAAACTAAAACCTTAACCCTAAAACTAAAAGGCATATGTAAACTAAAGTTTACACGCCTGTGTATCAAAGTTTTTTTCAATATTAAAATAACATTTAAACAACTCTTACCAGTAATCATCTTAACACTCACTCCAAGGTTTAGAGCTCTTCTGATGGTTTCAGCACTATCATGCCTCGGAGGATCAAAAAGTGGCAACAAACCAATAAGCTGCCATGGTGCCCCAGGACTGTCCTTTGTTTTTTCAGGTACTTGCTGTAGAAATGGAAGCTAAACAATATGACTACACCGATTAACTTATCTAATTAACATGAATCATTCAAAAGTTTGTTTTTCTGACCTGTCTTGCAACAGCTAAAGATCGAAGCCCACGTTCAGCAAATTTATCAATAACTGAATGAACCTTTCTCCTGACATCTTCTTTGCAATTACAAAGATTTAAGATCTATTTCCAAAAACAATGAAAGCATGTAAGTTAGAAGTTCTCTACCTAAAACTTCAAATTCTGATATTCCAAAACGGGAGAAAAGTATTAGTACCTCTTCTGGAGCACCTTTGCTAGCACGATGCCAGTTTCCATCAGAATCAATGTAGGGCGTATCTACCATAGGTCAAGGTAGGTCACTTGACCTACAATAAAAAAATTGGATAAATTACATATGCCACTTAATTATTAATAAAGTTATAATTGGGCCATTCAATTATTAAAAGTTACAATTAGGTCACTAAATTAAAGTTTTAGTTATGCTCGGATCACTTCTGTGTTAAAATACAAACGAACATCTGATAAGATTTGGTATAATAACAGTTTTAGTCCACAAAAGTTACATATTCTACCAATTTAATCCTAGTTCAAAAAAATTCAATAAATTAAACCATTAATACATAAAAAGACATCAATTTAGTCATTTTCTTCTCCAAATATCATGTACACCCTCGTTAACACTAGAGTATTTCGTTTAAAATCATTAATAAATCTAGTACACAAATTTATAAATGTAAATATATTCATAATTATTTTTAATGTTAGATCTATAATTAGTATCTACATTAAAATTAAATTCATTGAAATCTATTTAAAATTATTTATGAAAACCTTCGGTTTTAGTTATTGCTACCCCGTAATTTTTTACAAAAGTTAAGGTTTTCGTATTATTATATAGTTTTCTTAATAATTTCATATATTTTTGAATGACTTTATTTATTTTATTTTATTTTAAAATAAATTAATAATTAAACTTCTTTAAGTTACTGGATTTTTATTATTTAACAAATTTCTTAAATTCTTAGCAAGTCTGTGTATTTTAATTAAAAAAGTGAAGTTGATAAAGATTTGGTGTTAAAGATTAGTGATCATTCATATAAAAGCGTGAGAAGTCATTTTAGATGGTTTCAGTTACATGTAATATAAAATGTTTTATGTTCAGAGCATTAGTTGTAAAAATGATGTTTTGGAATGATTTGATTATGGAGAAAATTTGTATAGACTAATGTGAATTCCTCTATACATGTGTTTTATTAAAGAGAGTTGGTAACTAAATCATAGTGGACCTCTTACATATATACATTTAGGTGTGATTAAATTGTCATTTGTCATGTCATTTATGAATATCGTAAGTAATTTTGATGACTTATTCAATCTACTCTTATCTTACATACGATTATATTTATTATCAATGGGTGAACTACCAAGTTTAAATTCCTAGATCCGCCCCTGGTAGCAGTTCTCTTAGTCTCCAAGGTTGAATGGTAGGAAATGGATCTCGCGGATACCAGCTCGTGCCTGGCCAATCAGTATAAAAATGACACAGAATTCTAGGACCTAATGGTAACAATGGAAGAAAAAAGTCTTGAAAAAAAAATACCTCCTTTGGGTCAGCAAGCATTCCTACAATTGCGGCATCAATAGCATCCTGATTCTCAGTCCTTGAAGCCCTTGCTGCATAGAGTAAAACCTGCTCTTTTTCGACTCCCTTTGTAAACACTTCAATTAGAGTTCTATCAACTGTGAGAGAGGCAGGGGCACGGACGGAATCTATGGCTGGCTGGCTTAATACACTCCACTGGATCTGAACTAAGATTAAAACACAAAAGGTAAGCCATATCATATCATTCCCACTTTTTATATTTAGTGGAACCTGTCATCCAATCAATATTATATTCCCCTCTTAATTTCCTTTTTCTGTCCGTAAATCATTTTGAATTTGATCATATCAAAATCGAACTGTTTCGGATTCAATGCACTCAATCCACGTCATTAACTTACTGGTGTAAAATATATAATTTTAATTTCGTTAACTACGTTTAATCCACATAATATATGGAATTATATATTTATCATATTTGTTCTCTACTATATATGTTTGAGGTTTGTAACTATTCGTTTTAAAAGTTCGAATTTAATGATTTTTAATTATATTTATAGTTATAAGACGTTTTCCGTTTATTTCATGCTAAGTTTCATATTTATTATTATTAAAGATGTATCTATGTATATATTTTGTTGTGTAAATTTATATTTTAATTTAATTTTGATTTATGAGTTCGAATGAAATCAAATCTCATTATTAAAATTTATTTTGTTTAATTTAAAATTTTATGTTTATATTAAATATATATTTTTGAAAATTTTACGGGGTTAGCGAGGCTTTGACAACGGGAATTTTATAAAATTGGGCTGAGAAAGCAGCCCTCTTTACTACGCTATCAAAGTTAACAGTAGTTATAGATCGTAAAACGACATCGTATTGAGCGGACAGTGGGCAACAGAGGGTTAAGCGGCCGTTAAGGCCCACTTCTTGAAATTTATTTCTTTCTTAAAATGAAAAATCAGGCGGGAAAATCCTAACTGATTGGCGGGAAAGTTTTAAAGTGTTAAGCCACCCCCTTCACCGTCGCACTCTATTTAGTATTTACTACCACTACCTATATACGGTTGAGTTAATTTCATTTCATTTTCGTCTCATTTTCTATCTTTATTCTCTGATTTTAGGGTTCTAATCATGTTCGCTAGTAGCCAGTTCGAGGGATTCACGCCCTCTAATTCAACTCCGTCTCCTGCAAGAGTAAGTCATATTTATATCTTCATTCTTCCTATGTTCTGTTTGGCAACTGGGAAAATCTTGGTGAGATCATGTCACGACATCCGGGGAAATAAAATAAATCTAGTGGAGGGATTTTGAAATTTTGAATATTTGTTTGTAGTTAATCGATCTGATTTCACTTTTTTTAACGTTTGGTGTTTAGCCGAGCCGTGATACGCTGGGGTTGGTACCGGCGACGGTGAAGATGATGAGTGAAGCATCTCAATCTGGTGATGAGAAATCCAATTTCATAATTGACGGTGTTGATGTTGCCAATGTACCGTTTCTTAAATCCTTTCGCTGCTTCCCCTTTTTATTTGTTTGGTTCGCATGAAAAGAATCTTAGTGTTAAATCTTGGCACCTATAGTCACAAATCTCTGCAGCTTAATTGAAGAGATTCATGATAACCCACTCACTATTTGATCAATTCATTTTCCTTTATTTTAACTTTGAGTGCTTTGTTGGTTCAGGTTACGGTGGTTGGCATGGCGTTTAACAAAAACTCAAGGTCCTCAGATATTCGTTTCCAGCTGGATGATGGAACGGGCCAAATTGAATGCATAAGATGGTAATGCGGCAAATTCCATTTGAATTCGATGAACCTTTGAATATCATCCTATTGTTATTGAATTAATTTCTATTGTAGTACTGATACCATTGGTGTCTTTTGTTTCATCACTGCATTAAAAGAACAATATTGAAATTAGAGAAGCAATTTTGATTTGAAATGTGAAACTATTCTCTAAACGAATTTTTGTTTGAACTAGGATAACTGAAAAGATTGACACAAGAGAAATGGATGCACTAGGGTAAGTTCTCTCCTCTATTTAACTTAATCAAGCATTTGTTTTTTTCTAGTCTGTGTAGCGATATTCGTTTCGCTAAAAAATGAGTTTTATCTATTGTTTTGTTTTGAAAATAATGTCTTTCGTGGGTTTTTTTTAAAAACGTCATTTTATTTAAAATTTAGAGTCGCCACCGGCCACTTAGGTAGGCTGGACACTATAAAAACCAGAGATTTTGAAAACTTTGAGTTTAGGAGTCGGTTACGGATGAGGAAGGATTAGTACCCACACCGCTCAAAATTGGTACTTTAATAATTATCGCTTTATTAAAATTAAACTTTCCGGATTAAAGTGACGATTAATTTAAAATTCGGTTATATGTGCGAATAAATTTTAAAAGCCCTATTATCCAAGAGTAAATGCCCAACCACCATCAATATGCCTGATATTGACACCGTTTACGCTCGGATAAAAGGGCACCGCATTGACATTATATATTCCATTATGCAAACTTAACCAAAACAAATTATAAACAAACACACATTCACCTTAACATGGTACTAAAAACTTAAAAAACATGGATATCACAATATTAAACGAAAATAATAAAATACATGAGCAACAAGAAATGTAACATGTCGTGTAAAAAAACAGAGCAACAACATCAATCCAAAAAGAAAAAATATGCTTCCAAAAATAATTAATTGATTATAACATGCTTGAACACATAAAGAAAACACCAATGCAAAATATGCATGACATACATATAACATAGCACGGTACCAATAAATCTAAGCGAAGAAGCGAACATGTATTTAATGTTTAACACGTGCTGTAATTTATATGCATAAAATAAAAATATGGTGTTATACGTGACAAAAGAAAACACACTAATATAGCCTAAAAACAAGAAAGGACATGGAAGTTCATATTAATCATACAAAAACATGTTATATGCAAAGAAACTAAGACAACACCTAAAATATACATATAGAGGTACGACGGACAAATGAATTTAAACACAAAAAAGACATGATATCACAAACTAAACTCGTATCATAAAAGAACATAGAAACATGCTAAAAACAGTGCAAGCATACCTAAAACATGATAAAAATTAAATGGCATAATTACTTGAAACACTGAAAAGGACTGAAATAAAATAAATGAGGAACAAAAGGGCATAAAAGAAAGAAAAAAGAACACATTTTAGGATTCAATTAAAAACTGAGTTAAACTTAAAGGGACTAAAGTTGTAAAAAACCCATGCGGCAAGCTCGAAATGGAAAATTTGAAAACGCGGAGTGACTGAAGGAGTGATTTTACCATTAAAGTGCTGATTTTGGATAATTTCATGACGAAATTGAAGATTTTTCAAAGATAAGAGGGACTAGGCTTGTGATTATACCAAGGGGCATGCTCAATTTGAAAAGATCAGAAACGTGTGAGTACTAATGAGGGGATTAAACCATTTTTAAAATAAAAAGCTCTATAAATAAGACCTATCAGACCCAAATTTGGCCATTTGCCATTTTAAAAAATCGACTTAAAAATAAAACCCTATTTGCTTGTTTTATTTTTCTTAAACCGAAACCCCAAAGCATACCAAAACCTTCGGCCGCCATCTGCTCCACCGTTGGCCGCCGTTAGTCGGCGACGGCTAAACCCCCATTAGATGTTAGGAAAAACAATCGTCCCCTGCTAAATCTAAAAGAACCGAAACCATTTTTTTAAAAGAAAAACTCTTTTTGAAATGACCCACCCCTTTAAGCGCCAACATCCTACTTTGATTCACCCCTACAAGGGCTTCTCATCGGAGAATGGACCGACGACAAAGGTAGACTCACATCCCATTTTTTTATTTTTTATATTATTTTTTTGTATGAAAAATATACATGCACGAAAGAGGAAAGAAGACGAAGGATTACCCATGAAACTCTCTGTTTTTTTGTATTTTTTGTATTTCTGGAAAACTGAAAAAGCCCCCTTTTAGATCCTGGGTTGGTTTACATATATATTTGTTTTCTGATCATATTTGGTAGAAAATAAAGCACAAAAATACGCATATATTCTCTTGTCCGATTTGGTAACTGACAACTTGTATCTTTATTTTTTTGGTGCATCTGAGTATGGTGATTGGAGCTGGTGGTATGACGGAGTGGTGCTGGCGTGGAGAGAGTCATGGTGGTGGTGTCTCATGCCAGATCTGTTCTTGGTCGTTGGATTGAATTTGTTCCAACGGTTGAGATGCCTTGAAGATCAAACGGCTCGGATGCAATCTCGAACGGGTGGGACTGCGCCAGATCGCGACACGTGGAGCTCAGTGGCCGAGGAATTCTGACGCGTGGGATGAACGCGCGCATGACAGCCGAACGGTTTGGGCGTGTAACACATGCGACCAGCTGGATAGCTCTGCTCTTTCGATCGTGGCCGTTGGATCAAAATCTGATCCAACGACCCTTGATTGGCTGCGCACAAAGAGATCAAAGTTAGATATTTTTTTAGGGTTTAGATTACTTGATGTGTATTAGGGCTTTTGGTCCAACGGACTTTGTAAAATATAATGGACCTTGTAATATATTGGACTGGGCATTTAACAATAATTTATATGGATTTTTATATTTACAGATCCATTTTTAATTCTAACCCAATAATACCACTAATAATAACTAATATTGCTAATAATAATACATATACATACAAATAACAACAACAATGGCATTAAGCTAAATACATACAGAATGACATACGTGTATACAAATTAACATACATATTACATGCGTTTAAACACAAGCATATACATTTGTTCATATATATTATACATGTGCAAACAATGCATGTACATACATCTGATACACATATACCAACACCTACACACATACACATACATAATATGTATCATACGCATGCGCTTACACATATCACACACATATTTTACACACATTAATCACATATATATAGTAAACACGTAATATAACATGTATACATGCAATAATAATTCCTCATTAATTATTATGCTAATATATTAACAATATTTACAAATCGGATAAAAATGAGTGATTATAGTCTGGAATGTCTTTATATGCTTCCACATTATTATATTTGGGCACGTACTTTTTTGTGCAACAGAGACGGGACTTATGTTCGTGTTAACGGACACTTGCAAAGTTATCAAGGCAAGAAGCAATTAAGTGCCTTCTCTGTGAGGTATGGTTCCATAAATAAAATTTCTTCTTTTCCAATAGATTTGTTCAGCTTGGATCTGCTATATATTGTCATCACACTCAATAATTTGTTGATAGTATGTGCTCTGTGCTTGAGTCTGATCTTACCAAGAATTTCAAAGGCATCTGCCATCTAATGTGACAAATTGTTCAGATGGAATCATTTATGTGCTTTTCTACCTTTATTTCAACTCCAGTGAACCAACCAAGAGCTGAAACTTGGATAAGATGTGTTTTATTCCTTTGCCTGCTCTGGTTTGGTGTTCTGACAAGAAATTAGGTTCCAAAGAAGCCTACACTCTGAGATATCCATGTGCAACTTAGTGTGTCGTTTAGGGCACCAATGAGCTTATTTTGCTGTGTTAATGTTATTTAAATTCACTTCTGCTGTTTGGCCATCTATTCGATGGTCATGGTCTTCTTACCTATAAACCGTGAACCAACCGACTAGCTTGGATTTGCAATATTGAGTGCATACATTTCCATCTGCATTGGTGACCTTCATTTCTTTGTTTTGCTTGCAATCCTAGGTTGGTGACAAATTTTGATGAAGTTACTTGCCACTTTATTGAGTGCATACATTTCCATCTGCAGAACTCCAAAGCACAGGTATTTATGTCTAAAACTGATGAAATTTGCTTATACATTTGATTTATTCGCTTGTAGATGAATATGGCTTTTGATTGGTGTTTTCCTTGCGCTAATTGTAGTCAAAGGGTGGTGCTTTGGCCCCACTGGTGGTAGATTCATCATTCAGCACCCCTGTGCGGGGTGCATCAAATGGACGCCAGCCAGCATCGACAAATGATGTATGGAATCAAAATATAAAAGTTTATTGTTTCCTTTAAATCCTCATTCCCCCCCCCCCCCTAATAAATATCATATTGTTCTTCTCCAGTTCACTATGCAATATAATGCTGATGGACTCAAGAGTTTTGATAAAATGGTCCTGAACTATCTGCAGCAACCATCAAACATGTAAGTTCTCTGATTTGAGAAAGTTGACCTCAAAATACTTCAATCGGCGCCATTGTTTTTCTGATTCGATTTGTGTGGTTGGTTACTACTATTTGCAGCGATCAAGAAATGGGGATACATGTAGACGAACTTTCACAACAATTGAAATCTCCCGTAGCAAAGATCAAGTATGTACATACCTATGATGAGTTTACTTTGGAGTTATTTTTGTTATGTTTTATTGTAAATATTCATCCTTTAATTTCTTCAATTCTTCTCTTCTGTGCTAGGGATGCTATTGAGTTCCTCGAAAGGGAAGGTCTGGTTTACTCCTCCATTGATGATTATCACTACAAGGCTGTAGAAGGTCTTTAGTTCTAAAGAGCTTAGCTTGGATCAGGGAGTTAAACTGGGTCTGTAGTCACTGAATGGATGTTATTAGTTTCCTTTCCCTCCACCTTTTTTGGTAGTGAATGTGTTAATATAATCTAGGGTAATTTTCACTAGAGGTCCCTTTTAATTAGGGCGTGTTTTATTTTTGTCACTTTAAAAAAAAGATTAATTGTAATTTTGACCTCTAAATTTTAACCCCTTCATCCATAAATGTCGTCCTCATGAGTTGTTGCCTTGTCGACGTCAGTTGCTCCCGCCATCAATTGCAGTTGCAGGATAAGTAAGAGACTCAATCAATTCCTTTTAGAATTTCATAAATATCTCTTTTGTGTAAAGGTTGGTTGCTTGTTTTCTATAGGAGATGAAGTTTTTAAATATGATGACGTGTTTAATGTATCATAATCGACTTTTTTTTTTTTTTAGGTTTGAATTTTTCTAAATTGAGCTATTTAGGTCTGTATTTTTATTTGAGATATTAGAAGGAGAGAAGGAAAACTTTTGTTCGCTGGTCTTGACACTTGAAGGAAGAACGTGTGGTGACTGAGGTCTGTCATTGACGGCAAGACAAACGATGACGAGGACAACAAATGTAGAATTTGAGTTAGAGGAGAATAAGAATTTTTTTTTTTGAAAGATGAATTTATTTTAGATTTTTTGTCAAAATTAAATTTACATTTTTTATTAATGAAAATTAGGAATCTACTGCAACATTACAGTTTACAGCAACTACAAACAGCTAACAAAAAAACTTTATATCTTTGCTGACAAGTGTACGATGTATTGATAAGTTACATTGTATTTTAAAAAAGAAAATATAAATTCAAACTTTAAAAACGATATTACTGAGAGAGGAAGCCTTGTACTCCGAATATAAACTGTAAAATAGACATATATATTACCAAAAAAACTCTATATCTCTATATCCCAAATTCCCATTCTATACAAAACTGAGTGTTAACAGCAACAGAACTGCCAAATCTTCCCTAAGCTTAGTCTATACAATTCTTTTGATAGATTCTAAAATATTAACAGCAGTACAACTAAAGTTCTGGAATATACGCCTCTCTCTTTTACAAATCATAATTTTAATTTTAATTCTATCTAAAAAAAATAAAAAAAAAACTTTAAAAAAAGTGCTCTTAATAAATCTAAAATTCATAACCTAAAGAAAATGAGAAAATAAAAATGAACAGCTTGACCAACCAGCGAAATATGTTTTCTCGAAATATACGTTTCTCTTAAAACTTTTCATATGAGAGAATTATCATAAAATTTATAAAAAAATAATGTTACGATCAAATTTAAATCGAGTTAGTTTTTGTAAAAAAAATATTAATACTATATTTTAGTTCTATAAAATTTGATTTGAATTTTTATTTTAGAATATCAAAATTTTTATAACTCAATTTATTAATCGATGAACAACGTTGTAAACGATGGAAATGCGAGGATAGCGACGGTATTGTTTAGGCGGGGTAATATGAAATTTTTGTTTCCTCGTCGAATATTTATCAATCAAACTTTGCAACAGTCATGTAATCGAACAAAAATAAAGAGTAAAGTTGTGCTTTTGTCCCTTTCTATCATAATCTTCCAATAGTGATTGAATCTTCATTTTATTTTCTGTTCTGCAATAATAAATAAATAAAAATGCTTGATTTATTTTTAGATGTTACTTAATCAATCTAGGGCAAGATCAAAACATTAGAGTAGTATGCAATTAGATGAAAGTACTATCTTCCACAACGGGATCAGTCCAGGTGATAAACAACTTGGTGTCACTTAAGCAGATCTCGAGTTTGAGGTGTTGAGTATACAAAAATACTTTGTTGAGAGATCCACCCACAAAATCAAATGTGTGATGCAGGTCGATCTGTAGTAGTCACAGCAAACCCCTGAAATCGGAAGGGCAAAAAACATTGTCCTCCTCCTCCGTACATCATTTATTAATATTGTTGTTGTTGTTGTTAGTAGTAGTAGTAGTAGTAGTAGTAGTAGTGAGCATAATGATAAAAAATGCCCCTAACGTTTGACTGAATAGTCACGTTGACCCTTATTCTTTTTTGAAGCAATTTACCGTTGGTTGATTAACAGTTTTCATCCATATACGATCCATTTTGACATAAAATGAAAATTTAAAGGTTAAATTGCTTAAAAAAATAAATATCAAAATGACAATTCAGTCAAACGTTAAAAGTATTTTTTGATATTATACCTTATTATTATTATTATTATTATTATTATTATTATTATTCCACTTCCTTCTTTTGTCACTGTATACGTGTACTATACCTACAACTTGGGATTTTGGACCACTATTCTCACGTACTTTTTTTGTGTATTAAAACCGTCGACTGAGAGATAAATCAAGATTTAAGATATAATAGCTACTCTGTAAGGATGGTCAGTTGTTGGATTAAAATTCGTAATTGTAAAAATATATGTATAATGTAGAATGTTATTATAAAGTATGACACAAAATTAAATGATCAATTATGTTATTTGTATTATATGTATTAAAACCGTCGACTGAGAGATAAATCAAGATTTAAGGTTGGTTGCTTGTTTTCTATAGGAGATGGAGTTTTTAAATATGATGACGTGTTTAATGTATCATAATCGACATTTTTTTTAGGTTTGAATTTTTCTAAATTGAGCTATTTAGGTCTGTATTTTTATTTGAGTTATTAGAAGGAGAGAAGGAAAACTTTTGTTCGCTGGTCTTGACACTTCAAGGAAGAACGTGTGGTGACTGAGGTCTGTCATTGACGGCAAGACAAACGATGATGAGGACAACAAATGTAGAATTTGAGTTAGAGGAGAATAAGATTTTTTTTTTCGAAAGATGAATTTATTTTAGATTTTTTGTCAAAATTAAATTTACATTTTTTATTAATGAAAATCAGGAATCTACTGCAACATTACAGTTTACAGCAACTACAAACAGCTAACAAAAAAAACTTTATATTTTTGCTCACAAGTGTATGATGTATTGAAAAGGTACATTATATTTTTTTAAAAAAAAATATAAGTTCAAACTTTAAAAACGATATTATTGAGAGAGACAGCCTTGTATTCCGAACATAAACTGTAAAATAGACATATATATTACCAAAAAACTCTATATCTCTATATCCCAAATTCCCATTCTATACAAAACTGAGTATTAACAGCAACAGAACTGCCAAATCTCCCCTAAGCTTAGTCTATACAATTCTTTTGATAGATTCTAAAATATTAACAGCAGTACAACTAAAGTTCTGGAATATACGTCTCTCTCTCTCTCTTACAATCATAATTTTAATTTTAATTCTATAAAACTTAAAAAAAGTGCTCTTAATAAATCTAAAATTCATAACCTAAAGAAAATGAGAAAATAAAGATGAACAGCTTGACCAACCAGCGAAATATGTTTTCTCGAAATATACGTTTCTCTTAAAACTTTTCATATGAGAGAATTATCATAAAATTGTGTAACATATGATTTTTTGGACCATTTTAATGTGAAATTTTATAATAGAAACTAAAATAATAGTATCACGGTCGTTTGGTTCACGGAAAAGATGATTACCTCTATGAATAGGATTACTGGAATGTAACATTCCCACCTTATTTGGTTTATTTGGCAGAGATGTGAGATGATAGTGTTTGATTGAGAGAATATAAGATTACCTGAAAGCAAATTTTACCAAATTATCCTTGTGATATTTCTTATAACAAGTTAAACTTGCAATATTAAATTGAAAATATTTGTATTCATAAAACTATTTACATTACATTATCTAAATTTTGCACTTGGGGTCTTTGCCTACTAACAAATCTTATGCATTTGGGGTCTTTACCTACTAACATATTATACAGACTTGTGTAAGTCTTTATAATTTGTATAACAAATCCTATACACTTGGGGTCCTTGCCTACTAACAGATTACAAATCCTATGCACTTGGAGTCTTTGTCTACTAACAGATTACACTGGTGCAAGTTTTTACAGTGATGAATGTGGTCAAATTTACACAATTTTTGTACTTTTGAAGTTCAATAGGTACTTAAATGTATCAGAGGAAACAAAGTCATAATTAGTTAGTTAGTTGAATTTTTACCGTATAAATCTTGCACTCAAAGTTTAAAATCCCTTCTTCACTTCATAAACGCCATAGATGATTCAAGTTTTGTGGTCTTCAGAAATTAAAAGTAAAAATTGTATATTTAGATTTTTTTACATTATCTATATATTGTCCTATGTTTTAAGTCTATTTTATTTTCACCATAAATTTTCTTCTCAGTTATAACCTAAGAAAGCATTGACATCAAAATCTTAAAAATTTTAATTTTAATTTTAAGTTGAATGCCAAAAAAAATTAAAGGCGAGAAGAGTGAGAATAATGGACGACGGAGAAATTTTTTTTCAAGTAATTTTATAAACGTTAACATAAACAAACTCTAGAAAGAGAAAATAATCTTTTATTTTAGGGGCATTATGGTCCAAAAAGACTGAGAATAATATAATACCTAAAAATTAAAAGAAAATAACATTTTCATCCTAAACCCAAAAACACGCTATTGTTGGTAATGTTATATTACTCCCTAATGAGAATATTTGCAATCCAAACATGAGTATTAAATCCTGGAAAAGTTTTTTCCTTCAAGTAATATTCTTTTTCATGATCCAAACAGCCCTTTAGTGTATTACTAATGGCGGTTTCAAACTTGGGGCACAAGAACGAAAAAGTAAACATCTAATCATTAGGGTTCATTAAAGGACGGTTTAAATTTTATAACTTTTAGATATTTTAATATGATTTTATGGTAATATATATTTAATTTTAATAATTAAAAAATAAAAATTTATGAATTCCAACTATTCTTTAGATTCAACTTTATGTCTTTTCGTATATTATAATAAAAATATATAAGATACGTTTTCTTTTTCTTCAAGTTTCGCAAATTCCACTTTAAAAAAGAGTTTTATCAACTTAATATTTGTAAAAGAAAACTGTTTGATTACGACCTAAACTAGGAGTTCTTATTGTTAGAGGAATCGGCAGTCGTCCCTATAAATATTGAGTATTAAATCCTTGTTGTCTAAGTCAATTTTCGTTCTTACATTGCTTTTCTTTGAAAATTATATTGCTTTTTTAGTTGTTTTTCTTTTGATATCAATGGTATCTTACAATTTCAGTACTGATGTATTATCAGAAATATTATTAAGAACTGATTTGAAAACTATGAAAAAGTGTCAAATTTTGTCGAGAGAATGCAATGCTCTCACGTACGAATCCGGTTTCATGCAATCTCACATTGAGAGAACGAACACATTATGCGGGTACTTGATTCAAAGTTTGAGTTCTTGTCGTTTTTACTCAAATTTTGTAAGCGACGACGATGCGGGCGCCGATGATCGAAAACTGAGGTTTATTTTTTTTACCCGCTCACTATATAGAAATATTAGCTGTGGTTAATACAGGTTTAGTATTTTGCAAAAGCCAACATCCAGAAAACCAACATTATATTTGTAGACTCACGACTCGGCAGTGGAAACTTATGCCAAGTCCAAATCCTCCATATCCAAACCCTCAATCTCCACCAGTGAAGACTGCTATGATTGTTATCAAATCCAACCCTTTGTGGTTCAAAATTTCATTGTAAAATCTTTGATTCGAATACACGGGCTTGGAAGCAATTGAGTGATTTGAAGTTATCTTACTCTGAGCTTTTTGACTTGGGCAACACGATATCTGCATACGGTGGGTTGCATTGGGTTACACGTACAGGGAGCAAATATAGAATACTATCATTTCAACAAGATAAAGAGTGTTGGGAGTCGATTCCGATGTCGGACTCGGGCAACTCTGATTGCTGTTATTCGATTCATCTCATCATATACGAAGAGAAGCTGACAATATTGTCAAAGAGACGAGATGTGAAAGTGTTGGAGGTATGGACGATGAAGTATTACAAACAAAAGTGTTGGAACAAAAGATACAATATTGATTTGGAAGGTGGTAAGAAGGAAATTGGATATTTTAGGGCAGTTTCCTTTTACAACGCTGATACTCTTTTAATGTTGGATGAATACAGAGTAATATGTTAATGGCATGCATGTCGTAATTGGATTAATAAAAATTTAAATAAAAAACAAAAACCCTTTTTCAATCAAAATTGATAATCCTGGAGAATGACAATGACCGTTGATCTGAGTCTGCTCTTCAAATCAAAGAATAATAATATTTAATTAAGAGCAGTAGAGGAAGGGGGAAAGGGCTAAACAGACAGCTCTGTGTAATTAGAGAAAAGCAATGTCAACTTCTTTGAAGTTTCTGGATAAAACTTTCTGGCGAATAAATAACAAGGTCGCTGTATTCCATTCCACATGCAAGGTCCAATAAGCACCCTCTGCACCCACACCCAAACCTCAATTAAACACATAAACTACAATTATTGTAAGTTTAAACATTAATTTGGACGTTCAATGTCGATTCAGATACGACGTTAATCATATATACAAATTTATGATCGATTTAGAATGTGAACCATAATTTAGTGATTATAATGTGCAATTATCCCCTAATTTACTCACTTTTCTTTTCTATATATGGCTCTAGAACGTTGGAATATTGTAAAACAGTTCAATAAAAACAAAATAAATAATTCTTTACCTTTGAATCACTTGTGAAATGTACGAAGTCGTCAATGGACTGCAGGAAATACAACCATGAGTTTCTTCCTTACAAGGCATACACAGATAAACACATCGGCGAATCATAGATGTAATCTAACGACGTACCGTAAGGTTCTTGAGGAACTCTAACGTGATATCTTCGGGCTTAAATGATTTAGGATGCCATCTCCGTTCGGACCAATCCACATACGTTACTGACCGGTTTGCTATTCCACCAGGATCAATCATCTGTATGTGAGCATGCAGAAATAAATTCTACATAAGAATCAAAGCAAGTACTATAAATACAAGCAGAATAAACGAGTCCGATGTACTGACATTGAAAAAAGTTGGCAAGTAATGCTCATCTGCGTAGCAATTGCGGCCTTCCATGTTCGGCTGTCGCAACACACATAACATGTTAATATGATATGCATAAATTTCCCGAAAGGCCATACATATAATTGTGGTTAGCATTATTCATAATATATACAATACCGATTATAAACAGAAAAGGTAATTCCATTAAGCAGATTACCTTGCAGTAATACCTAAACTTGGTGTAATATAGGCTGTCAGCCATGGTTATTATAGCATGCTGCCGCTTCAACGCGAACCACTGAAATTAAATACGAACCGGAACCAATTTATTAGCACCAAAAGAAGCTAAAAGTTGAATTATCACATTTATAATCACAGAAATGCTGATCGATTCATTTGTGCACAAAGCAAATCCCAAAATGCATGCCGGATGCCCCAATGGAGGATCCAGGATTTCTATATATTAAATACCAAGCTCCAAGCTAGCTACATATGTCAAATTTACATTAGTAAAAGTGTCATATTATCAATCAACAGCGTTGTTCTAATGTATGCAGAATAGAAAGATTACTGATAGCTAGACATATGTGCATTCAGGAACATCCCCACATACATAAGTTCTGAAATGCCGGAATTCCGAACCAAAATCCATTTTACAAATGAAACATCAATGGGAGGTTTTAATCTGGAGTGTTGTTTTCTGTTAGTTATTGCTTTATCTTTTGTAATGTTTTGTTCAGGTGTTCCCTGTAGACTACTATTTAGGTTCACGTTACCGGTATAAGTCATTAATTGACTTTGCTTTTCTTGTAATCATGGTTCACACCTTGTTGCTATTAGATTAGGTTATGGAATTGGTACATAAGCTCAAAGCTACATGGTTGCAGTAAAAGGATTTACCTGTGAACCTTTTCGAAAATCTTTCTTTTCAACTTCGGGCAACATGTGCTCTGAATACCTCCCGGATCCATGCGGACCAAGATCCACAAAACTGATGAGAGGAAGAGATCAAATGTGGGATAAGTAGTTTCTATAAACTCGGTTTTTACAACAACAAACACAAAGTCTTTCACAGTACATTACATGACCGGATAAAAACGAAGAGTTCGATGTTGGTTACCAGTCAATAAAGCTGACATTAGCGAGCATCAAGTAGTTGTAGACGTAATCAAAGTTCCGTAATGGTATGCAACTGTAGAAGGTTTAAAGAAAGGAAAAAGTTCAGATACCGACTTATCACGAGAATATTAAGAAACAAAATCCTATACCTCAATTACCTTTCTGACAGCAACACAAACTGCTGGTTATCAGGGTCTAAAAGTGCTTGTGCCAACAGTCTCCTCTCGGCGTCAACCATCGAAATTTGCCCCCAAACCACCTGCATTTTTTAAAGCTACCATTTAGGCGGCACTATAATCTGATACTCAAGCAGAAATTACATGTGCACACCCTCTCAGTGTAAATTTCCATAAGGAATCTCTCGAAGTTCTGGGTGCAAACCTTTCCATAACTTAATGTCATAATCCTAAACATAATAAAATGCATGAAATGATTAACTCCACCTACCGGTTCACTGTGAATGTCTCTACCCTTAAAATACTGACTTGTGTGTACTGGCTTTTCTCTCGAAGCATGAACATAAACGGAGAATCTACCCTCGTGGCCCTGCAGGAAAAGATTAAATGAATGTAATTTTTAATACAATTTGAAGTTGCTGCAAAAGAGGAAAGCAGTTATACCGACTTCGAGAAGGATGAGAAGTTCTACTCGGTAACACAACCAGAAATAGAAAGAACAAAGGACATTGAAGTTTTCCATTAAGCGTTTTTAATTTCCAACTGTTTTTCAGCAAAGGTATATATCGGTATATCCAGATTTTGACATAATTGGTATGCCTACTGAAAGCTAAGGCAGCCACATGGAATGAAACATAAGAATTCTCATTGGCAATACTTGCAAATAAGAGGTTGCATAACCATAACCGAGGCGCAGTGAAGACAAAAAATCAATGAATGATGATCGAGTGACGAAGTCTTACCTGAAAGAACTTAGCCCACAATGCCTCAAAAGGGAGTGTCCCTGGAGCAAGAAACAGGAAAGCAATTTTCGGATTGTTGGACTCCACAGGAGGTGTCCTTAGGATTTCACTAATTACAACCTGAGAGATTGTCTCGCCATCGGTTAATTCCCTAGCAGGAACTTTCAGAGCCGGTGGCTGCCTGTGGAAAGTCAAAGTACAGTCCGTAGAAGAGAAGATAAAGCAGGCGGCCGAAGTCGTTGGAGGGTACACATAGGCAACAATCAAGAACAAGATCACGAAATTCACCAATACAATAATCCACACAGGCCTCTTTCTTGAACCAGACATGGTGGGAATATCTTTTTCATTTAGCTGCCAGTGCCACGCATGAGTTGCCTTACTTTACCATCTTATTGCTCCCCAACCGTTGACTTCAGAGAGAAACGCATTTACTGCATACAATCAAGGGTTTTTTTTTGGAATCAGACTTACCCAAATCTGAAAAGGGGCAAATGGTGTACAAAGACATCATCAAATTAACGGATACAAGACAACAAACAAGTATGCTCTCAATCAACCTTAAAAAAACATGTTTTAAATGTAAGGCAGGGACCCCTACTGTTATTTTGATTAACACACAGATATACACACAAATCATGTTAACAAAACAAAGATTAAGCAGAGATTTGATGAAATGGTTCCTGCATTAGAATCCTGCAAGTCAACTTCACCAATCTAACAAGCTGATCGTACTGGAAAAAGAGAACAAATTGAGGTTTTGCAGATGTGATTGAAGTGCAATATGATGAACCATAAATACAGAAAAAGAATGAACAAATGGGGTAAAAAAACAGATGAACTAGTATTATGAACACAAGGAAATGAATAACCCCAAAGCAATGAAGTCAGCACCTTGGATTTGGGCAATGGAATGGTTGATAATGCAGGCAAATGAGAAGAAATGAAAGGAGTGGATCAGTTGAGGGAAGCAAAGAGATCCAGATCCAGCTCCAGCTCCAGCTCCAGTAGTAGCAATGGCAGTCTAAACAAAAGAGAACAACTAACAAAAACTTTTTTTAAAATTGGAAAAGAAAAAAAAAGACTTTCTTTTGTCTGTCTTTCTGTCTTGCAAGGTCCCCACTTTGTCGATTCAAAGGTTCCAACTTGGAGAAAAAGAATCATTACAACCTGATCACTGTCTGCAGTTTTATACATACTTAATTGGCCATTTGATTTTATTATATGTGTTGTTGCAGATATAAAAAAGTAAGAGTACAGTCATTCAGGTCCAAGTCACATCTCATCCGTTCATCTCTGAGATGTGACAGAATACACAAGGCATGGACAAATCAAATTGCCCTGATAGATTCATCGCCATTGGTAATAAATATCATACGAGATGGCTCAACAGTTGAGATATCAAAGTCTGAATCATACAATTACATTATAGGTTATTTTACTCAAATATCATGTTTTTTAATATTATTTACATTTTTTATACTCAAAAATTATTTTTAGATCTAATATGTGTTGCAGGAACTCGTGTGACAAGTATAACGAATTCTATTAAAAAATAAAAAAATTATGAAATTCGATATACCAACATGAAGAGTTTCATGTATTTTTATTTTTTAATTGAAACTGGTAACGAATGTCTATAAAAAAATCCATCGAATTCCATCCATGCATGCAGGTTTTAGCCTATAAAATATTTTATTTCACAGCTTTGAGTAGTAGGCAATGTGTGGTGTCGTGTTCAGACAAAAATATGTACTTTTTTTCGGTGCCACTTTATATGCCTAATACTAAAAAAATAAATTCTAAACCTTAATCTTAAATTCTAAATCTCAAACTTTAAAGTCTAAATCATAAAAACATGGTACTAAAAAGGAGCAGGTGATTTCTATTTGTCGTGTTCCTAGTAAAAATCATGAATTTTATATTGGTTTAATATTAATATTGATTTTAAGATACAAATTCTCACATCAAATTGAACATATGAGACGTCTTTCGTAGAGAAAATTGTAAATTTTAATATATTAAAGCAAACAATACTTGTATATATATACTGATTTTTTGACCCATTAACTTTATCAATTTAGTTATTTTAACCTTTGGAGTTTTATTGTGTTCTTTTATGCCCATATTTTTTATTGTCAAAATTGACCCAAAACATGACGAAACAAACATTATTTTATTTTGTTCTTATTGGAATATTAACGTCATTTATTTTTTCATTCATAAAAAAAATAAAATAAAAAATTGTAAAAAAGAAATTGTTATTAGCATTTCAATAAAAACAAAATAACTAGTTTTTTTAATTTTTTATAATATGACAGAAAATTATAAAATTGTTGACATAAACTCAAAAGCATAATTGCCTACATGTTACCTTTGGATCAATTCGATAAAAAAAAAGTTTGAGGGTAAAAAATGCAATAAAAATTTGAGGTTAAAATTACTAAACCAATAAAATTGAGGAGATAAAAAGTTATTTTTTTAACCATTTGACAATGCGCATATACCTTGTAGACAGAGCGATTTGAACCCGTATTTTCTAAGATGAACATCATCCAATTTTTTCACTGGGACACTTGTTGGGTTCAATAATTAATATAGTTTTAGAATGTAGACTTATGTAGTTGTATAATTAGAATTTTGAACTATCAAGCATGATACGAAATTAAAATATAATTATTGTCTGTCAACCATATACGTTTAAGAAATTAAAATTCCTTATAATTAGACGATCGTGTAATTACTAAAATACACTTTCATGATGTCTAAACACGCCTTAATTTCTACCCAAAGCAAAGAAAGAAGGCGTTAGCCTATGTATGTACGGGCAGAACTACACCGATTCACAGTCAACCCTACATCCCACATCGATTTGCTTTATTCTCTCAAACACAAAGTCAAGATTGTAAAGCAAAGTGACCATAGTAACGTACACAGAAAAACAAGCACGGGACCAAAGATCCATAGCAGGAGAGGAAGTGCAGCGTAGAAGAGCCGATTGCCGACGGTGTTCAAGAGGAACCCTCTTTCAAGCAGCTCCGACACATAGTCGGGTCCGACGACGGAGGCGGGGTCTTGAAGAGTGTTGATAAGGATGTTTACTTGGTTTATAAACCTGATGGACAGGGAGTAGCACAGAAATGAGAAGAGGAAAAAGGACAGGATCGTCACGTACTTGATTGCCACCATCAACTCCCCGTGAGCTCCCAATACGGAGTCGTTGAGCGGCTTCTTGACGCTGTAAGTACTGCTGATGACGCCCGCCAGCCCGGCGCTTAGCAGGATCGATGTCGTGGCCATTAGGGTCGATCCCATTATGGTATTTCGAAGCGTTTGGACCGCCAGGATGTTCTTTTTCTCATTGTCCTGCATGCATGCATGCATGCCAATATATATATATCACACTCTTGTTTTTTCTTCACAGAAAAAAAAATCAAATCAATTAGCGGTAATCAGGAATAGAGTCAGAATTGAGGGTTGGAGGTAAAACATATATATTAAAAAGTGAGAGTAGCAAAACTCATAATTAGTCCAATTTTTTTTAAAAAATGTATATATAAATCAAAAGGAAAAATTTGGGGAGAGCAAGCAAGGGCGGATGCACCTAGTCCTGGTGGTAAGCATCCGCATCCATTTTTAAAAAAACAAGTTTAATTTAGTGTTATTTTTCTTTTAAAAATAATAATTTTATTTTAGTGTGCAATGGGGAAAAATTGTATACCCATTTGAGAAAAAAATATTTTAAATCATATTCTTGAATTTTTAGATCTGTCAGTGAGAATAAGAATTGTTGCCAATACATACATAGGTCTGTCATCGGTGATACTAATATTGTTAGAGCTTTTTATTTAAGACTCAATCGGTATTTCGTGCAAATTTGCCTTAAAATATATAGAGATATTTATTTAATTAGACCCCCAATTTTAATTTATTTAGACTTTGCACATATATTTTTATGACTATTTAGACTTTGTCCCTTAAATTTGATTTATGACTTTGTGTCTGCGTGTCTATGTATGTATGTATGTGTATGTATATATGTATGCATGCACACATGTACAGAGATGAAGCCATGTACCGGTTGGGAGGGGTATAATAGCGTTTTATGTCCTTTTTAGTTTAAATCCTAGTCAAATAAGGTCTTTATTCCTCATAATTTTTAGATTTAAAGGTTTAATAGATTCTTGCCCTTCTCAATGTTTGATTTTTACTTCGTCTCTATGGATGGATGGAGAAAAATGCTTGGTGTGAACTCTCCATTGCCTCTCTACCCGGTAGTATTCATCCCATGGATACTGATATTTTCTTAATTCCATGTGCATGCTAGCAAGTTTTCTTTAATATTAAAACTGAGTTGGTTCCGGAGGAAGCTAAGGAGTGTGGTAATGATTATATGAATAAATACACCTAGGATAGGGACAATACCTTGATGATGCCGGAGATCCAGATGCGTCGACCGGTGGCATTGGTTCCGATGACGGTGGTGAGAGGCTGAGAACTGACCTTATGCCATAACCAGCAGTGATAAGCTATGGAGAGGAGAATGCTCAGTGGAACCAAAACCACATCCAAATAACATTGCCTCCACTCCATTTGTTGCTTAATTTGGTTAATTCTCCATACCATCCGGTCCTTTTATAGCAATTGCAGGGAGGTGGTGGGGGTGGGGCACTTGCATTTTCATGTACTTGGACTTTGTTGGAACGCGCAATTCAGTCCCAACCAGTAAATCAACTAGCACACCTTGATACTTTAAAACAAACCCCACTGTTAATCATATATAGCTTTATAAAGAGAAATATAGTATATTTCATGTATCATTAATAAATTAGATAATAATATGTTGTCTAAATTATTTCTATTTTCCTGTTTTGGTCCCCAAACTATTATTTTTGACAAAACCGTCACTGACGTTAAGTTTTTCTCTCCCTATTTTGGTCACTAATCTTACATTTTTTCTTGTTTTGTTCACTGAATTATTATTTTTTTCGTGAGTTTTTTAACGGCGGGTGATCAAATAGAAAAAACATAACATTAGTGATGATTTTGTCAAAAATAATAGGTCGGTGATCAAAACAAGAAAGCGAAATTAGTTTAATGAACAATGATGTTGTTTACCCTAAAATTAAATAATTTGTTTTAAAATATTTATATGATGTTTCTCAATTTGTGTGCTAGAAATACTTTGTAAAAGAATGGATGATCAAAAAGTTGTTGACTATTTATATGTATGTATGCATATGCGGGATGACGCTTGACGCATTTGTCATTTGCTTGCTCATAATCATGTTCATAGTCATACCCCCACTTTATCATATAAATATTTATATCTCTATTGGATCCAAACAATTCCCCCACTTTTGATTCCATCGCACGCATCCTATCCGCTGCTCACATCTAGTAATTACTCCTCCTTTATCTTTCCTTTATATATATATATATATATATATATATATACACGGTAATTATTCTATGCACAAAAAATTTCCACAAGCTCTTCAGTTTTAAAATTTAAGGATTTTGTTTAGGATTTAATATTTAGGGGTTTAAGTATAAAAGTTTTGAATTTAGGGAGTATAGTTATAATTAAGGGTTTATAGGTTAAAACTTAAATCATAATCATATTGCCCTAAAACCCAAACCCTAACCTCTAAACCCTAAATTTTAAATTCATAATCACTAAACTAGATCCCTAAATCCTAAAACTAATAACGCTTGTGTAAACTTTCAGTTCTCGCCGCTAGTGGCATGAGATATTTTCCATATATATTGGCCATGTTTGACAATTAGCGAATAACGGATAGCGGATTACATTAGCTGATAGCATTAGCTGATAGCATTAGCTGATTTGACTAGTAGATTGGATTAGCTGATTGTATAAAACTGTTTGGTAAAATTAACTGATAGCTGATAGTTGTTTAATTATTTGAACAAGCAAAATGACATATAAGGACATAATTATTTTCTATGCTTGTTTGAATAATTTATTAGTTATTAACGTTTTGTATCTATTAATATTAATTAGATTATAAAAAATAATTTTTTAATATCATTACTGAGCATATATGAAGGGTGTACATTTTAATTTTTTATTTGTGAAATTATATTTTTAATATAATTTTAATACTTATTAAATTTAGATGTATATATTATTTTTTATTTATGAAGTTATATTTTAAATATAATTTTATTAATTATTAAATTTATATTAATTAATTAATTAATTTAATTTCTTACTTATGAACTTATTTTTTAATTTTATTAGTTATTCAAATTTATTTTATTTAGAGTTTTTTTATAATTATCAAGGATGAAATAGTCTTTACGAGTCTTTTATCCAAACATCTAACTCAAAAAGCTCCTAAAAGGAGCTTTTTCAAAATAAGAAGTTTCACCTCAATCTGCTATTACAATAATCTATTTACCAAAACATTCTAATTAGCGGATTTGACTGGTCAAACCTCTAATTTTAGTTAAAAAAACTTGTTTGCCAAATAGGGCCATTATCATTGTCAAATGTTTTGACTTTTTTTTTTTACTAATGCTTGGATTGTTTTCTAAATGACAATACATTATAATTAATACTAATATTACGTTTGGCTTGTGAAATATGAAATTATCTCTAAAAATAAGATTTTTCACAATGTTATATTGCCTCACATTATTGAAAATATTATATTATTTAATTTGTTTGACATGAATATCAAATTACAGTTTTTTTGAACAATTCTTACGTAAGGAGAGGGAAAAAGAAAAAAATTGCTCCTACTAGGTCTAGAACTCATAACCTAGGAGGAGAAGAGGTGTCAACTGAGAGCTTTTAACCACTTGCTTCAGAGGTTGTTGACTTAAATTACAGTTTTAGTTGTGGAGTATAAGATTACCTAATGCATATTGTATAGTTTTATTTGGCATAAATGTTTATAAAATTATTTCTATTACACTCCAAATTTAACATAAAAATATTTTTTTTAAAATATTAGCTATATAATAATCATTTTCGCAAATTAATTTTTTAACTTTAGTGATAATATAAAGTGGGAAATTGCATGGGTTGTGTCCATTATATTTTTCTTGGCAAGAAAAAAATATTTTATAGGAAAAGGAGATGAGTGGGGGTGGGTTCCAACTTTCAACTTCCAACGACCCCTTTGTTTGCCGTTTGGCTTTGCATTTAGGGTTTACGGACCGAATTTCACGTGGGACGGAATTTCATTTGTTTAACATGTAGGCCCCGCCCCTGCTGACGCTGATCAAAAGCTGATAATTAATTAAAAGCTTTTATTACTTTTATATCTTCATCAATTTTGTTCAATATTAATTTTTAAAAAATTAAAATTTTTTAATTTTAATTATAATTATTTTAAATATTTGAATTAGTTAAATTTTATAAAATATATATTTTTAATTTTTTTATATTTTTATCAATAATACATTTAAAATAATAAATAATTAAAATTTAAAAAATTTAACTTAAAAAATTTAATAATAAATATTTTTAGTGGGACGGAAGAAAGGCAAGAGGAAAGTTACTATGCAATAGCTAATTAGCTAGAAACTGTGCGCAACTCAACTTTCCTTTATTACTATTCTTTTCGTTTGTGGGTGAGTTGGAAACTCGGTTGAGAAAAAAAAATGAGAGACACAAAAGAAAGGGAAATATTGGGAAAATAGGAAGTTTTGTGTTGATTTTATATTTTTTTACATATATTATATAATTTGTTTTATATGTATTTTATAGATTAAATTTTAGTTGCATTTATATTATTATGGTAATGATATTTTAAAGATTTATGTGTTTGAATATATTTAAATATACATTTACTTCTCGTTTAAAATCGGGATCGAGGGTATTAGTTAGTCTTGAGTCTTGCTTGAATTGATGTAGGGATTGCATCCAACTAGATGGAGGAAATGTTAGAATTTAAAGATTGGGGATCGATGGACTTAATTATAAATAAAAGTTTAAAAATAATAAAGTTTACATTATTAAAAAATAAAATTAAAAATATTTATAAAATATTAAAACAACCACCAATAATGAAAAACTTTTATTTCTCTGATCAATTTATTTTAATAAAATGAAATTTGATTAGAAATTCTCCGTAATAATTACAACTTATTATAAACATTTGAATTTTGGATAATTATTTGATACACTGATGGTGGAAATTTTTAGTTTTCACAAATGCCTTAGTTTTAGGGTTTAGAAACTCAATTTAAGGTGTAAAGTTTAGTGGTTTAAGTTTAGTAGTTTAGAATTTAGTGATCGTGAATAAAATTTAAAGGTTAGGGTTAAAATTTAAAATTTCTAGGCTAAAACCTAAATCTTCACCATATTACCCTAAACCCTAACCTCTAAACCTAAATCTTAACCCTAAACCCTAAACCCTAAATTCTAAACCCCTACACCTAAACTCATAAACCTACACTCTAAACCCTAGAACTAATGCGCTCATAGAAACTAAAAATTTCTACCACCAGTGTATTGAATATAAATCGTTGAAGTTTTTTGTCTTTAGCATCAAATTATGCCTTTATACTTGGGATTTGAATTTTTTCATTTAATTTAAATTCTTTTAAAAAACTTATAAATATATATATATATATATATATATATAATTTTCTGTGTAGATTAGCACCGAGCAATCTTTTCGCATCTTCCTGGTCACCAAGGGTACTCTTAAGTAACGAACAGAAAGCACACCAATCTTGAATCCAGTTGTGGCATGAACCTCCTCCAAGGTAGCATCAGCCATACCAGTAGCAAATAATTCTAATTTGTACCTTTAAATCAGAAGGGGGCTTGGCTTAAAGATTTTGATGTGGTGAAACAAAGCATGTTTGTTGCAACTAATGAAAGCCATCCTACCTGGGGGAAGGTTCTCTTTGGGTTGTTTGGGTGAAGGAATACATCATCAAATATCAGGATTTAGATCCCTTGAATACAAGGAGTTCAAACTGACTACATACTTGATGAGATTCGGGAAAAAAGCAAAAAATGATATACATAGGCTGCTCTGGTTCCCCTCCATATAGCAAAGCATACCATTATTTTATGAATGGCTATCTTAGATCGTTTACCAACCAAAGATAGACTTTTTCGCATGGAATTAATGGTAGATTGTATTGGCTGATTCTGTAGCATAGATTATGAGTCTTGTAATCACATTTTCTTTGAATGTTCCTTTACTAAGAGTATTTGGGCTGACATTCTTTGACTTTGCTAACTGCATAAAAATATTTTCAGATGGGAGAAGGAGCAGTCAAACTGAAAAGCAAGTCCCTCATAGGTTGAGTTTATTGTTGCTGTGGGCAAATGTCCGTTGGCTGCAACAGCCATTTAGACAAAAGCTGAAAATTTTAGTTATGAGAAAAACAAAAATTCATGCGTTAATTCAGGTGAGAAAACAAACGTTCAAGCCAAACTTGAAGTTGTTTGGCAATTAAATCACAGCTGCAACGGGCATTTATGGTCATAGCTACAACAAGAAACGAAGCTTTAGTTTTTGTCCTCAAATTGGCTTGAAATGACCTTATGTATTACATACGGGAGGAGCTAAATTTAAAGATGTTTTAAGGTCGTTGATGTAGATAGACAGGAAGAGGTAAATATACAGCCTCATATAAAATGAGAAATTCTGTGAATCCCTAGAATATGTTTATTATAACATTCTTTTATTTATTGGATAATAAAAATAAAAAATTACAAAAAGACTGTGGTATGTTACATTACAATAATATATTAAAAAATCATTAAAATTTAATAATTAAAATTAATCAAATAACTTAATTGAATCAATTTATTTATTCAAGAAGCTAATTGGTACACCAAAGGTATAGATTTTTTTTTGTAAAAATTCAAAGGCTACCATTTAAGTCTATTTTTAAATATTATTTTATGGGTAAACTATATTGATAGTCACTGAAATTTTAGAGTGCTTTCAATATGGTCATCAAACTTTTAAAACTTTCATTACAGTCACTCAACTTTTAATTTGCTTTCATTACGGTCACTCAACTTTTACTTCGCTTTCATTACAGTCACTACCGTCAACAACTACCGTTAAAAAAATTGACGTTGCATGTTAAATTTAAGGGTTAACTACACTGGTAGTCACTGAACTTTTAGAACACTTTTAATATGATCACTGAACTTTTAAAACTTTCATTACAATCTTTTAATTCGCTTTAATTACCGTTAAAAAAACTGATGTGACACATTAAGTTTAAAAATAAACATTTTCTCACACTATTTTCTCTCACTCTTATTTTTTTCATTTTTATTTCATCCAAACATATTTATCTTTCTTTTTCACCATCCTCTTCTCTCTCTCTCCTCTGTAATCTTATAGCTTTTGTTGTGTGAAATTGACCTACTACATGCACCATTAAAAAATAGCTATCCTAGAGTGTTACCAAAAAAATTCTCTCTCTCTTATAAGATTACAAAGGAGAAATGAAGGATGAAGAGGAAGAAAAAAAAAGATAGACATGTTTAGATAAAAGGAAAATGGAAGAAAATAAGAGGGAGAGAAAATAGTGTGGGAAAACGTTTATTTTTAAACTTAACAAGTCGCATTAGTTTTTTTTAACGGTAATGAAAACGAATTAAAAGTTGAGTGATTGTAATGAAAGTTTTAAAAGTTCAATGACCATATTAAAAGTACTTTAAAAGTTCAATGACTACCAGTGTAATTAACCCTTAAATTTAATATGTCACGTGTAGTGACCATAATGAAAGCGAATTAAAAATTAAGTGACCATAATGAAAACGAATTAAAAGTTGAATGACTGTAATAAAAATTTTAAAAGTTCGGTAACCATATTGATAACGACCTAAAAGTTCAGTGACTACCGGTGTAGTTTACCCTATCAGTGTAGTTTACCTATTTTTATTGTTTTATCATTATCATTTTAAGGTTTTAATAATATGTATAATTTTAGGTTTAATAGTGATACAGCGAATTAAACCCTTCCGATTTGTTCTTTCGAATTTCAATAACATCGTTTGTTCATCTTTGGAATTTTTCTTTGCCAATAATAATCAATCATTCTCGTTACCAAGAGGATTGCCACAAAGAACAGCATTGAAAACAAAGAGAAAGGGGGGGGGGATGTGCTTAGGCTTACTAGTCCAGCTTCATCAATGAATCTCAGCAAGACTGAAGAGCAAAAGCAATAATCGCTATCCGAGCAGTTTAACACCTTCATTGCCATGGCGATTTAGGCAACGAGGCTGCCTGAATTACTACTCGAAATCTTTTAATATTTTATCAAAAAATGAATGTACCAGCCTCGCCCATTGAAATCCAACGGATGGCTACCCATCGTAGCGAAAAATTGAGATCGAGGTTGACGAGATTTGGTATGGGGAACTGCATTCATCTCCATGGCAGGGTTTTGATTTAGCCAAGGAGCCAAACTCCAGTCCCGTTTTCAGATCATAAACTAAAAAAATCCCGATTCAATCAATGAATCAAAAAAGAATCCTAAAAACAATCACAAATCAGAAAAACTAAAGGAAATAGCGAAGAAGACGGGGTTTCTTCACCTATGTTGATGACGGAGAGAAACTTCAGCGGCGGAAAGAAATTGGAGGGCTGCTAATTGCAAACCCTAACGCGGCACAATAAGAAGTGATACGGAGGATGATATATATAGCCTGCTAGGCCTAGCAAAGGCAAAACCCTTAAGTTCATATTGGAAAATTGGGTGGGTATTGTTGTTTGGCTATGAGATTAACTATTTACTTTTTTTAATTATAATTTTTATATAATTTAATATTAATTTTAAATATCAATTTTACCTATTTAACGATCTAAAAAACGTATAAAAATTAAAAAAAATTATATTGTGTAACTGGATCTTATCCATTTTTATATCGGAGCTTATGTATGTCATATATAAGTGTAGAATGATATTATATCCATAAAATATTAATAATTTATGAGATCTACTAATTGAATGAGTGACCAATGATGCGCATGTTGTCTCATTTTGTATGTCACTTAACCACTTGCTTCCCAGAAACCCACTGATTTTATCGTTATAGTAAAGAATCTCAGATTTGAAATTCATATATGATTTGGAAATTCTTTAGAATTTTTCTATGTATTTTCTATTAAAAATATATTTGTGTCCCTTTAAAAGTTATAAGTTCACTATCCTAACATAAAATTATGCGTCCGTCCCTGATAATAACCATTGCGTGCCTCTATGAGCATAACAACGTAGCATCCATAACAACTAAAGTCAGAAATCATAAAACCAATGATTTTAGTGACCATTTAAATGAACCTCGAGAAACATTAGTTACATCTAATTCCATCAATTAACTAATCACATTATTCTCCGATCTCAAATTACAGGAGCAATTATATCAGTCCAAAAACTCCCAAGCTGAATTAAGGCAAGAATGAGGGCAATCAACAGTCTGATGTAGCACAAAGATAAATGGGCGGGGCTAAACAAGAGTATATAAATGTCAACCCTGCATAAACAATCAGGTCTTTAGATGCATTTACTACAAGCTTGTGTAGTTTACACAAGTCTTTTAATTTTAGGGTTTAAGAGTCTGGATTAGAGGTTAAGGTTTATGTTATATGTTTAGAACTTAGGGTTAATGTTTATAGTTTAAAATTTAGGGTTAGAGATTTATGTTCTAAAATTTATAGTTTAAATATAAAAGATTGTGTATTTTTTACACAATTTGTGTATCAAAATCTAACTCAAAAAATAAAATAGAAACATATAAAAAATAAAACCTAATCAAAGAATTTCATAAAACAGTAGATACAGATAAATATTACTGTTACCAGTAAAAGGTAAATACATTGGACATTAATATAAAATACATATGACACATTAGCTGAAAATAAAAAATTTAAGCATTTCTATGCAATTTACTAAAATAAGATCTTCAATTTTTTTTAAAAAAAGAATAGATTTGTTGATTTGTTGTGTATGTATGGAACTTTTGAATAAAAAAGAGTGTAATAGAACTCAAAATCTACGACGTACAATATCATTTCGCTTTTTCATGTACTTTATCACTAGTGAGAACTAATTTTGTGTTATTCTCTTACAAGTATTTAACTCAACTCATTTTGTTGGGCCCTCCTTTTTTTAGAGTTTTGTATGGTTGCTTCTATTGCACATGTTCAGAACGAACAAAAGTCATCAACCGTTTTTGGTGCCCTTTTATACCTCAACACTACAAAATTAAACCTTACACTCTAACCATGAATCATATATCATAAACCTTAAACCCTAAAAACTAAATCTTATACTCTAAACTCTATACCCTAACCACCAACCATAAACCCTATACTCTAATCCTAAATCTATTTTTTTTAATTTATGACATACATAGAGGTACTAAAAAGAGACATGGTTTATATTCATCCAGAAATACTCTTATTGGAGAAATGATTGTCAAATCTAACTCTAGAAAAAAAAATTTCTAATACCATGCAATGCAAGTAACTGTGGGTGCGGCAATTGCCCCCATCCCCCAAACTTTTTTTTTTACATTTGTCTTCATATATAATTTTTTAAAAAAATAGTTTATTTATAAATTTATCACCACTTTTAAATATTTATGTTTTATCCTTAAATTTTAAATCTTGACTCTGTCTCTGACTCTAAATACAATATTTTATTTTGTTTTTAGCTGAGCCAATTGAACCACCACTACTGTTGCTGAAATGTATGTATCCATCATAAGAAAAATATTGTATGGGGCGGTTGAAATGCAACCTGAGATCCTTTAGCTTCCAACTGCACTCTCCCTTTTGCTTCCAATATCCGTGCATGTTGATTTATTCATACGTTACTGCAGCTTTGCTAGTTGTTTTCAGGCACCAATGACTTTTCTAACGCTAATTTTAGTTGTTTACTCCAAATCATATATTCGATTCATTGTATATATACACATGTAACTAGGGCCAAGCAACGTCAAGCCTATACAACAATGTATGTACATAAAGGAAGGAGATCTCCGCCCAATAAACTGATAAATTTCTTTTAATCTTATTACAACAGATTTCGTTAGTCCATGTCAATCTCAAAATTTAATCATTAAATTTAAAAATATACATAGTTAATGTATCAAATATTGATTCATATATTGTTAACTAATACGATTTACAACAAAAAATAAATAAAGAAAAATAGTTTTGCTTCAAGACATGTTCTCGATAAATACATTCACTAGTGACCATGAAGGCCGATTAATACACTATTGTAGATAATGTAATTTAAGCTTATAGTTTTTGATTTCATTGGTGATTGCTAGCTCTAGGTTGATCAGTCCGACAAAACAACAACCTTACTGAGAATCCACATCACCAAGGAGAACTCAAATGCAAAGAGGGTGTGAAGCAATCCTCGATCCAGGGCGTATCCGAACAGCGTGATCCCCTTGTTGTTATACGCCAAATACGACACTGCATGCATCCACATCGTCCAAATCAAAACCAACAATACTATATACGTATGTGTGTGTGTATATATATATGCACACACTTGAAACTGGTATATGTCACTGACCTAAAGCCTGTCTGGTTTGAAAGTTGGATGGATGTTGTGCGGGAAACCTGATGAACATATCCGATGAGTCGTCGGAGTCGGTTTCGTTGCAGTTAGATTTAGGTGTGAAGTCGGCGTCGACTTGTTTCCCTTGCTCGGCTCCTGTCATTGCGCATGTCATGCTCATATGCCATCTGCTAGCCACCGCTACCATTCCTTGGGCTCGGTGTGTGATTCTCGCCGCACCCAACAAGCACAAGAAGAAACCACTCAGTTGAACCGTTGAACATACCTACATCACCCCATCCCATACATATACACACACATTAATCCACTCTATAGTATAATATAGGGACATGTATGATATTTTTACCAAAGTAAAAGGACTCGAACAATAATTTTACCGAAGTTGTAGCACGTAGTGCAAGTTAACCTACTTACCAGGAGATCACCAGAATTGAAGAAATTCTTGTCGGATTTCGAAGCCAAAACCATGAACAAAGCTGCGAACTGGCTGGCAGTGATGACAACCAGAGATGCAATAATGAAGAAGCGATACCTATGACTGGTAATCGATAATTGTTTCCCGATCCTTACATGTTCCTGAAATATGTCACCACCATCGGATCCACACCCTTCAAACATCTTATGTAGCCCTTCGAACCTCAATATCTGTAACTCGCAGGTCAATCGAAACAGGACGCACACAAGTAGGAACACGCCCGTCCTATAAACCCAAGACCCCAACACCAACACGAACACAATGGAGTTCAACGGGAAGCCCTGGCTAACGTAAGGCAATGATATCTTCACGGTTGAGAAGAAAATGACCTTATGAACGATTTCAACGAAGAAAGATGGTAGAAGAATGAATGCGAGGTAACGGAACGCCTTGTCCAGCTCCCGAGTGTATCCGCGTCTCACGAACGTCGTATCTTCTTGCAGGGCGTCGAGAAACAAGAGCTGCCTCAACCCGTATCTTCTGAAGAAGCAGGTCAAGGTGGAAAAGCCTAAGAATGCCAAGGCCGACTCGGGGAATTGAACTAGAAGGTGGAAGGCAGTGGATTCCATAGGAAATGCAGAGGATGGGACCTGGAGCCAGACGGGGAGGGAGCTTATGATAGGGACGAAAACGGCGAGGAAGGCAAACGTTAGATAGGATACGAATTTGCCTATCCATGTGGAGTGATCTAGTGCCCACCAGCGGAGGCTTATCCTGAAGCTGCGCAACTCATCGCAGAGAAAGGACGTTGATCTTGCATATGATGGTTGGAGTAGCAAGGGCTCTTTGAAATTGTCGGTATCGTCGCCATGGCCGACATCGGACTTGTAGCTGTTCATGATGTCCCACGGTTGGAGGAGGGATTTTCAATATCGTTGAGTTAATTTACTAGCGATTTATGTTCGATTATTTTCACTCGGGAATTAGCTATATTATTGATGTTAGCAGTCAACAGGGACGGCAGGGGAGGCTAAACCTCAAGTTCAAGGAGCCTGTGATGAAAGGAAGCCCTTTTGGTTATGAAGTAACTTTAAAGAAGGCCAAGGACAAGGCTGGTAATACACGTGAAAGAAAGAAAGAAAAAGGTTCATGGGGTGAAGCCCCGATACACACCAGCTGGACCGATTTCTCCCCACAATTTCATTTTATGTGCTATATGTGCATCCACCTGTCATATAAACAGAATAGAAATCATCTGTCATTTTTTTGTGTTTAAGTTTAGAGTTTAAGGTTAAGATTTAAGGCTATGGTTTAAAATTAAATTTTAAAAAATTTAGGGTAGGGTATATTTTTTAAGGTCTATGATATAAAATTTAGGGTTAAAGCTTATAATTTAATTTTTTAGTGTTGGGACATAAAAAAAGACACCGAAAAAGGTAGAAGATTTTTGTCTTAAATAAACTTGTCTAGGGTTCATTCACTCAATTTTCTTTCTTGGTTGACTAGAAAAAAATGTATCTATTTCTTAAACAAAGATTTTGGTCTATATATTCTCAAACGATTTGTTTTTATCAAATACAAAGATAGTTTATATGCAACTAATCATGCTTTTGTAGTAAAATGTAATAAATATTCATCATCTATATGAACATGTGTATTAATCATAAGTTCCTACCAAGACATCCCAATGTTTTAGTCAAACAACAAAACAAGAGCCAAAACCACTGCAAAAACCCGGAGATCTCTCGACAGTAATTTTTTGGTCACTTCCTCAATCTCGGAATTAGATCTCACGGGGCCGTAGCTCGCGAATGCACCCTCAGCCATGCTACCGAAGGGATTTCCTCCATCGCCAGCTCCTTCTGGTTTCATGAGGTCCATCGGAAGGGATTTAGATCTAGAAAGTGGCTCCATCGGTTGTTTTGGTTTATTCAGGGCACGGCAGCGTGGGCAGTAATAAGTTATATATGGGAAATCCTCTTTCTTGACAAGTCCTGAACAAACACCCAAAAAGAAATATAGTTTGAAGTTCAATATTCCTCTGGAAGAACAGTAGTCTGCAGTGTACATGTGTGCAATTGTGCTGAATCGGTGATTGGTAATATCAGAAAAACTAAACACCACTAACCGTTGTGCATGTGGCAATTGCCACATATAAGTGCATATGATTGTGTCGGATCTTCCCCCACAAGCAAGGCCGCAAAACGAGCAAGCCATCCCCCATCCTGTACAGCAGGTCCCTGTGGATTGTAATGATTAACTACTTGAACTTGCTCAGAAGCCCGAGGACCCTCACTCCCTACAGGAGAATGAGGTGTTGATTCGTCATCAGAATGAACCAAAGGGGTGCATGCCGTACTATTGGGTCTACTTTGCTTTCGTTTTCGAAGTCCACTTGATGGCCCTACCTCAACATTGCAGCTCTTTCCCTCCCCAGGACATTTGGCATAGATTCATCTTCAATGTAGAATTTCAGGCCTGCATCTGCACCCAACTTAGATGCAAGGACAGTTGCAGCAGCAGCCTTTGCTGCTGGATCAGGATCATATCTCTGCAACAAAGCGATTCAAATAAGTTTGATTTGCAAATAATATCATGCATTCAAAGATATACTCAATAATCTAGCTCATGAGCAAACAATCTTTATACATTGCTTAACATTCTATTGGATCACATAAGATTTTTTTTAAAACAAGCTTTCGCCTATTGTTTAGGTAAGTGACAACCTTTTCAAGATGATCATTCAAAGCATCTACACCCCCTGCAATGTTCTGTGCATTGCATATAAGCAATAAATTGTTTCATTCCACAAGCAATGCCAGTAGTATTTTCTTCCCCTGATTATTGAAAACAATACAAGCCTCTAAATAATACCTTTAACACCTATTTAAATATTTCTTCTTCTAACAATCCAAAAGGTGGCTTACACTTGGAAATACTTTTTGCATCAATATGTACCAGGGAGGTTTTACCTCATGCTTTCTTTTTCAATAGCAGTAATAGCAGAAGAAAATTCAAGTAAAATTCAGCCACATGACTTAAAAGGTCATTTGATTAAACCAATTACCAGTTTTCTAAATTACCCGAATAAGCTGTTGTGTAATGTAATAATTTGTCTTCTCCTTAAGTTCATCAATTTTTGCTTGCCTTTCAGCACGAAGCCTTTCTAGAGTTTTCTTGTCCTTTTCATCACCTATAAGATAAAATCAAAAAATAACAAGATTACCCTTATTTTAGGAAACCACAAATAGTTCAAACTTATTATATCAAAATCATAATATATTCATAATACAATATCATCCGCGCAGCTTAACTTCCAGGGTACAGAATTCTTTTAGAAAAAATGCAACCCGATGTAAAGAAGTACGTAAAGTATTTTGAATAGTAATATGGACAACTATGGAAAGGTCACGTATGCTGTTGCGCTTCAATCAGAGAGAGCTTTGCCTAACATGACAATATCTAACAGAATTAAGAACTGTCCAATCACCTCAAGCGAGCATGAGAGAGACCTTGATCATCAAAAGATAGAGAAAACAATGAAGGACCACATTCTGAAACAACGACTTACATTGGTGAAGCAATAAATCAACACTAGAAGTTCACCCCACAAATTGCATGGAAATGCACCGAGAGGATTCTGGATCAAATCAAATTTTTGTGACGCAGGACCTACTACTATTATGCTACTTTACTACAATGTTATTTGATTCTGGATCAAGTCAAACTAAATGCTTGAGATTGTAAATGATGTTAATGTTTAATACAATACTTTTTTACTTTGGCCTTTTCTCTGTTTAATAAGTATAATAACTAACAAACAAAAGGTTAAAGAAGAGGGGAAATTGGTCCTTGAAAATCTTCAAAGAGTGAAGGACAGAGTGAAATAAATACAAGAAGAGTGGATAAGAAAGTCACAAAGCTATAAAAGGGATAGGAAATACTCATCCAATTATTTGTTCTATACATGTTAACATTATATATTAATCAGTAAAAATATTGACTTTTTTATGGTTTCAAATTGCCAATCAGATCAATTCAGTCTAATCACTTTTCAAAGAAGTTGAAACCTCCAGAGGCAAGCCTCATGCATCAATTAACATGATCGAAGGCCATAGATGCCTTTTCCTGCGTTGTTCCGTCGTTCTGGTCCTTACATTTCACTTCGAGAGTACTCGACAACTAAGCTTCCCGAGTGAACTCATCGTTTGGTCTACGATATTCGGTCTCGCCTCTCTGTCGGCCTTGGTTAGGCTCCACAACAAGGCATCGCACCAAGATCCAAGCTAGTGCTCTATTGTGCTTGCTCACCAGCTTGAAGGGGAGTGTAGGTTGCCAATAGAAGATTTGAGAATGACATCCCATAATAAATGGCTACTGATATTTAAGAAATTATTTCATAATATCTAAGTCAATGCAAGCATAAAATAGGAATAAAATCTCTGCAGTTAATGCAGAAATCAATGGTTATTCTTATATAATTAAGACTTTCCTAGATTAGGTGCACTTTGTAAACTATAAATAAGTGTTACTTCTGTCAATATTAAGCAATATCAAGAAATACAGAGAAATTCATTCATTTCTCCATTTTAGTTATATCGTTAAACTCTAGCTTTTTACTTTTATTTTTTATTGTTCATCGTCGTTCATCTTCTCCAGCAACCATGCCGAAATTCTCACACTTCTACCACTCAATATGTATGATGCTCATAGGAAATAAGAATAGAGAGCATACTTTTAAGCAATAAAGAACGATGAATAGCGAAAAATGTAGAATGGATACAAAATATGGTGGAAAAGCTATTTAAGCGACAGCTACTACAGATAATGCAGCCATGAAATCAGATGCTTTGTTAATTTCACATTCGTAAAATTTGAACTAGCAATTTTGCACTCTATTTCATGAATATGGGCTAGTAACTATTGTCATGTACAAGGTAGACACGTAGATTTTTCTGATACATGTGCACCTAGGATAATTTTGGCAATTTTCATTTTAGTTGGAATGAATATTAGGGCTCAATTGGCATTGCAATCAAATTGAATTCCATCTCAATTACCAAAAGTTTTATCTAGTAACAAATGCAAACTAGATACAGGGTGGGCATGGCTTTGGTCGTGCACCATTCTCACTAGAACCAGGTGAACAATTAAGTAATGTATCCACGATATAACCACCACCACGTGCAGGCAATGTACCTAATCTTGCAGAAGTCCTTTTTACAACATTAACTACACAACTCCCCAACCCCAGTCTGTACTTCCTTCCCTTACTTTGATCTGCAAAGCAATGTTGAACCCAAGTTTCAAAAACTGCTAAATAAAAAACTAACAGTACAACTCCAAGTTATGTGAAATAAAGTGACCCAAAAAATAATGTGTATTCAACATCTACACTTAATAGCAGGACACATTATGCAAGTTGTGATATTTAAGCTGGATCCATGTATTTAAACAACCTAGACACCGATGAGACAGGAAACACTCAAGGTGGCAAGCATGATGTATATTTGTTATATATACACACACAAAATCATTCTTGATAATATACAAGTATTAATGTGTTCAGATAAAATACTCATCCAGAAAGTACACAGCTGTTTATCTAGTTGCTGAAACAAAATTTTCTATTCAAAGCAGTCTGCCACATACCAGCCGTCCAGGATCAAGATAATAAAGAACCCTTTCAGGCCTAGTAATTTCCGACATTAACTTCTTCTCTAACTGGGCTAATTCAAGTTTTAGTTTATGATATTCAGCTACTTCTGCCTGCACATAAAAATAAATCTTTTTATTGACTCAAAAAGTTGTCAAAACACATTAAAAAAAGGAATGGATTACCTCCCCAGAAGCATCTAGCAAAGCAGCTTCCTGCTCCAGCTTCAAAACCTTCTTCCCTATATCAGGCAAGGCCTGAAACAGATAAAGATCCACGTGTTATTGCATGCCTGATATGCTTATGCAAAAGAGGACAAAAATTCAGCAGAGACCTTCTCATACTGGAACTGGTGGAATGAATTCCTTATCACATGCTCAGCAGTCATCTGCCCTTCCGCACGGCTCATTAGATTCAAAATTGAATAGTAGCTCAGTCTGAAAGTACTGACTAAGGGAGCTGGTTTACCCAAAATCATGTCCTTGAGTGTATTCATCTCCATCTGTAAGCAGAGGCAATGTAAACTTGTTTGCCTTTTAAAAACACATAGCAAGAGAATCCAATATATGCCAGCCAAGATTCAACTCCAGAAAGGAAGTACGCCAACAATTATACATTTACAATGAAAAAGGCAGTACAAAACACGAAATCCTGGAAGATTCTACACCAAAGGAAAGTACTTCAATAAATATAAATTTACAGTGGAAAAGGCAGTACACAACATGAGATCCTGGAAGGTCAAAATTAAAAGGTAATACACATCTGAAAGAAGATGCAACATAAACTTGCTCACTTCTTTAAAAGCATACAGCAAGAGTATCCAATATACATCTGAAAGAAGATGCAACATAAATTGTTCTCTTCTTTAAAAGCATACGGAAAGAGTATCCAATATACTGCTAGCTCAGATTCTAATCCAAAAAGACAGTACTTCAACACATATAAATTTACAGGGTAAAAGGCAATACACAACAAGAAATCCTGGAAGGTCAAAATTCAATGGTAATCTTGGAAGGCTTGCTAAAACAGGTAAAACAATGATGAATAGTTGCAGACTTCAAATGTACGTAAAAATAATTCTTAAAATTACCTACTCATCAACCATGATAATACATATACCACGTTCGTCTTTGCCACGGCGCCCTGCCCTTCCACTCATCTACAGGGTTTAGAACAAAGTATATGACCATCAGCTTTTTGAAAGAAATCTCGTAAAAGACAGTTTGAATATGCTCTGTATTATATTCGATATACAGGAAAATAAGTCTACTTATAGACTTTTACAAAGGAGTTTTACATTGAGTAGTTAACCTCTTAGATAAGACTATTATCCTCTACAATGATAGAGTTAGATTACAACTAAACTACATAGTTAGGATAGAGTTAGACTTCCTACTATACACGTACTAACCTACACTCCACCTCAAACTGGTGTGTATATGTTATGTACACCTAGTTTGGATGAAAGCTCATCAAAAGTCACTCTAGGAAGTGCTTTGGTGAAGATATCAGCAAGCTGATTCCTGGTAGGAATATAGTGAAGCTTTATTACTCCATTATTAACCTTTTCATAGATAAAGTGTCTATCTATTTCAATATGTTTAGTTCTGTTGTGTTGCACTGGATTTCTAGCAATACTCATTGTTGTTTGGTTGTCACTATAAACCTCAAATTCTAATTTTTCATCCAACTCATTGAAGAGTTTTTTAATCCACATTCCTTCACATATTCCAAGGGCCATAGCTTGAAATTCTGCCTCTACATTGCTTCTAGATACCACAGCCTGCTTTTTACTCTTCCAAGTGACCAGGTTTTCCCATACAAATGTGCAGTAGCCACTTACAGATCTTCTATCCTAGCTTGAGTCTGTGTAAACTCTTACTGTTCTGTCTTGGTGTTTTCTGAAAATAAGCCCAGATCCTAGTGCAAACTTCAAGTACCTTTGAATTCTATTGACTGCCTCCATGTGCTCTTCTCGATGATCACTCATGTGTTGGCTAACTATGCTCACTAAGTATGCAATGTCAGGTTTAGTGAGTGAGAGGTAGATCAGTTTTTCAACTAGCCTTTGGTAGGACTCTTTATTCACTGAATTTCCCATTTCATCTTTACTGAATTTCAAGCCTGGTTTCATTAGAGATTCAGCTAGTCTACACCCAAGCATTCTAGTTTCTGTGAGTAGATCCAGGATATGTTTTCTTTGGTTGATGACTAACCCTTCTTTTGATCTTGCAACTTCTATTCCCAAGAAGTACTTAAGACTTCCCAAGTCTTTAGTTTCGAACAATTTTCAGCCTCTCTATTTCTTCTATGCCATCCCAATAATAATCATATCATCAATATAGACAATTAGGAGAGTCATCTTACCATTTGGTGCAACCTTTCTAAATAATATATGGTCTGCTTGACTTTGCTTGAAATTATTATGAACTATAGCTTTAGCAAGCCTGTCAAACCATGCTCTAGGGGGTTGCTTTAACCCATACAATGATTTATTTAGTTTGCACACTGTCTTTGTTGTGGTTTTACCTTCTAAACCTGGTGGAACCTGCATGTACGCTTTTTCCTCAAGACTTCCATTTAGGAATGCATTTTTTATGTCCAGTTGATGTAGCTTCCAATCCTTGTTAACAGCTACTGAAAGCAATACTCTGATGGTATTTAACTTAGCTATACGTGCGAAAGTTTCTTGATAGTCTACTCCATATGATTGAGTAAACCCTTTTAGCCGCTAATCTCGCCTTGTATCTTTCAACACTCCCATATGAGTGATACTTGACTGTAAAGACCCATTTGCACTCAACAGCCTTTTTTCTTTCTGGCAGATTAGTCAAGCTCCAGGTGTTGTTCTTTTTTTAGTGCCTTAACTTCCTCTCCGATAGTCTTTCTCCATTCTGGACTTTCAAAAGCCTCTTCTACTGTCTCGGGAATCTTTACACTGTCAATACTAGCTGTAAAAGCTTTAAAACCAGACAATAACTTCCCATAGGCAACAAATCTATTAATAGAATAACTAGTACATTTCCTTATCCCCTTTCTAATAGCAATAGGAAAGTCATCTAAATCAACAATAGTAAAATCTTGTGGAATAATATTACCTCCTGTCTCCACAACAACAGGACTCAAAACTAGTTCTTGGCAAGTATTAGGCTGACTAACTGCTTCAGTTAAGTTTATTTTCCTCATTGTATAGATGCTGAGTTGTCTTTCTGGTAGATGTGGAGTCATGGAGTTTGATGATGTATGTGGTACAGTTTTAAGTGTTGAAGGAGGTGTTGTATAAAGGCTGACAGCTTTGGACTGTGGAGAAGGTGTGTCTACAGGATTAAGGCAGCACTCACAGTCTCATCATAAGTAGGAATGGAAAGAGTGTTTTGTGGAACAATAGCACTTTCATCAAGTATAGACAAGGAAATAATGAGTTGTAGATTATGCTAGGACTGAGATTCCTTGTATATCTCCCCTTGAATTTAAATCCCTGCAAAATAAGGTTATTTTTCAAAGAAGGTAACATCAAAAGAGATATAGGTTTTCTTTATAGTGGGGCAGTAACATTTGTAACCCTTCTGACTTGAGGAATACCCTATAAACACACATCTTAGTGACTTAGGATTAAGTTTTCTTCAATTGTTGCTATGATATCATGTAGAAAATAGAGTTTGAATATGCTATGTATTATATTCGATATACAAGAAAATAAGTCTACTTATAGACTTTTACAAAGGAGTTTTATATTGAATAGTTAACCTCTTAGGATAGGAATCTTATCCTCTACAATGATAGAGTTAGATTATAACTAAACTACTTAGTTAGGATAGAGTTACACTTCCTACTATACACGTATTAACCTACAAATCTCAATTGATTAAAAGTAAAGGTAATGGAATATTCACTCGCATGGATATACTCACCAGATCTAATATAACGATGGATATCACCATCCCACTTCTGAAAAAAGTAAATACAACAGTTTTGGCCAGCATATTTAAAACCATTGCAAATTGTATCAAAGGAAATTCATGATTAAAGATATTCAACATTAATATTTGAGATATAAATAAAATGAACAGTTAAAAACGTATATAATGAAAGAGAGTTGGCTGGATGCCTTGTGATGATCGTACAGTTTCAATGGCAATAAGTGCCTTTATTAGGCCTTCCTAGAAGAGAAGTTTCACAAATTCTTTGATAACAAGAAGAAGGCCTATCATAAGAAGAGGTAATATCAACTCAATGGCAGGCAAATTTCTATCTTCTTCATTCAAGAACAGTATGGCGTTGCAAAAAATTTCTTCTACATCATCCTTCTTTTCCTACGTATTTGTAGCGACTAAAAAAGTTCAAAGCCGCTAAAAAGGAAAATAATTAGATATTTTTTATTTTTAAATTTTTACATTTTTTGAAAAGTTTTTGAAATTTTGAGGGAATTTTTGTGAATTTTGAAAATTGGGGATATTTTGAAAAGTTTTGAAAAATAAATACTGGAGTCGCCACCGTTCGTTTTAAATGGGGTAGACCGGACACCAAAAATAAAACCAGAGATTCTTTTGAAAATGGGTTCAGGAGTCGGTTACAGATGGGGAAGGATTAGCACCCCCACACCACCCAAAAATGGTACCTAGTCGAATATAATTTGCCTTTTGTTGGAAATTTGCGAGTTCAAATTTAATTTAATTTAAAATTCATTTAAAAACGTGAGAAAATTTTAATGGCCCCTTTATTCGATAATAAATGAAAAGACCACTACCACTTTGACTGGTACTGACCCTATTTACTATCGAATAAAAGGGCACCGCATCAATAGTTTTATGAGCAAAATGCGAGAAAATAAAGCAAATAAATATGTACAATAAAAGCATAAATAAAAGGCGAAAATTAAAAATCCAGAAAAAAGATCAGATCGAACAAAAGATAAAAGAAAAGTCCGAAAAGGGACCGGATCGAACAAGATAAAGAAAATTCAAAAAAATATCCGAAAAAAGGACCAGATTGAATAAGATAAAAAAAAGCATAAAAGGAAAAGAGATTCGAAAAAATGACCAGATCTAACATGAAAAGAAATGCGAAAATTAAAATGTGAAAAATTAAATTACAGAATTTAAATTACAAAGTATTAAATTGCGAGAATTTAAATGTTAGATGTTAAATATTAGTAGGCTACACTAAACGAGCCATAATAATACATGTCATATCCCGTTGCAGGTCACCGTAAGGCTGACTTGAACAAAATTAAGGTGCAAAACTATATATGTTATATATATATATGTATAATACATAGTATAATATAAAATATAAATATAATATAAATATAGGATAAAACTGATATATATAGGAATATATATACTATATGTAAAGTGCATATATATATATATAACATGTGGAGTCATGGAGTTTGATGATGTATGTGGTATAGTTTTAAGTGTTGGAGGAGGTGTTGTATAAGGGCTGACAGCTTTGGACTGTGGAGGTGTGTCTACAAGATTAAGGGCAGCACTCACAGTCTCATCAGAAGTATGTATGGAAGGAATATTTTGTGAAACAGTAGCACTTTCATCAAGAATAAGCAAAGAAATAATGGGTTGTAGATCATGCTAGGACTTAGATTCCTTGTATTTCCCCCCCTGAATTTCAGTCCCTGCAAAATAAGGTTATTTTTCAAAGAAGGTAACATCAAAAGAGATATAGGTTTTCTTTGTAGTGGGGCAGTAACATTTGTAACCATTCTGACACGAGGAATACCTTATAAACACACATCTTAGTGACCTAGGATCAAGTTTACTTCTATTGTTGCTTTGATACCATGTAGAAAACAGAGTTTGAATATGCTTTGTATATATTCAATATACAGAAAAATAAGTCTACTTATAGACTTTTACAAAAGAGTTTTACATTGAGTAGTTAACCTCTTAGGATATGACTATTATCATCTACAATGATAGAGTTGGATTACAACTAAACTACTTAGTTAGGATAGAGTTACACTTTCTACTATACACGTACTAACCTACAAATCTTAATTGATTAAAAATAAAGGTAATGGAATATTCACTCACCTAGATATACTCACCATATCTAATATAATGATGGCTATCACTATCCCACTTCTGAAAAGAAACAAATACAACAGTTTTGACCGGCATATTTAAACCCATTGCAAACTGTATTAAAAAAAATCGTTATTGAAGATATTCAACATTAATATTTGAGATATAAATAAAATAAAGAGTTAAAAACGCATATAATGAAAAATGGTTGGTTGGATGCCTTGTGATGATCTTACCGTTTCAGTGGCAATAAGTGCCTTTATTAAGCCTTCCTGGAAGAGAAGTTCCACCAATTCCTTGCTAACATGAAGAAGACCAGAATGATGTACAGCAATGCCTCTCATAAGAAGAGGTAACATCAACTCAGTGGCAGGCAGATTTCTATCATCTTCATTCAAGCATAGTATGACGTTGCGGAAAGCTTCTTTTACATCATCCTTCTTCTTCTACGTATTTGTTGTGACTAAAAAATTTTAAAGCCGCTAAAAAGGAAAATAGTTAGGCATTTTTATTTTTGAATTTTTAGATTTTTTTTAAAAAGTTTTTGAAATGTTGAGGGAATTTTTGTGAATTTTGAAAACTAGGGATATTTTGAAAATCTTTGAAAAATAAAGGCTTGAGTCGCCACCGGTCATTTTAAATGGGGTAGACCAGACACCAAAAATGAAACCAATGATTCTTTTGAAAATGGGTCCGAGAATCGGTTACGGATAGGGAAGGATTAGCACCCACACCGCCCAAAAATTGGTACATAGTCGAATACAATTTACCTTTAATTGGAAATTTACGAGTTCAAATTTAATTTAACTTAAAATTTGTTTAAAAATGCGAGTAAATTTTAATGGTCCCGTTATTCGATAATAAATGAAAAGACTACCACCACTTCAATTGGTACTGGCCCTATTTACTATCGAATAAAAGAGCACCACATCAACAGTTTACGAGCCAAATGCTAGAAAATAAAGCAAATAAATATGTACAATAAAAGCATAAATTAAAAGTGGAAATTAAAAATCCAGAAAAAGAATCGGATCGAACAAAACATAAAAAAAGTTTGAAAAGGGATTGGATCGAACAAGATAAAGAAAATACGGAAAAAGAAATATCCGAAAAAAGGACCGGATAGAAAAAGATGAAAAAAGCATAAAAGGAAAAGAGATCCGAAAAAAGGACCGGATCTAAAATTAAAATGTGGAAAATTAAATTACGAAATTTAAATTGCGGAAAATTAAATTGCGAGAATTTAAAAGTTAGATGTTAAATGTTAGTAGGCTACACTAAACAAGCCATAATAATACGGGTCATCTCCCGTTGTGGGTCACCGTAAGGCCGATTCGAACATAAATTAAGGTGCAAAACTATATATATTATATATGTATAATACATAGTATAATATATAAAATATAATATAAATATATACGTAGGATAAAACTGATATATATATATATACTATATGTAAAGTGTATATATAACATGTAATATGATAAGTATAATATAAATAAACTAATATTATATGAAATACAAGAATGGAAACAGCGCTTAGAAACATGGAAAAGCGCTAAACGTGAACAGACCCTAAAACGCGTTTAATCAAATGTAAAAAAAGATAAAGAAGAATTGAAAGGAATTTACATTAAACCCGGCATTTAATTGGTAAAAAAGGGAAACAAAATAAAGGGGGAAAAGGAGTAAATTCACTTTCCCACTTTTCTCTCGGTTCACTCTGAACCAAAACCCTAATACCCTCGGGCCATTCATCAGTGGCCAAGTCTCGTCGGCCATTCCCGATGTCGGAAGATGCCTATGCACGACGAATTTTTCGCAAACGGTAAGCCTTAAAACTCCTCCCTTTTTGATTTTAGTTAAAAATTTGAAAGAGAATGCAAAACCTAGACTTTGATTTAAAACAGATAATCCCTTTTCTTTTTTTATTTTCGGTTGAAAATCTGAAGAAAAAAAAACTGAACTTGGATTTGAGAACGAAACTGAAAATCCTTTGATTTCGAATCTGAACTTCTTTTTTTAATCCCTTTCTATTTTTCTAGAATTCAAAAGCCCCAAATTAATTCTGAAACCCCTATTTAAAATCCTTATTTTGGTTTTAGAAATCTTAAGAACACAAGTCTTGATTTTTTTTAAAAACAATGAAAGATTTATTTTTTTGCTGGAAATTCGAGAAGAAAAAAATTCTAAAAACTATGCAAATGAAGAAATTGAAGAAAATACCTAGAGAATTGTTTCTGATTTTGTATTTCTGAAGATGTCCCCTTTGATTTCGTTTTTTTAAAAAAGGATTCGAATCTCTTTTTCATCAAAATCTGAAAAACCTTTTTAAAAAAAATCTTATGATTTGGAGGTTAAAAAAAGCTTTTCTTTTGTTTCTGGAAAATCCGAAAACAGGAGAACACTAGCTTGAAAATACAAGAAATATCTTGGCAATTTTTGCTTTTTTATTTCTGAAATGGTGTCGGGATCCCCCTTACATTGTTGTTTGAAACGGTTTTTATAACCGAAATTATATGAAATTGAAAAAGAAACCTAAATTCCTATTGGTTTTGATCTGAAATTGCTGCCACCATTTGTTGTTTTGTGTATTCTGAAATCCCCTGACCCTTATCCTCTTGTGCAGGTGAATTGAGGAGGAATTGGGAAGCATTTGGTGTCTCGTGCATTGGCAGAGGCACAGCTTGAGCAGGGGTTATCGAGGGGACCACGGGGCCCGAGCGGTGGTGCAGTGATGCTGCTGGAATGAGCGAGGGGTGCGGGTAAGACCTGAGGTCTCGATTGTGAGGCTGGGGCTGTTCGGTGGCAATACTCGGGACGAAAGGGTTGGCTGCTGGGTTGGGGCAGTTTAGGAAATTAGGGTACCATTTGGGTTTGGGGTATCTGGGTTTTGAAATGGGTAACCATGTATGGGTTGGGTCAACCGGGGTGAATGGATTTTGGGTTTAACGAATTGGGTTTTGGGTAATTTTGCAATGGTGTAATTGGACATTAAATTGGACTATATAATTCTACTTGGGCTTTTATTTATTCTATTGTATGATCCTATTTTTGTTTTTGTTTGATATAATAATTAAATAACAATAATAATGGAATATATAAATGATAATATAATAATAATAATAATAATATTAATGATGATAATAATAATAATGGTAATAATAATAGTAATAACACAATATAACTAAAAAATGATAATAAGTGATATAATAAATGATGCCATTTTTGTTTCGATTTTTTCTTTTTACATATAACCATAATACAATAAAAACAATAATATCATCAACAAAGGTAATAATATAATAATAAAAGATATATATATATTAGTATTGATAAAAAAATAAATAAGCTTAAGGTAAAAAAAATAAAGTCCGAATAAAATTAATGATTACAGTATTAAAGTCAAGCTTTGTCATAAACATTGCATGATATTCACACACTCTTCTACTGAAGCTAAAACCAATGACTGGGTGAAACTTCCGTTCCCTGATCATCTGAAATTCCAAAACAGTACAATCAAGTAATAATGTACAGAATATACAGAAGGAAATCATTTACACCAAACAAATGACAGCATACACCAAGAAGGACAATGTCAACATCCATAAGCAAATTAATGGCGGCATCCCCCACTGCAACATTTTGGGCCTTCTAAATGGAAATACAGTATTGAAATTGACATTTTAACAGAAGGAAGCAGCCTTTAATTCTTGGAAGCTTTGCTTCAGAAGGAAGGAATAGTTGACTATGTCAAATTTCAATCCTCAAGAAAGTAAAACGTTGCCTGCCAAACAAGAAGATTATAACCATGCAGGTTAAGCCCATAAAATATTCCCCTTTCATTTGAACTACATGCAGCTCTAGAAGTGATTCTGACTCCCTAATATAAACTACTTAGAGATAAAAAATAAAAAATCAGATATTCATTCCTACTAGGGAAGTGACCCAAAGGATCAGACAATTATGGATGCATATTGCATAATAAAGCAGAGGAAAGCAATGGAGCATATTTGAACAGTAATGAAAAAAAGCATCTTAATAAAACAATCAAGAGTTGCATTTCAAGAAACAATCAAGAGTTGCATTTCAAAGTAGAAGCAACACCTTCACGATTTTGTATATGTCAGAACCCCCTGAAGAACTCCCACCACTCTTCCCACTTTATTCTTGCTAAAATCACCCGGTTTCTGCTTTACGAATGAATCCTGGAGCTTCATAAAATTGTCCTCTCTAAATTGCTCGTTCTCATCAACCACAAGGTACAATCCACTCCCGCCCATGGGGAAAACATAATGCTGCAAAGGTGTAGGCCGGCAATCTGTGTACACCACATGGCAAGACAGGTTGTGTAAATGACAAATCCACTCTGCAAACTCAGTGGCGTTGGACATTGTTGCCGAAAGGAAAACCATTTTTATTGCTGGTGGCAAAAATATTATACTCTCTTCCCAAACAACTCCTCTTTCCCTATCTCTCATATAATGAATTTCATCAAAAATAACCCAAGCAACCTCCTTCAAAACCTCTGATCCCCTGTAAAGCATCCCTCTAAGAATTTCCGTGGTCATCACCAGACAACTAGCATTAGGCGACAAGGTAACATCACCAGTCATCAACCCCACATCTTCAAACTCTTGATGCAGCTCCCTATACTTCTGGTTACTCAAAGCTTTCAGTGGTGAAGTATATATGACCCTTTGCTTATCTTTAAAGGCCATGACAATGGCATACTCAGCGACCGCGGTTTTACCAGCAGACATATGCGCCGAGACCAAAACTGACTCATTTATTTCTAAGCACGCTACAGATACACTCTGAAACCGATCGAGCTCAAAGGGATAAGTTTTAGCCATTTCCCCCTTGTAGACTGGATTCGAGAGTGTCCCGTGAATGGATTCATCTTTAGTTGAAACGTACTCGCTGGGAACTGCAACCTCATGCACGCACGTCCGTGCTAGTGTTCTCCGTTTGGAGGCAGATTCTTGCTTAGGTGTCTCTGTAACATCTGGCCTTTCAGGTTATTTCCGTTTCCCTAGTGCAGCTGATTCTTGAGGGTTAGAATTGGAGGAAGAGGAAGCGAGGCTTTTTTGACGGCGGGGATGGGCGAAAAGAGTTGAGACGAGCAGGTCGGGAATTTTAGAAAACCTTCTTTTATATATGATCTCTTTCATGCTTCCATAACAATATTAAGTCACATTTTAGTCATTAATTTGTTCATTCCCACAATTTTATTTAAAAACACACACACTATTACCTAAATTTATCTATTTTCTCATTTTAATATCTAAGTTTTTGGACTATATTATATCTAAATTTGTCTATTTAAACTCATCCATGTCCTTAAGCTAAAGAATGTTATATTCTTTTGCATATTATATTAGCATTGATGTCAATTAAACTAAATTAAATCAATTAAAATATTATTTTTAAAATTAATAATATTTGTTTGACATTTAAATACAATTATTATATACATAGTACAAAAAATCTTATTGTTTAATGTACGGTTTTATTTAGGGTAAACTACGCTAGATATAACTTAATTTTATGTTAGTATCGGTTATACCATTGAACTAAAAACCGATATTATTTTAGCACTGAAACTTTAGATTAGACTTCAATTATATTATTGAGCCATTAAAATGATGATGTTGATAAATTCTAACGGTCCGTATGCAATGACGTGGATGAATTTTAACGCTCTAGTAATATAATTGAAGTCTAAACTAAAGCTCAATGCTAAAATAGTATCGATCTTTAGTTCCATAGTATAATTGATACTAAACTTAAAATTTAGTGATATAATTGATATTAAACTTAAAATTCAGTGGTATTTTATGTAGTTTATCCTTTTTATTTATAAAAGAAAACAAAAAAATATATCTTGTCATTTTTATCCTGCGAGTGAAGTAGTAACACATTTTATGTTAAGAACATATATTTATAATTTTTTATTTGCAGACAATTGTAAATGGAGCAACAATTTAGTGGTTGGTTGGTTGGTTGAAGGTCAGAAAACTACTGATTCGTTGTGTTGAGTTTGGCTATTGCCTTCAGTGCATTTCTATCCTCGGAATCAGAAACCGACAGCTCAAGGAAATGATCCACCATTTGGGCTTGTTAGGTGCGGTGGAAGCACCGAAGGGAGCTGCCAACAGCAGCAGTTAGTATCACTTGTGGTTGCTTTAGGCTGCTGCTTGCTGCCAAGAATTGATGTTCAAACAGCATCGAGTTTACTTCGGTCATGACTTTCATATCCATTGATTATTCTTTATAAATTGATTTTCATAACACCCAAGTAATTATAGTTGTGGAATCCCATTTCGGCATCAAAGTCGATTACTTGGAGTCTGCCGCCATAGACTCACGGAGGAGAGAAAGGAAGGAGACGAGGCAGTATCGGACTACGTCAACCAGATCCAAATGAGCAATTCCATCTCTCCCAAAACCCGTTACACACTCACCTCCCTTTGCTTCATCCTGCTCTTCCCCTTTACCATTTTCCTTTTCAGCAAGCGTACACTCGAACCCTTCCTCTACCGACCGTCCTCTTGGCCTACCAAATCCCAAATTAACTCTTCGAATGCCACAACCATTCACGACAAGCAGAACCCACCGACGGATAGCGAAACTGTTGACAGTGTCGACGAGAAGAGGAGGGAAAGGTGTGATCTTTACACTGGAACTTGGGTGAAAGACGATGAATACCCGATTTACAAACCGGGTTCCTGCCCGTATGTTGATGAGGCTTTTGATTGCCAAAGCAATGGAAGGACGGATTCTGATTACTTGAGATGGCGTTGGAAGCCCGATGGTTGTGATCTTCCGAGGTCTGCGCTTCCTCTCATTTCGATTAGTTACATAATATATGCATATTTCCATATTTAGTTATCTACTCTTCATCTTTTGTTAAATTAATGCTGAGCCTAGATTTTGCTGAAAACATTTATCAAAGGCGTAAGTTCTTTGTTCTGCTTGCTTTTAGTCGTCTTAAGTTCAGTGGCAAAACTTGCGTGTAAGCATAACTGCCTTCTATATCCTACAGGCTACTGTTAGTTGCATCCACTAATGATTATTGTTACTTTGAGGTGACCTTTCTTGTTTAAGGATTGAATAAATAAACAAATATGTGGTTGATGAGCTATTTGCTTTGCTAAAAATTGGCTTAACCAGATCTCTAGCATGTTCCTTTTTAGAAAAGCATTTGCTTTTCTACTACATCCTTTATGAGAAATGGTATAGAGAGATGAAGGTGAAAACATCTTATGTTTTATGGGTTCTATGTAAAATTTGAGCCAGAGTAAACTTAAACCGCCTTCTGATTATTCGGTATGTAATATTCAAATGTTTCTTCAAGTTATGACTTTTGTTTAGCTTACTAACAAGTGAACTAACGAGCAAAACTGAGGTGACCATGTCTGATTTTGGCTGAAAAGAGATGACACTGGATAAGTCCTTTGTTTGGTTGAGCATTGATAGTACCAGCTTCAGGCTTCTAGAAGTCGAGGAGAAATTCTTATGCCAAAGGACATCTATGTTTTCATATTATAATAGTAACTTATGGAGTTTTTGTTTTATGTTTACCTAGACTTAAAATTTTAGCTAGGTTTTTTGGTTATGCTTTTCTGATCGTGCTGGTATGCATTGGATCCTCAAAAATAATGCAAAAGATATCCAAGAAACATGAAGTACTCTAGTTGGTGCTTCATTTAAAAAAATTGTAATCTTTAACTTGAGCCTGCGCTTTTCGAAACAGTGATCTTGGCAGCTATAATTCATCTAAGAGTTTGGAAAAGAGTGATACTCCCAGCATTGTGTCCCCCAGCTCATGTGTTAAAAGTTACCCCAAAACTACAGATATTTTCATTTGGCTTTTGGACTGTGTATAGTTGAAAGTTTGTATTGTGTCAGAGCAGAAACGACTAGTCTTTGGTTATTTTGGTCTCTATAGATTTAGTTTGTGGAGTAAAGACTAGAATTCCAATATCTCAAAGCTTTATACTATAAGCTAATAACTAGGATTAGCAGTAAGGGAGGGCTGGTCGTTGAATTTTGTACTTCAAAATGAGGTGTATCTTTTCGCATTCCGTTGATTTAACTTTTGTACTATCAACCTCAAACTTCCTATTTGGCTTAAGTTCAACAAAGCATACATGAATCATTTAATTCATCTTTGAAGCTAGAAATTCTGTGTAACTATCACACTGAAAATCTAGTGTCTGCTTTGACAAGGCAATCATTGTCACCTAACTCTATTGCTAATTGGAAGCAGAAATTGAGATTCATTATATGTGCGAGTGGGTGGGTGGATGTGTTGTCCGTGTAGTGCCTTATTTCTTGCCTAACTGTAGTTTCTTCTTCATTTAACTGTAATTTTCTTTCATGCATTTACTTACCGGTTGCAGGTTTAATGCCACTGACTTCTTGGAGAGACTAAGAGGTAAAAGGCTGATGCTGGTTGGGGACTCCATGAACCGCAATCAGTTTGAATCACTCTTATGCCTCCTACGTGAAGGCCTTACGAATAAGAGCAAAATGTATGAGGTCCGTGGCTACAAAATAACTAAAGAAAGAGGGAACTATATATTTAAATTTGAGGTAACAAGATGCTTGTTATATTTCTTTATTCCTTGCCTATTTCGTTAGGTTTATTCATATTTTGATAATTGGATAAGGACATTTCCAAGCAGCCTTTTCAACTAACCTTTTGACCTGTCAAGCAGTTCTCGTCTAATTTGATTTGAGAGAATAGTACATTATCCAACACTCCAGTCTGCTATGTCACGGAGTGCTGCCCTCAAATACACTCGATCAGAAGTGTGGCGGAAATTTTTCTTCCTAAAATCTTAAGATAATGTACCATAGTTCAATAGGATCTCCTATAATTTAGAAGCACTTTTTACTACAGGATAACACTAAACAGAATATTGGTTTTCTTTTCTATTTCACTTTTTACTTTGAATAAAATAAAAAATTCAGACAAGAACTGCCAATGAAGCTTGCATTTCTTTGTAGTATCATTTTTATTTTTTACAAGCGAAGAATTTTATAACAAGCAACAGTTTGTAATTTTCAAGGTGATCTGAACTCTGAAATTTTGAGCAGGACTATAACTGTACAGTGGTATATGTATTGTCACATTTTCTTGTAAAAGAAGGAGTCCGCATTAACAAGCAAGGGAACTCAAATCCAACTCTATCAATAGATAAAATTGACAAGACATCCGATCGATGGATGCGGGCTGATATTCTTGTGTTCAACACAGCTCACTGGTGGGTTCATGGAAAGACTGCCCGAGGGTACAACACTGATCTTACTACATCTATACTTGTTTTACTTTTATGCTACATTTGTTTACTTCTTCTGATCAGTGACATTCAGAGTCCCTGGTTTTCTCCTTCGGTTTGATTATAAATTTGTTTTTAATAGACTTGTTTACAAGCATTGAGGCATTCCATATAGCAATGCATAGATGATAAAGTTTGCCAAGTTTAGTGTTTTTAAACTTTTTATTACTATATTGTATCTCCTCATAACAATTTAGCACGTTTTCATGGAGAATGATGAGTAAGATTGGTTGATGCAGGATAAATTATTTCAAAGAAGGTGATTATCTTTATCCGAAATTCGATGCTGTTGAAGCTTACCGGAGAGCTTTGAAGACCTGGGCAAAATGGATCGATGAAAACTTTAAACTGGAAAAAAAGTTGGTCTTCTACCGCGGATACTCTTCTGCTCATTTCAGGTATAGGGGAACCCATTTTATTACCATTAAACTAACTTCAGTGGCATCCCATTTTAATATCATCACTCCAGAGTAGCTATACTATAGGGGCTAAATGTATAATTAACCTTTTTTTTTAAAAAAAAAAGTCCTGGAAATCAGATTAAGATTCATGCGTTTCATTGAATTCCAAAATGAAAATTCATATTCTGTTTGCTTACCATATGGTCGACAGGGTTTGCCATTAAAGAATTCTGTATCATTTACGCGCAAATATTTCACATGAACTATGCACAGTACGTGTACGAACACAGTTTTCTGCAGTGCAGATATATAGGTTTGTATTGGCTAATTAATCTCTGCTAGTTGAAACAGCGGTGGAGATTGGAACTCGGGTGGATCATGCACCGGGGAAACTGAACCAATCTTGAGTGAATCCGTCCTAGATACATATCCTTTGAAAATGAAGATAGTGGAAGGAGTGATTTTGGAAATGAAGGTCCCTGTGATACTGTTGAACGTAACGAGGTTGACCAATTCTCGCAAGGATGGCCATCCATCAATGTATGGGAAGAAATTAACAGAAGGGAGAAATAAATCTACGAGGCGAGAAGATTGCAGCCACTGGTGTCTTCCAGGGGTTCCTGATGCCTGGAATGAGCTTATCTATGCCACTCTGGTCTTCAAGAAACTGTTTTGAAGAGGTTCGATTTCTAGATTAGAATTTTGATTGGCCAAAAGCAGGCGATAATTCATTGTTCTTTTTATTTAGTCAATAACAATAGAAATAATTCAGGTTAATTACTTTTCACCTTGATAGAAACTTCAATAAAATTGTATGAAATGTATTCCCTGTTAAAATAATTAGGTAGTACTTTTAGTGCAAATTTAGTTCTGCCCTATGCTGTAGTGGTGAAAAATGGCCTTACAAACAATCTCCATTAGCATCCACAACCAAATGGGTTGATCTCTTTGTATGTTCCTCTCCATGGCTTCCTCTTCCTCTTTTGGATCCCTTAAACATCCATTGCAGCCACTGGCAGAGCCAGGTAGTGTATTGGCGTGTCAGTTGACACCCCCAAAATTTAAGAAACTTATATATATATATATATATGAGATTAAACACTCATATTTTTTTCTCCTTGAAAATTTCTTTATTTTTAACTTTTCATCTCATCCATTCATTTCGCTTATTCAATAGCTATGGGTTAGTGTAAAATTAAATGAGTTTTACACCATGTAAGTGGATTCTATCTATATATAAAGAGAGAATCAGGAAATTGACATCATTTTACAAAAATTGACGCTGATTTAAAAATTAATTAAGATCCTTTGAAGAAAATTGGCACCTACTATTTAACTCCACATGCTTTTAATAAAATATGAACTAACATCGAGAATCTGACAGCGCAATTTAAATTTTTTGACTCCGTCCCTGATTGCCGTCTTGAATTACCACCTTCATTGGTTCCTTTAAAAAAACGATCTAACAACATAATTCGAAACTTAATTTAGTTGATTCAGCTCTATTAAAACTCCTTAATTTGGGTCCAATCCGACTTGATTAAAAACAATGAGATCTAGTAAGACTGGCGATAAGATAAGAGGGAGAGAGTTGAAGAAGATGAGTGATAAGCTTGTGAATGTGGTTGATAAAAGAAATCCCACTTGAGTAAATGGGTTGGTAAGTAATTTCATATCATCTTTTTACATAAAGTTTCATTTCATATCATCATATAAATAAAAAAGGTGGTGAGAAATAATAAAAATAAATATCCAATTGGATTTAGTCTAAAGAGTGAAGAATGAGTGAACACCGAGAGCGACATTGGAGGGCAACCGAGGAGAAGCAAAAGGGGAGGGTTGACTTTTTTCACGTGGCAGATGTGGCCCAATGCCCCCCCTCTTGTCCATTCTTTCTTTTTAACTCTTCGGACAACTTCTCTTGTCCTAACGCTCAAGTGTTTTGTTCCTCCTCCGTACGTCCTTTTATAACCAACAGACAACCATTTCATTTCATTCCATCAGAACCAAGATTTCCCCTTTTTTTGTCTTTGTTTTTGTCTGAGATTTTGATTTTTCTTACAGTGTTGGGTTGCTTTTTATTGACGTGAAAATCACTAGAAAAATGATGACCGAGCAGCAGCAGTTGATGAGAATGGGAGAAGGGAGCACGGTGCCGGTGGGAAAAGGTTTGTGGAAGAAGAAGAGAGGGTGGATATTGTAGACTTGAGTGGGATGTCTATGGATTCTCTTCCCAGGCCTTCTCTCAATTTGGCATCCATCTGCAAATTAAACCTTTCCAACAATAATCTTCAGGTATCTTATACTGAGTTTTACTTGGTTTGAAACTGCTGATATTATATATTTTTTATTTTTTATATATAAATTATATATGAAAAACAATTTTCTAAAAAAAATTGGAGTGTCATAAGACACCCCATACATACATGTAGCTTCGCCCATGGTTCGAATCCACTTTTATCATGTAAAATTTATTTAATTTTATATTAATTTATGATAATTTAATAAGTAAAATCGATTAATAAAATTAAATACTCATTTCTTTTAAAAATCTCTTTATTTATAGATTTTAATTTTATCTATTCATTTCACTCCTTTAATGATTATAAATTTATGTAAAATTAATTAAATTTTACATTTTATTATATATATGCGGCACAAATACAGTAAAGCTCCTGGTGCGTATCATTCATTTATTTTCCTCACAAATTATTGTAAAATTAATTGATATTTACATAGTATAAGTGAAAGATCGATCGAAATCTTTCAACAACCAGAGTTATTATTCTCCTAATATAAGATTTTATTTTTTGTATTCTAAATTAGAGGTATCTCGAAGAAGGTTTGTGTTACAAATTAGTGACCTAAATGCAATAGGTTAAAGGTTCGAGCCCCCATATGCCGAGACGCTAATATTTGTCACTGTCTTTTTTAGATGTCCTTATTAATCGTCTATTATTTGGAAGAAAAAACAATACATTTTGGATAAAAAAAGGGTAAACTTTAATACAAAGACTGTGTAAAATTAATTTTACACAAGCTTGTGTATTTACACTATAAAAACACAAATCCAAAATTCTTAAACCTAACCCTGAAAAACTAAACCTCACATTCTAAACTCTAAACCGTAAACTCTAAACACTAACCTTAAATTCTAAACACTACAACCTAAACCTTAAACCCTAAATTAAAACTCTAACCCTTAAAACTAAAAGACACGTGTAAACTAAAGTTTATACGGCCTGTGTATCAAAATTTTTTTCAAAAAAAAAGGTGGAGATAAATTGTGTACAAATATCTTTTAGAATTTTTTATAAGAAATTGCACCGATCATATATTAAAAATTTAACAATAAGAGGGAAGTGATACGGTTGACGTTGTCTATCCGCAAACGGTTTGGCCACTTCTTTATGGGAATTGAAGTATCAGTACACTTGTACCCGAATTGTTCCCTCATAACAACTTATTTTAGCTCAATCTGGCCAATCTTATATTAATATAACATTTTATTATTTAAAAATGACAAGTATTAATGTATTATAATAATAGAAGAAAAAGAAAAATAACAAAACGAAAGGGTTTGGCTTTTGCGTTGTATGAAAGGGTGTGGGTTTCACAAAAATTATCTAATACATGTATTGTTTACGCAATTTTTTTATGTTAGGGGTTACGAATTTAATTTAATATTCAAAAGTTTAACTAGTAGGATTCAAAATTTATTGTTGAAATTTAAATTATTTTAAAAATAAATATATAAATTTGTGTAATTCTTTTATACGTTATATGTATTAAAAAATACTCACTCAAACATTAAATATAAATGATTTGTGAATTAAATTTGATATGCAATAATTCCTGAATTAAATTTGATATATATATATATTGGCGGAGGCACGTGTAGTTTAGGGGGTCAATTGACCCCACTTGATTTGTTGTGGTGTGAGATTTTTAAAGAGTTAGTGTACCATTTTTATAGAAATACTAGAATTGACCTCACTTAATTTGTTTAAATATGGGGTTAACAATATTTATATTGTAATTGTATAAGAATTCTCGCACCCAAAGTCTATTCTGACCCCACTATATGATAATTCTGACTTTGCCACTGTATATATGTACAGAGCATACCGGAGTCGTTGACGGCGAGATTACTGAACGTGGTGGCGTTGGATGTGCACTCCAACCAGCTCAAGCGTCTTCCCAACTCCATCAACGTTTCCGGCAACCTTCTCCAATCTCTCTCTAAAACCATTGAAAATTGCAGGTTTGGTTTTCAAATTCTTATACGACTACCTACAATACCTATTACCTATACCTATACATATATATATATATATATGTATATATTCAAATTGTATTATTTAATAAAACTTTTCTTAGAATTGATATATTCGTCCAAAATCGAATCGCTCGTTCAAATTCAAAATTCCTAATAATATTTGAAAGTGTTTGAAAAAAATATTAGATAAAGAAAATGAACTTGAACTGAACATTGCATATAATATGAAATATGAACTTGAAAGTGTAATTTATAAAATATGAAATTAGAAAATATAAAATTATGATGTAAATACTAAAAGATATTTAAAATATCTATTCAAAATTTCAATAAAAGATAAATATATAATTAATAACTATTATACAAATAAATTTAAAACATACTTCATCTGTCCCACAAATAATGTCTCTTATTGACTTTTTGAAAGTCAAATTTTGTAAACTTTAACTATAATTATATTAAATATTTTAAATAATTAAATTTTATAAAATATATATTAAAATCTACTTGATTATAAGTTTTTAAAATATATTTTTTTATATTTTTATCAATAATAAATTTTAAATACTCACGAGTCAAAGTTAAAAAATTGATCAAAAGAAAGTCAATAAAGAATATTATTTGTGGGACGGAGGGAGTAATATGGAGGTGCATGTATTTATTTGGGTTTAATTATTTACAAAATACAATAAATTTAGACAAAATCAGAATTATATTTTGGACGTGGTTAGCTTAGACACCTATGTATGATATTAATGCCACTTATAAATCTAGTTGAAACCAATTTGAGCCGTAGATATCTCTAATTATACATTAAATGTAATACTTTTATGATATAATGGAATAGAAATTCTCTTATTCTTTTAGTGCCTTTTATTTATGTCCTCACACTAAAAATTAGGTTTAGGGTTTAAAGTTAGGGTTTAGGGAATTTGAGATAGGGTATATTTTTAGGATATAAGGTTTAAAATTTAGAATTTAGGGTTAGGACTTAAAATTTAATTTTTTAATGTTGGGCATAGAAATAGACACCAAGGAGCAGAGCATTTTTGTCCGATATAATGTCTAAACTATTCATAATTCTTCAATTCTTTAATTAAAGAAAAGTATGAACTTAGTCAACAATCTTTAGAGCAAATTATTAAAGCTCTCGATTAACCCTCTACCTTATTTCTCATTATGTAGATTCAAAACTCATTAGGTACAAATTCTCATTCTCTTTTCTTAAGTAGAAATTGTAAAAAAATAATTACTATCCTTCAACTTTTTTTCTAGGCGTCTGCAATAATTGTTAAGCTGCAAATATCCAATAAAATGCGTTTCATTTGGCAGGTCATTGGAAGAACTGAATGCGAACTTCAACATTCTGACAAAGCTCCCAGAATCAATCGGATTCGATCTAATACACATGAAGAAACTCTCAGTGAACTCAAACAAGTTGGTTTTCCTCCCTCGGTCCATCACCCACCTCACGTACCTACGGGTCCTGGACGCACGCCTCAATTGCCTCCGAGCTCTGCCAGAGGACTTGGAGAACTTAATCAACCTCCAGGTCCTCAACGTCAGTCAGAACTTCCAGTACCTCGAAAACCTCCCCTACTCGATCGGCCTCCTCGTCTCCCTCGTCGAACTCGACGTCAGTTACAACAAAATCACAACTCTACCCGACTCCATCGAGTGCATGAAGAGGCTCCAGAAGCTGAGCGTGGAAGGGAACCCCTTGGTGTCGCCGCCGGCGGAGGTGTTCGAGCTAGGGTTGCATGCGGTGAAGGAGTATTTGGGTGAGAAAATGAATGCGGGGCATAGGAGCCCGCCGAAGAAGAAATCGTGGGTGGGGAAGTTGGTGAAATACGGGACGTTCAATGGGCATATGATGAGAGGGGGGTCGGGGCATGGGGAGAGAGAAGGGTTTATCGTTTCGGAATACCGATCGATCGACGCCGACGGTCTTTCTTCGCCTCGGTACATGGGGATGTTCTCTCCCCGCCGGCTGTTCTCGCCCGGTAGGTACTTTTCCAGATGAAGGATGCTGAAACACAAATCCAGATACGTTTTGCATGGATGCTGAAGTTCACTTTGGTGAGTGTGTGGATTGTTTATTTAATTGCAGAAGTTGTTGCGATTGCAAACGCATATATGTTCGATTGGCATATAATTCGTCTACCATTTTTATGTCTCATCAATAATTTTATACTACGTCTATTATCGATAAAACAGAAATAATCAATAAAACAATGAAAAAATCATCAATGCACATAACGTAAATAATTTGTGAAGCATATAAAGGGACACTGAAAAGAGATAGATGAATTTTGTTTATATGATTGACATTATTACAATTAGTGTGGTCTTAAATTTTGTTTATAGCAAAACCGTTCTGGTTATAATCACAACTTCCTTATTTTTTTATGTTTATTCTAAAGTTGATATTCAGGATTTGAAATAATTTCTCAATAATATCATTTGTAATGTTCAATTTAAAATTCACCGGCAAATAAAAGAAATTTGTGTGAACCTATTATATGTTATATGTTTTATTTATACCAATTATTGGTCAGTTTAGGAAGTGTTAGTTGATATTTATTACGGAGGTTATGATAATAAGTAGCAATAAATTTGTTTTGAATGGGACAAGAGACACAAGCCTTAACTAATTATTAACAAGTTTTAACATAAGAAGAAAAAGGATATCCCTTTGGGCAAGCGGTAAACTAGAGCCCGAAGTAGTTGGGGAAGTGCGCGTCGAATAGTTTCGGAGAAGATCAGGGACGGAATTAAAGGTGTTTAAAATTATTCGACTTGACTGACTCGACCCGATGATCCGGTGATCCGAATGAAAAATACTGGTAATTCTTAGAAAAAATTATTTGACCGGATCGGGTATCTGACCAGAGAATAATTGGGTCGGGTTTGGGTCGATTTCTCTTGATTACCGGGTATCTGACCTGATAACTTTTAATATATATATATTTTTTAATTTTAAATTATATTTTTATTCTAGGTTCCTTAATATTTGTACCTAAAACTAAATTTAAATCTCTAAAAGTTCTATATTTGTATTATATACTTTTAAATTTTAAATTTTAAAATGTTAAACTATTTTTTATTAATTTATTAATACCAAAAGAAAAACGAGATTAATATTTTTAATGTCTTTTTGGTGGTAAACTTTAATATATATATATATATATATCTAAATATTCTAAAACTAACTTTAAATCACTACTTTTTGTGTTTGAGTTATATATTATAAACTTTTAAATTTTATTTGTTTAATATGTATTTTTAAAAATTTAAAAATATATAAAAAAAATTATGAACTGGGTACCCGATTATCCAGGTACTCGAGTTTCGCGGGTAACCGACTTAAACGTGCCGGGACACGGGCAGGAAAATAGGTACCCGAAGAAACTGGGTACCCTGTTTTTCGGATACTTGGTAATGAACACCCCTAAACGAAATTAGGGGTACTGGGGGCAGTCGCACCCCCTAAAATTTCAAGTTCCCATATATTTTACATATTTCTTTTATATTTTTTTTGATAATCTAATTTTACACTCTTAAAATCATGTAATTTTACACTCCTACATTTTCAATATAACTTTCTGATAGTTTGCACCCTGTATAAAATTCTGGATCCGGAGAAGATCAAGTTTACCCATTCCATCTACAACCATATTCCCTCGGCGACAAGTCCAAAACATAAACCCAAGTCTAGAGACAAGAGCGATCGCTACGGGAAATCAGGGCATCAACGTCGTAACATAGGAATTCTGTTTCTACCTTCCAAACCTTTGCTCTGTCAGTATCACCAACCAAAGCCGCAAGGCCAAATAAAATGGACTGGACTCGAATTGTAGCCATGTTTCTTCAGCAAAAATTATTTCCGTTTTGTTTTTATTATTAATAATTGCACAATAAGGCAATCACTCAATAGCTAAGAGCCATCGCATCATTATCTTAATAATAAATGTATTGAATGATTTCTTCCCCTAAAAAACATCTCAAATAGTGTTCCCGCGAACAATTGTTTTATTTTTGAATTTGTTCAAATTTTCAAAAAGAACCTGTTTGCAAAGTTTTTAAATAATTAAATTTTACGAGTTACTTATCGGAGGAATTTCATAAATATTGTTTTAAGATTTTTTTCTCAAAATATAATACTTTCTATTTTAATTCTCGAAATATTACATTTGCTACAGTACTTTAGAAGTTGGATTCAACAGAATCCGACTTTGAACAGTAAAATTCAAAAAAACCCTAAAGACTGATTCACGAAGATTCGACTTCAGGTAATTTTTTTGGAATTTTGTGGGAAAATACTGTTTATAGTTGGATTCTATTGAATCCGACTTTTAGGATACTATAGCAAATGTAATATTTCGGAAATTAAAATGGGAAGTACCATAATTTGAGGGAAAAAACCGTAAAGCTATATTTGAGTAAAAATTCCAGTTATTTGTAATTATAATGTTTAATATGTTTGAAAAATATTGTAATTGTTAAGTTATATTAAATTGACTGCGATTGAAGTATTTCAATATAACATTTTTCATTTGTACGAGGTGTGGGAATTAATGATTTTTAGTCATTTTCTATATAATTATCATGTGAAGTTTTTTAAAAAAATATTTAAGATAAGTAATTAATATAAGATTTATATCTAATGCACAACCGGTGGAAATTTTTAGTTTCCACAATCGCCTTAGTTTTAGGGTTTAGGGACCTAATTTAGATTTCAGGGTGTATGGGTTTAAAAATTAGGGGTAATGATTAGAATTTAGTGGTTAGGGTTATGATCTATGGTTTAAAGGTTAGGGTTTGGGTTTTAGGGTAATATGTTGAGGGTTTAGGCTAAGGTTTTAACCTATAAACACTAAATTCTAACCCTAAATCCCTAATTCTCTTAGCAATCACTAAATTCTAAACTACTAAACATAAACCCTTAAACTCTAAACTAAGTCCATATACCCTAAAACTAAGGTGTATTTGAAAACTAAAAGTTTTCACCGCCAGTATATCAAATTATTGTCCTTTGATATATTGATGTCGTATGTTTTAAATTTTACAAGTGAAATAAATAAATTATAATGTGTTGTTTATTTAAAAAAATATCAATTAATGGTATGTGAAAGTTTTTTTTATATCATAGAGTTATTTTTTTATTAAAATATAAAGTAAAGGTTATTAAGGTGTGGGGTTATATATTACAAGTTTGAATGTAAATTTTAAAAAAAATTATTAGTTCTATAAAAAATATTTATCAGATGAAATAAAAATATATTTAAATAAAATAATAAAGTTAGTAGGAAAAGATTTAAATGAATTAGAAAACAAACAGAAGGAAGCACCGACAGGAGAGTCTAATGGCAACATCGGAAATAACGAACAATAGACAAAGCGACGAGTCCACATGCATTATTATTATAAATGATTAATATATTACATTATCATAAACATAGAAGCTGAGATACTGTATGAAGATTATGTTGTGGTAACATTAATGATGTTTTGTCTCCAACAATAGTCTCTTCCCTGTTGTCGAAACTAATTAATTAATTAATTAATTAAACTAATGTCGAATGGTATTTTAATTGAGTAGTTGAAGTGATAGTAGAAGCTGAAGAAAGATAATTAAGTGGAACCCACATCTACCAATGTGTAATATAAGATTATGAGATTTAGATAATAAATAAATTATAAGTAGTTTTTATACATTAATTTATATTCAATATACTGGTTGTGAAAATTAGACTTTTCTACAAGTGTTTCAATTTTATGTTTAAGGATTTAGTTTATGACAGGCCCAGCCCTGGGCCATGACAACAAGGCGCCCGCCCAAAACCTACCGCTTAAGAAAACTAAATATTATTTGTATTTTTCTTTTGAATTATATTACTACTAATGATTTAATTCTTTTAATACTTATTAATGAAGACTAAGTTTTTTTTAATATTTAAGTCTCCTCTTAATATTTATTTTTTTCTAATAATTGTTATCAGGGGCTTGTTCTTTTTTAAGTATTTGTTATTATTGACATAGTCTTAAAATTTAATTTTTTAATACTTGTTATTAGGGTCTAAATTTTTTCAATACTTGTTACTATGGACCTTCTCTTAAAATTTATTTATTTTCATTACTTGCTATTAGGGACAAAGGTTTAAATAGCGTTATGCAACCACAATATGAAGATAGTGGCACAATTTGAAACTGCAATATCTGCAACCGTTATGTCCACAATAGCTTATGTTATTAAAAAATTTCACAACCAAAATATTTGCAGTGACCAAGATAAAATCAGTTATGTCCGCAATCGCGATAAACACAACACAACCGAAAATGCGACTGCAATTGCAATTTAAATCCCTGATTTATGGCCCAATTTTTAAGTTTACTCAGGGACACCAAAATTCCAGGGCCGACCCTGGTTTATGGTGTAATATTTAGGGGTTTAAAATTTATGTGTGGTGGTTAGAAATTGAGGTTTATAGGTTATGGTTTAAGCTTTATGATAGAATGACGAGAGATTTATATTTTAACATATAAAACCCTAAATTTTATTTACTAAATCTAAACCCTTAGACCTACACCCTAAATTAGATCTCTAAACCCTAAAATTAATACACTTGTGAAAACGTTTAGCTTCCATTGACAGTATGTGAAATAATTACCTTTATACATTTGTTTTGTACAAAATACACAAATCTATATATTTAGACATTTAAAACTCAGCAAATTAAATCTAACCACAAAACCTAAAAGCTTAAAATATAAATCTTAAATCTCAAATTCTAAAATCTAATTATAAACTCTAAATTATACTCTACAAAATTAATCTCTAAAACAAATCTCTAATCCTTAGATAAAAAATTTGTGTAATATGAATATTAGATTATATTCGTATTGAATATTTCTCTATTAACTATTGTGGCTAAATGTGAAAGACATGGGCAGATGTATGGTTTGCAGTGGTCTAGGTTGGTGGCGCGGGTGAGGTCCTGGAGCTCAAAAGCAACATGTGAATGCGATTGCGAATAGTGGGGCCAAATCCAATGTTGTCCCATGTGATTCTAAATGTACAAGTTTTTTCCTTTATTAGTACAATCTTTCGTATTTATTTCATTATTTATATTTAAAATTTATGACTGTTTTTAATAATATTTTTCTAAGATTTATACATCATTTATTCTCTAAAACTATAATATATTCTTATTATATTTAATAAACTTACAAATTTTAATAATATTATTGAGCGGAACAACCTCACACTCCGAACATAAATCGCAAGACGAATATGCATATTAATACCTACACATGATACTGTGACTACGGTTCACAACAAACCAATTCACGGGGACCTTGTTGGCCTTCACTGCCTGTCTTGAGACTCTGATGTATTTTACATGTAATTAATTACGCTTAACTAGCTCATAACACGATACCGGAATTTTAGGCTACCAAACTGCAGTTTTTTAAGCAATAATTTGCTTCTAAATCAGTTTGAACCCCGAAACGCTTAATATGAAATTCAAGGCAAACGTTTCTTAATGTAAATGGAAGAAATAAATCAGACAAATATATAAAATATTTAATTTGATCGACATGATAATTTAAAAGTCGTGATTTCAAGAATACTTAGATATTATATTGTGTGTGATTTTTTTCGAATAATCTAAAGGTGATTAAAAGGTAGTATCTGTTCATACATATTTTAATCTTTTGACAATGTGCATACACCTTGTAAATAAAGCGATTTGAACCCGTGTCTCATAAGATGAACATTATCCCCTTTTTCACTGTGACACTTGTTGAATTTATTGTGTGTGATTTTATTAAGAGTTGATAGGTATAGATTTTCACTATCATTATTAGCAACAAACATATGATTCTACATCATAAGATGTAAATCTTTACAAAGTTATATTCGAAATTTAAGTAACGCAAAATTATATTATTTTAGCGGATGCGAAATCAAATTAATAAAAAGTACATATAAAATATACAAACAATATGAGAATTAAAATTTTCTAGGGAGAGTAACCGCATCTCAACACCCTCTCGGTCTATCCATAATCAAATTTGAATTCGAACATATGCATAAAAAACTAAACTAATTACTCATTGGAGCGTTGTGCATATAAACAATAATATTATGCAAAAAAAAACACTATCTTTTTTTTGGAAGAAATAATACTATGTACTTAAACTGTTGTATACATATAGATTGAAAGGGAATGTATGTTTACGTGCAGCGAGGGAGGAATCACAAACTACAAGAGAAGCAAGTTACGTTTACGCAAAGCATCCTTTATTTTGGCCCTTTCTCAACTTAAATGGGAAGACAATCATACACTGTTAAGTGTCAACCTAATTAATACAGTGATACCAATCTTCTTCATGTCCATATAAAATAATACAAGGGACGGACATAAGACCTTATATTAAATGAACAAACTTATTAAATTTTAAATGACAAAAATATTTTTAATAAAAAATACATAAAATAATTTTAAAAAATTATATACGAATTTTAAGTTTTCAGAGGAACGGCAGTCTCTCACGCCCCCAATACATCCATGCATATAAAAGAATATATTCTTCTGGGAGAAAAAGATCTGCCCAACTCTAAAGTACCTTACTCCACCTTTACTCGTGTAAAGATTTTCATAGTCACATAGATTCTAATTGTACCAATAACCGAGTTAAGTTAGATATTTTTTTTTGATTAAATAAAGAGGTAGTATATTTTTTTATAGAGATTTAAATTTATATAAAATAGAATAATATGAGTATTGTTAGCCACTAGACCAATTAGTGGATCTCAAGTTAAGTCGGATATCTAAACTCGAGGTAAAGCTTTTTTTTTGTTTCTTGCAAAGCGTATAAATGATTTGTGCATTTGTTAACTAAACTATGCTCTCAATTTTTTTAAATAATTGTTTGTTATTTTTCTGTATTTTTTAAATAAAATATTAGTCTAACATACATTTTCCTACTAGATTAGAATAATCTTTTACTTTTCTTACAAACATTTAATTTAATTTATTTTAAAATTTTTCTATAATCCTGTATTTGAGAGATATTAAATTTCTTATCACTCGATCGAATGAAAATTGTAATCAAACAAACTAAATTACAATGATGGTGAATGGTGACTTTGGTATAAAAAAAATCCAAACACAGCTGGAAGGCAAAAGAAAGTAGGGTTAGCCACAAACAAAATACAGTACTACTTAACAAACCAAAATGAAAACATATGAGATCTCTTTTCTGATCAGATTTATACAATCTATTTTTCTATTCATTGGTTCGCTCATCCATATTTCATATAATAATATCAAGATCCATCAATCATCATCTACTTTTCATCTTCGATCAGACGGTTCCCTAGTTGCCTGTTATTTTCATTGCCCACCAAGTAATGGGTGTTCTTAGCTTTCCTCTTAGTTAAAGAGATTCCATGCGTGTTTTCTCTCTCTCTCTGTCTGCTGGATCTTCCCAGACACCCAGAGCAGTATTATATTTAGTTAAATGCTGTGTAATTAAAGACCTAAAAACATATCATATAATCTCGAAAAAGCCCGGCAAAGAACACACTGTTTTTCAGTGTAGTAGGTGTCCCCTGTGCTTTGCATTTTTGCTTCTCTTCTCTCTCCAATCACGGCCCCTTAACCAGCTCCTTCAATCTGCAAATTTGCTCTTTTGCTTGCTGCAAAGTGCTACCTTCACACACACACATACACATATATATTCTTCTTTTGTATAGCTAGCTCCTTCACTTAAAAGGAGCAGTCTTTTTTAATCTAATTTATCTGTAATAAAGTACCAGTTTTTTACATTTTTCATTGGCTTTCTTGTTCATTTACAAACGAATCTGCAAGTTTCAAGCTTTGTTTTTTTTCATCTTCTCTCTCTGCACATTTGGGGAGAAGAGGAAGAAGAAAAGCAATAATGAAGGCTTTTGGGGTTTGGGTTGTTTTAGCATTTGCTTTTGCTCAGCTGGTTACTGCCTTTTTAGATTTTAATGAAACTGAGCTGTCTTTTCTTGAGTCTTTGGAATATGGAGCCTCCAAAATCAACTATAATCCTCTCATGGTTGGACTCACTCTTATTCATACTGCTGGTGCTAGAGGAGCTGGTACATTTTTTGCTCTTTCTTTGTATTATACTCCAGATTTAGATTTCTTTGTCCTTTTTTTCTGAAAAAGGAAAAAAATGGGTTCTGTAAAAGTAAATCTAATAATGTAGCATTATGCTTGTTATGTTTAAGGTATGCAGTTATTGTGTTGTTAATTGAAGTTTGCTCTTGCTTCGTGCTTTCCTTAAACATCAATTTTCCCTGTTTATTTTTTGTTAATTTCTATTCTAGATTTAACAATGTAGTCTTAGGGAGGGATATTTAGTTAATGAGAAAGACACCAGATCTTCAGCTGGTGATTGTTGTTCTACTTGTAATCATAACCATGCTTAAATTTGGTCAATCAACATTTCCCATAATGTTTCTTTAAAGTTTTTTTTAATTAAAAAAAGGTATTTTTCCCTTCAATTTTGATGATTTTATCTGCTGCCATCATCTTCCTTCAGCCAGCACATCAGTTTTTCACACACATACTGAGTATTAATGAATAATGAATCTTAGCCGGATGTTGCTCGTACTCCTCATTTTTCTTAAACTACTTGTGTTCGATATATTGATCAAGGGATGTGATCTCTAAAGATCTTTCAAATTCATGGAAAACCTTAGAAAGATAACCATACCCTTGCCAGTTATACACCCAATATCCGACACTGACACTAGCGACCGAATAACATAATTTTAGTCCACTTAAACTGTCTTGGCATTTGCCCTAATTTCTGTACTTCTATCCTGCCTTTCAACTATACAGTCTGCCTGGATGGAACCTTGCCGGGGTATCATTGGCATCGTGGATATGGATCAGGATCAAATAGCTGGCTCATTCAATTGGAGGTATGTGAGAGTAAAGAAATTATCCAATTATATTGTTATTACCTGATTGCATGTTCCAACATATATATGTTATAGGTTATTTCTTAAAATCTAAGATAAATTATGCAAAAGTTGTATGTTTCTCAAGGATGTTCTTTTTTCATTGTGTTGTGGCAGGGAGGAGGATGGTGCAATAACATTAGAACTTGTGTCTACCGCAAGAAATCCAGACGCGGATCGTCTATGTACATGGAAAAGCAGATACCATTTACTGGCATATTAAGTGAAAAAGCTGAAGAAAATCCAGGTTTCCTCTTCATCCTTATTCAACAAAAGATTCATACTTTGTAAACTTTATAAGTAGTACCATTCCTGATCATCATCTTATTAAAATTGCAGACTTCTTCAATTGGAACAGAGTAAAACTCCGTTATTGCGACGGCGCCTCTTTTACTGGGGACAGCGAAAATAAGGTAGCCTAGATATTGAAAACTTTTATCTGCTGGTCAGTGTCTTAGTTCAGTGTTTGTTGTTAATATGCTACTCTGCGTTTAGGCTGCCCAGCTGCAATTTAGAGGCCAACGCATATGGTTAGCTGCAATGGAAGACTTAATGTCGAAGGGGATGCGCCATGCAAATCAGGTTTGCATTTATAGCTGATTGTAACTTTCTTTCAAAAAAGGATTACCTCCTATATGTTTATTTTTATTTTCTTGTAGTTGGAGGTATATGGCAAGTATCAGCCATTAAGCTATGCCTCACCACGTTTTTCGTATTTACTTTTTGTTGTAAAAAAGAAGGATTAAATTTCAGGCTCTTCTTTCTGGGTGTTCTGCTGGGGGTCTGGCGGCGATTTTACACTGTGATGAGTTTAGGAACATGTTTCCCAGAAACACTAGAGTTAAATGCCTTTCTGATGCTGGTCTATTCCTTGATACGTAAGTATCATTATCCTTTCAAGGTCTTGTTTTAAGCAACAGTTAGAGATGTTGTTTCTTAGCTCTTAACATATTTTCTTTATATCCTCTTTGGACTGTAGGGTTGATGTCTCTGGTGGTCGGACACTTAGGAGTATGTACAGCGGCGTGGTTGGCTTGCAGGTTTGAGTTTTATAAGTTTTTTCTCACTTTTTCCTATCAGTGCCAAATGGTTTGATACAAATAATTAAAGAAACACGAAGAAAAAGTTGGATCATGTAATGCTCAAGTCCTGTTTCTTATTGATATCACAGGGTGTGCAACGCAACCTGCCACGTATATGCACCAACCACCTCGATCCAACTTCGGTATATCTGTTTTCTCGATTTCTTTCGTTTGAGTGATTAACAAGAAACGTCATGTGAATTTGACTCATTGTTCTCTTTTATGAGATTTCCTTATTTCAGTGTTTCTTCCCGCAAAATCTAATCAGCCACATCCAAACTCCACTGTTTATTCTTAATGCAGCTTACGATTCATGGCAGGTAATGATCCTTGCCTGCAGAATAGCATTATCGATATAAATTAGGACATGAATACATGATAATGCATGATACTGAACGAACTGATTCCTTTCTTGAAATCAGATTCAATCAAGTATCGCTCCACCATCAGCGGATCCACACGGTTATTGGCATGATTGCAGATTGAACCATGCGAAATGTTCACCTTCCCAGATCAGGTTTTTACAAGGTAATTTCCTATGTGAAATCGATTTCCTATCTAACATGCATTTCGACCACGATAGATCATATTTAGGCAGCTTAAGTAAATCTCTGTTTGCGAACCAGGCTTCCGGGTGCAGATGCTTAATGCCATAAAAGGGTTTGCAATGTCGAGACAGAACGGATTATTTATAAATTCATGTTTTGCTCACTGCCAATCAGAAAGGCAAGACACATGGTTTGCTGATGATTCTCCTGAAATCAGAAACAAGGTATGCCCAATATAACAATCAGATTTCATTAAATCCGCCTCGTAGAATTTGCAACGGATATGCAAATGACCATGCAATTGATAAATGTGGCAGCCAATTGCAGTAGCTGTTGGAGATTGGTATTTTGACAGAGCAGGAGTGAAGTCCATCGATTGTCCGTATCCTTGTGACAGAACTTGCCACAATCTGGTTTTCAGATGAGTTACTTGGTTGTGTTAGAAGTAGCTAGCATGGTTATTCGAAGATATCGAACCTGCGATTCAATGAAATTAAACACATGACAATAAAAGAGAGGGAAGGTTGCTGAGGAAATGCAAATGCAAATGCAAATGCAATCGGCAAATCTCCCGACTGCGATGTCTCTGCAAATTAGCATTGCTCATCGTTGTTGTTGTTGTTGGTTTATTTATATCTACACTGCTTAAGCTAATGGTTCAAGATGTATGTTGTCATTGTTGCAATGTTTTCATTTGATTTGGATATTAGCATATTGCCAACCCCTTTTGGTTTTCCTTTTTAATTATTACTATCAATTTAAACCCCCTAAACTTCTATTATTATGGATTGGATCATTGGCAATTTTATTTTATTTCTATCAATCGATATCCTATGCATTCTTGTGTACTGCCTGTATTTAAATATGTAGAGATGCACTTGAAACTAGTAAATTTTTGAGAGATTTATCGATAACCGAATGCAAATTACAATCTTTAATGCAAAATTGTAACTTTGTCTGTAGGATGTGTTATATGTGCGAGTTTTATTTAAGGACTAACTTGATTTTCTAAGAGTTTAAGCTTGTGCTCGATAATCGAAACGAAACTCTGAAGGTATACGAAGGCCTATGCTGTGCATGGAAGTTGAGGGTGGAGTGTTTAATAGTGGAGGTTGATAGCATGAAAGTTGTTAATGACTGAGATTTTATGTCACATTTACTCTATGTTGAGACATAATTAGATGATTAATGGTTAATACGTCTATCAGAAAAAGTAATAAGCTTACAGATGGTATGATCAAATTGACTTGGTACTATCTTCTTGGTCTTCATAAATTTTATAGTCTACCTGTCATCGTGTTTAGTATTTTTTACATTTTGATTGTACTTCCTTGGAATAAACTCCCTTTCCGTAATGGTCTAAACTCTAAAGGCTCTTGTCTATTTAAATAAGAAAAGTGATATTGTTACAAAATCTATGAAATATGGATTTTATTTGTTCATTTTAGCTAGAGCTTTGAATTGAGCCCAACTACAACTATTTTATACTGGACTTGATAAAACAAAATGAATGGGCAGACCCATATGTACGTAGGGTTTTTCAACTATTTTGCGTATATAATGTGGTAGTGAGGGTAAACAAGTGGGTGGTGTTACTTTTATGAGAGACGAGGGAGAAGGAGCTTATATCTCTAGGAAGCTCACGGACTGGGAGTGTAGGTAAGATAAGCGATGCAAACCCATCTTTTAGATTTACCAAGGAAGTTGAGGTTTGTCTTGTCTTGCCTATCCCTCCCATTCCGCCGGTTTTCTCGTGTTTCTCCTCCTCCGTAACTCTCTGTTGCTGCATCCCATGACGCGCCGGCGAGATTGGTTTGTTCACTATCGGCAATGTTATAATCTCCGTTTTTTTTTATGCAGACTATCATTATTCTCTATTTTTCCCCCTTCTTTGTGTAGGGGGTTTCAATTTGAAGTTAGGGTTTTTGCACTTCTCCTTATTTTTTGGATTTCATAATCGATTTAGAAATCTGAATAATACCATCAACTTGCACAAACCAAGAGTCCAAATAATACCATCAATTCGGATTTACGTTGAGCCCTAAATCAAGATAATAATCATAAAATATTTAGACTGACAAACTTAATTCGAGATATGATATCTAAACTGATTTATACGATTTGAAACTTATATAAATTTGAATACGATGATCTAATCTGAACTTGAAACAAAATGAAACAAAACTGATATGAATTTCAGATGAACGAAAAGCAATCCCTATCCAATTCGACCCAAATCAAAATTAACTTGAATCAATTTAAATTGAAAATCAATCCCAATAAAAAACAACCTAAATTAAAAGGTAATTATTGTTTTGGTAACGTGCCATAAAGATTATATGAATTTTGTAATGGTTGTTGTGCAGTCATTGTATGATCTCAATGGTTATAAAAAATAGGGTAAACTAAATCAGTATTCATCGAACTATGATTTCTTTCCTATTTTGGTCATCGAACTATTTTTTTTGGCAAAAACAACGTTATATTTCTTTTTTATTTCGGTCATCGAACTATTTTTTTTGGCAAAAACATCATTAACGTTATGTTTTCTTCCTATTTTGGTAAGCGGTTGTTAAAAAATTTAATGGTTTTGCTTACATGAAATTTTATTTTATTTTTTTAATTTTTTATGTCATTCTTTCTCTCTCCTCATAAGCAATATATGTTATTTTATGATACTTTTATTCAAACTAACAGGATGGTGACACGTGTCACTGCCTATTAGTGGAATAAAAGGAATGAAAAATTAAGCCCCTTATTAGGCAGTTACACGTGTCACTATCTCTCTGGCTGCATAAGGAGCTTGATTTTTCATTTCTTTTATTCCACTAATAGGCAATGATACGTGTCACCATCATGTTAGTTTGAATAAAAATATTATAAAATAATTTATATTGCTTACGAGGAAAAAAATAAATGACATGGAAAATTAAAAAAATAAAATAAAATTCCACGTCAACAAAACTGTTAAGTTTTTAACAGTCTGTGACCAAAATAGGAAGGAAACATAACGTTAGTGATGTTTTTGCCAAAAAAATAGTTCGGTGACCAAAATATGAAGGAAGCATAACGTTAGTGATGTTTTTTCTAAAAAAAATAGTTCGGTGACTAAAATAGGAAAGAAACCATAATTCGGTGACTACTAGTGTAGTTTACCTTAAAAAAATATTTATATTATTTTTTAATTTATATTTATGATTGTAGAATCTTATTTTAATTTATGATAACTTAAACCTTTCTTCTCTTTAAAGAAAACTCTTCTTTCTCATTAAAAACAAACTAAAACCATCGTGATTTCCTTTATAATGTCCAATTGTTGTTTTTGTCGGTGATTAACCTCCCTTTCTCATTCCTTCCCATTTGTCTGTTTCTTTTTATCTTCTTTTTTATTTTTGTCATTCATTTTTTTATTTTTTGATTGTGTTTTAGCGTAGCCCATTGGTTGACTCGTCACGATTTTTTTGATGATTTTACTCTTTATATAAGACATCTTTTGAGATAAAAAAGTGAGTGTTAAGATATTTGTTTTGATATAATAATTGAAAAATAGTTTTTGATTAATTTGAAGAGAATTCAAAAATGTTTTTAAGTCCAAATAACTTGAAAATAAGTTTGAGAAGTTTTTGAGGTTTTGGAAATGTTTTAAAGAAGCCAAACTAATGTTTTCAACACAGACGTACCGATACGGTATACCCCGTATCGATACGGTTCAAGGGTTTCAACTACAGTGATTTTTTAGAACCGAAAAATTGTACTGATACGCCCCTAGGCGGACCGATACGGATAGGGTTGTACCGATACGCATGTACGCGTACCGATTCCTGTTTAACTACCCCCAACGGCTATTTCCCAATGGTCTTTTGAATTGCAGGGCGTACCGAAACATACCAACTCGTACTGATACGGTTTGCCTAACAAACCAAGGCGTACCGATACGGTTATCAAATATACCAAGGTGTTTCGATACGGTTAGCAAGACTGAACATAACGGCTAGTACCTGTACTGATACGAGTACACCGTACCGATACGGTTTGGCAGCCAAGAGCTTAACGGATAGTTTCCAAGAAGGGCATATCGATACGGGTAACCGTGTATCGATTCGGACAGCTGCAGAACTGCATTAATTGCGGGAAATAAAGGCTCCAACGGCTCCAATTCAATCCCAATGGTCTTCAACGACTATGAACTCAATTAAGAGTATATAAGGGACCTCCAAGCATCTATGGAAGACTAATGCTTCAATTGTCAACAACATTATGATGTCAAATTTTTCTTAGAGCTTAAATTCCCATTCTTTGTATAGACTACACTTGTTGAGCTTAATTGTTAATGTATGCTCAAGTGTATTAGGATTTGGGTGAGTGGTTTAGAGTGAAAACACATACCTTTAAGAGTGATTTCAGTTTGCTTAGAATCTCTTTTGATTATGAGAGTTCCTAAAGCTCGGGTTGTGAGCTTTGGATGCTAGACTTGGTAATAGAGTTTAGGTTGTAAAAGGTTATCTCCTAAACCTTGTAAAAGGGGAAGAATTCATAGTGAATTGGTTGAAATCCTTAGTGGGAAGTTAAGGTAGTGGATGTAGAGCATGTTAGAAGCTTGAACCACTATAAATCATTGTGTTCATTGTCTCATCTTTTAGAATCCACACTTTCACCCAAAAATTAACTTCTCCACCACTTGGCAAGCATTTCGGTTGAAGGAATTCGAGCCCAACAATTAGTATCAGAGCGAGGCTCAATCGAAAAGGTCTAACAACCTATTGAGACGATCCGAAAGCTCGATCAACAAACAAGTCAATCGGAGATAAATGACGCAATCCATCGACAAGCCACCTTTCTTTGACGGGACCAACTATGCCTATTGGAAGATTAGAATGATGTTCATCAAGGCCAAAGACTACAAGCTTTAGGACATTTTTAAAGATGGTTCATACGTACTACAAAGATGCAAGGTAGAATGGAATGTGGATGATCGCAAAAAGATGGAGCTAAATTGCAAGGCTTTGCACATTCTCTTTTTTGCATTTAGCCTCAATATCTATGAGAAGATGTCATCTTGTGAAAATGTCATCTTGTGAAGATGCCAAGGAAGTTTGGGACAAGCTTGAAGTCATGTACGAGGGAACAAACGAAGTAAAGGAGACCGAAATCGGCCTCCTCAACTTTGAGTATGAGAATTTCAAGATGAAACCGGAAGAAGACATCAAGAAGATGTTCGATAGATTCTCCACCATCATCAATAGACTCAAAGGCTATGGAGAAATCATTCCGAAAGAAAAGCTTGTCTGAAAGCTTATCTACTCTCTTCCCGAGTCATGAGACTCAAAGAAGACCCTCATCATCAAAGCCAAAAATCTCAAAGTTCTAAAGCTAGATGAGCTCATGGGGTCACTTCTCACTCATGAAATCATGAAGAAAGAAAAAAAAGAGGAGAAGAAGAAGGAAGAGATAAAAAAGATCGGGAAGAAAAAAATCATGGAGCTAGGCATTAATGTGAATGTCGTTGTTTTTGAATCCTCCAAAAGGCACCGAGAAGAATCAAGTGAGGAGGAAAGTGAAGACGAAAAGATGGCATATCTCTTGAAGGAATTTACTCGGTTCATAAAGAGTAACAAAGAAGAATCCAAGCATGAATCGAAGAAGAAGATGGTGGATTCCCCCAAGTGCTCAAAAGGCAAGGAGACGAGGCCCGCCAAATAAATTGCCCATGCTTCAACAAAAAGGGATCGTCATCAAAGAAAGCATATGTGGCTACATGGAGTGATGGAGACTCCGCCGATGAAGATGAGATAGTCCATCTATGCTTGATGGCCCTCCAAGAGAGAGAGGTAGCTTCTAACTCATCTATTTCAAATTCTTATACTTTTGATGAGTTTCAAGATGCTATGACAAATTGGTTTTTGAATTTAAAGTCTCATTTTCTAAAAACAAAAAGTTAATTTCTAAATTGAAAAATGAAAATGATTTAATTATGAAAACCAATTTGAAGTTTGAGGCAAAAATAAAAGATTTTGAGCTTAAAGTTTTAAACTTACAAAAGTTGCTTCAAAAGATGGAAAAAGATCATCAAAAGGAAGTAGATGATCTTAAGAAATAAAAATATTTAATTTCCAATGAACTTCAAAAGAAAAATAACTTGGAAAAATCAAACTTTTTTCAAAGACAATCTATTGCCCATAGATTTTCAAATGGAAAAGTTTTTAGAAGTATTTGGGTCCCGAAAGGACTATCTACTTCAACCAAAAATGATGAAATTGAAAAATGGATTCTTAAGGGGACTAAATTATGTGCCATTAATGTCTATGGATCCAAAGCAATTTGGATAGCAAAATATTTGTGATTGTCTTTTGTAGGTGTGATGGAGGCTTGATCAACAAGTGAAGAGATTGAGGGGGAGCTTCATACACACAAGGATGAATACTTGAAGAAGGAAGGCTTCACATCCTCCCTTGAATTCAAGTGTGGTAAAATTAGTTGAATTTTTGTTCATTTTGATTTGATTTATTTATTTTAATTCAACTAGTTAATCATATATGTTAGACTAACCATATGAATGATGCTTGAGTAAGGGGAGCCAATTTAAAAAAAACTTATTTTTGTCAATTTTTTTTAACTCTCCATTGTTATGAACTTTAAAGTTTTCAAACTTTGGTTTGAACCATTTTTGATATAACAAAAATGGGGAATATTTTGAAATTTTGAATTTTCAAATGAATAAGGGGGAGCTTATAAGATTTTCATCATTAAATTTCTTATTCAATTCTTATTTTTACTAAGGGGGAGAATCTCAAAAACAATTTTTCAAGTTGGTTTTATTATATCAAAAAATGGAAGATTGTTAGGATATTTGTTTTGATATAATAATTGAAAAATTGTTTTGGATTAATTTGAAGAGAATTCAAAATGTTTCTAAGTCCAAACAACTTGAAAATAAGTTTGCGAAGTTTTTGAGAGGTTTTGGAAATGTTTTAAATGTTTTAAAGAAGCCAAACTAATATTTTCAACACAGGCGTACCGATATGGTATACCCCGTATCGATACGGTTCAAGGGTTTCAACTATAGTGATTTTTCAGAACCGAAAAATTGTACCGATACACCCCTAGGCGTACCGATACGGATAAGGTCGTACCGATACACATGTACGCGTACTGAACCCTGTTTAACTACCCCAACGGCTATTTCCCAACGATCTTTTGAATTGCAGGGCGTACCAAAACATACCAACTCGTACCGATACAGTTTGCCTAACAAACCAAGGCGTACTAATACGGTTAGCAAACATACCAATGTGTTTCGATACGGTTAGCAAGACTGAGCATAACGGCTAGTACCTGTACCGATACGGGTACACGCATACCGATACGGATACACGTATAGCGATACGGTTTGGCAGCCAATAGCTTAACGGCTAGTTTCCAAGAAATACGTATCGATACGAGTAACCGTGTATCAATACGGACAGCTGCAGAACTATATTAATTACGGGAAATAGAGGCTCCAATGGCTCCAATTCAATCCCAACAGTCTCCAACGGCTATGAACTCAATTGGAGTATATAAGGGACCTCCAAGCATCTATGGAAGACTAATGCTTCAATTGTTAACAACATTATGATGTCAAATTTGTCTTAGAGCTTAAATTCTCATTCTTTGTATAGACTACAGTTGTTGAGCTTAATTGTTAATGTATGCTCAAGTGTATTAGGATTTGGGTGAGTGATTTAGAGTGCAAACACATACCTTTAAGATGGATTTCAGTTTGCTTATAATCTCTTTTGATTAGGAGAGTTCCCAAAGCTCGAGTTGTGAGCTTTGGATGCTAGACTTGGTAATAGAGTCTAGGTTGTAAAAGGTTGCCTCCTAAACCTTGTAAAATGGGAAGAATTCTTAGTGAATTGGTTGAAATCCTTAGTGGGAAGCTAAGGTAGTGGATGTAGAGCTTGTTAAAAGCTTGAACCACTATAAATCCTTGTGTTCATTGTCTCATCTTTTAGCTTCCACACTTTCACCCAAAAATCAACTTCTCCACCACTTGGCAAGCATTTTGGTTGAAGGAATTCGAGCCCAACAGTGAGTTTTGTGTGTGAGAAGAGTGTTGTTTTTTTTCTTCGTGTTAATTTTTTTATCTTTGTGGTTGTAAGTTTCGCATTCTCTTTCTAAATAATATTGGAGTTTTATCTTTTTTATGGGGGCATTCAATTGGTTTGAGTCTACAAAAATTTTTCATGTTGTTGGGTCTTCATCGATGGTTTCCCACGATTGTAATGGTGGCGTTGTTCCTAAAAGCTCATCGTTCTCTCACCGACCTGTGTCATCTATTTTTGTCGTCTACGTTAATTCGATACCATTTTAGGGGTTATATAAATCTTTTGTTGACCTTTTTTTGTGTTTGTGTATGTGACGCTCATTTTTATGTTGAGCAGATCTTTAGCCCCGATTATGATTAAAAAAATTCATTGCAAGTTTAGATATTTCTTTATACTTTTGTATATAAAAAATAATCCAACCTATTTTAGGGGTTATATAAATCTTTTGTTGACCTTTTTTTGTGTTTGTGTACGTGACGCTCATTTTTATGTTGAGCAGATCTTTAGCCCCGATTATGATTAAAAAAATTCATTGCAAGTTTAGATATTTCTTTATACTTTTGTATATAAAAAATAATCCAACCTATTTAATGTAAAATTAACCAAAAATAAAAAATAAACGAATTTTGTTCGATTTAACATTAGAATGAAATTATCTTGATCTTAATCAAAGGGTCTAGAAAGGTAATTTTGACAAATCCAATTACCAAAACTTTGGTCATCCTATACCAATGGGCACCCGGCAGTTGGTGATGTGCACAAGCATGACCCGCACTAACAATCAGGCCCACACTCTATAGCTATTGATTTGATTTTAACTTTTAACCAAGCCTTTCAAGATCGTCATTATTGCTATTTACTTGCCTTATCTTTTCAGCACGTCATTATTATTTGTTGTTCAAAAAAAATTGTCATTATTATTTGTGGTTTTATTATTAATGTAAAACCTATTAATTGAGTAATTTTTTATTGAGTACTATAGAATTTATCATGAGAATGATATTTTTAATTTATTTTTTATTTATAATATAAAAATTTAAATATTTAATTTTACGAAATTTAATATATCATCTTATTAAATGAACCGATTATTGATAGTATATCTCATTATTAACAAAAACTAAGAAAAAAAGTGAGAAGAATATCATCTGCCTCTGTCCGACGATCGGCTATGTTTGTTTTTCAAAGAAGTTAAACTGCTGATTCAGTGATTTGAACACCAATTCTAAAATTGGACAATCTTGTCGGCTTGCAGGAGGAGGCATGCGCCAGATTATCGAGGAACGGATAAAAATTTTCTGCTATTTTTTTTTATACTTTTATATTAAAAATATTAAATTTTAAATTTTAAACTGTTCGCTAAAACTTTTAATGTGAGATATAAATAGCGGAAAAAAATTATATCCACGGAATCCAAAATATCCATCTAAACCCATATTCATCTTATTGTTGCCATAAAAATAGTTCATTTTTTTCTCCCGAAAATGAAGAACTGATTTAACACTTCCGAGATGAAGAAATGAGTCGAGAAATGAAATCCGACATTCAACCCATACAACGACAGATAAAATCAATGTTTAACTCCACCGTCTTGGCACAATTTGTACCCTCTAAGATCCGAAATTTGGAATCCGAACTCATAGTTCCTTGACTTCTCTGAATCCCTGAATATAGTGACACAAATTCCTCACCTCCGTATCCCCCAAATTGCATTTAAAGACCCGTTGTCATCGATTTCCTAACAAACCGATCATCCTTCACCGGATGTGCACCCTTACCCCTATCCCCAACATAAGTCATACAGATGGACGCAAGTGAAGTTTTTTTGTCGACTCGAACCCAATTTATAATTTTTTCATCCGAATCTGACTCGACACATGATAATTTTTTCATCCACCTAAATTCTAATATTTAAATTTACTGTTGACCCGACAAATAATTATCTATTCAATTAAGGAAAATGTTTTGATACACAAATTTGTATAAATTTTAGTTCACACAAATTTTCAGTTTTTTAGGCTTTAGAGATTTAGATTGTACTTTAGGTTGTAAGGGGTAGAATTTAACGTTTATAGTTAGAATTTAGAGTTTAAAATTTAATATTTAAAGTTTATGTTGTAGGATATTAGCTTATTAAAACTAAGGATTTAGGTTTTTGATTTTATGACTTAAATATAAAAGATTGTGTAAATTTTTTATACAATTTGTATATCAAAATCAGGGGCGGTTTAAAGATTTTGGGACCTTGTGCAATTTTTAAAATGTAGCCCTTAATTTATAATCGATAAGAGATATAAATTTTTTTCTTTCAAAAAATACCTTAATAGAAAAAATAATATTATATTATCCTCTTGAGTAACAAAAAATTGACTTATAAACATATAAAAATCAAATATTTTCACTTAAAAGATATCATTCTTTTTTGCATGTTTAAAGTTTTAGATAATTGTTATATATATACATAATTATATATACAAATTTATAATTTTTTTACAACTATTTAACTTAAGTTCTTTATTTTTGGAGTCTCTCTCACGGGGATTATATGTGGTCGCTCTTATCGTGCATGTCCAGAACTCTATTGATCAAAATATAACGCTTCAATTAAACCAGTGTAAATTGGCTTCCACCGCCGCTATGATTTTTTCCTCAACATCCATGAACCGTCAAATTGAATAGAGAAGATACATTGATTTTCTTTAAATAACTGATACACTATATATTACTATAATTTTATCCTTTTGGTTTTTTAACTTAAATACGAAAATTTTAGTTTATAAAGTTTTAAAAAAAATCACCGTCGTTCATCAATACAAGTTACATCAAATAAAACAATTATCCTATATAGTTTATATCAAATGTATAATTTCTTTTTGTTCAAAGATATGATGCTTGTGATTAACGAGGGTTCCGAGCGATAAATAATTTAAAATTATTTAAGTATATTTTAAGTTTGAGATTTTATATATATATAAAAATTTGTTTAAAAAATTATTTATTAAAATTTAATGTTCGATGTGGGTCGTCTAAATTAATTAAGATAAAATTTTAAGAATAGAGTGAAAAAAGAGAGACGATGCTAGTACAATTGAACTTTGTAAGACAGGAGATCCACATATTCATCTAGCACACGTGGATGCGCGTGAGAAATGACGACGTTTTCATGCTTCAATCTGCAAGGCGCCATCCGGCAACTCCAGGTTAGATCAAATTTCTCGCAAGATTTTTTTGACTGGTCGGTTATGATTTTAGATAAAGATCCAATATGTAATCTGCAAAGATTAAAAAAAAGGAATATATAAAAGAAAAAAAACTCCCAGGGGAGGTTTATCCGAGGTACGTGTCTTGATAGGAAGGCCACAGCTGGACGGATGTGATTGGTGATCGCCATTCAAAACAATAACAGCGACATGCCTTCCCGGCCGCCGCTCCGCTGTTTCAGGTTCATGCGGCAACTTTGAGCCGACAGGATTTTTCGCAACGGTTGGAGTGCCCCTGTAGAGGCCGTGTCGATATTATTATTTCTAAAACCCCTCTTGATAAGAATGGAAAAGAGAAAGATCTGTCACTCAAGAGTAATAGAAATTAATTAAATTTTCGAATTAAATAACGAGTTTGAGTTTTTAGGGTCGTTTAGATATTATTATTTTTTAATTTAAGGGTTTGAAGTTTTTGAATTTTTAAAAAATAATTAATTAAAATTTTAAATATTTTTGTACTCAATTTAATTCTCAAACTAATAAATAAAATTGATTAAATTTTTAAATCAATTTGACCATTAATTTTTTGACTTTTTATTAAGATATTAATGTTAAGTGACACACAACAATTCTGTTATGTGATACTTACAATTTTTTTATAAAATTTTTAAAAAATAAAAAGTTAAAAATATATTGTGATGACACTGTAACACAATATGTTGAATCAATTGATCCAAAAATTATAAAATTGAACACTCAACATTGATTAAATGAGTAAATCAATAAAAAAATTAAATATAAAAAAGTGTAATTAGGTAAAAAAAATCAGGGTTTAATTAACTTTTTCCCAATGGTACCCTTAAATTTATTTCTTTTTAATAATTTTGATTAAATCAATAACTAAGTCTAACTAATTAAAATTGATTATTCATAACAATTAAACTTATATTGGATAATCCCAAAGCAAAACGGCATACATTTCACTACTGATCAAGATGAGTGTGAGCATCAGAATCGTACAAGTGGATTTACAACAATAAAGTAGCCAAACCATGTGATCATCACCACGATTCATCAAACGTATCTACCAATCAAGTGCACGCCACAACCGACACGTGGATTCGGGGGGGGGGGGGGGTCTATAAATATTTCTATCACAACCCACCATTCCTCTCATCCGACCTTACCTATTAGAACCCTCTGCTCTTTTGAGTCTCTTCTCCGTCCAGCAGTCCGTCCTTTACAGAGAAAGGAAAAAAAAGGTTTTGATTTTTATCATTTAGAAGAAGGAAAAAATGGCAGACGACAGCACAGGCACAGCCACCTGCATAGATATCCTCTTGGCCATCCTCTTACCTCCGCTTGGAGTCTTCCTCAAGTATGGTTGCCAGGTCATCATCATCTTCTACATCTCTCTCTGTTCCACTGTAATTCTTATTCTCGATATTACTGGAGTTTTAGACTGTAATTAATGTTAATTGATTTGGGTGCAGGTGGAGTTCTGGATTTGTCTTGTGCTGACCCTCTTAGGCTACATCCCGGGTATCATTTATGCTATCTATGCCATCACCAAATAGACAGGTAAGCAAAGCAATTCGCTCCTTTAATTTCTTCAACTCAAGGATCGCTTCTCTTGAGTTCTTTTGTTCCTATTATTTTGCAATACACGCACATATAAATTACACGTGTAATGATAGCGCCCTTCCTAACTTAGGTATGGAGGAGCCACCTGTGAACCCATTTTGTTGACACAGGGTCCACTTATGAACCAATTTTAATAAATATCAAAATCAATTTTTAAGTTAATTACATCGCACACCTCCAAATTATTATCTTTTGTCCTTCAACATTTCAATTTTATCATTTTTTCGGAATTAGTTTTTAAATTTTTAAAAGTTAAATAAAATACTTAAATCATCACTCAATTTTGCTCTATGACCTATTTTGGTTATTAAACATTCAAAATGCTCAATTTACTCACTGAAATTTAATTTCTGACCTATTTTGATTATTCTAAATTATTTTATTAATATTTTGGTATGATATGACATATTTTATTATTATTAAATATAAAAACAATTTAAAATAAAAATAAATTATTGGGTAAATTACATAATCTATCACTGAACTTTGCTCTCTGACCTATTTTAGTCATTGAACTTTAAAAACAACCAATTAACTCATTAAACTTTATATATTGACCTATTTCGGTCACTCCACCGTTAATTTATTAAGACTGTTATGACGTGGCATAAATAAATAATAAAATTTTAATATTTTTCTTTTTTTCCTTAAAATTCTTTTAAATTTTTTTATTTTTACATTTCATCTTCTTTATAAAAACAAATAAAAATATCCTCTAAAAGCTTAACAGCAACAACCGCCACTTGGAGCTTCTTTCAATCAAACATCATTGCTAAAAGCATTTCATTTTTATTACCTCGATCACCCAAAACAAGGCTTGTTAAACTAACCTACTTCTGGGTTGAAGTTTATAAAACTTCTCGTAACTTATTTTTAAATTCGCCTTAGCATAGCTCATTGTGTTGCATTATACTCAAAATTTTGCAATTTCTATCCTTCTTTCTATCTCTCTCCCACAACTATGACTGTCATGATGGGTCCACCGTCTCCCTAGTACCCTAATCCCTTGACCAAACTCAAATCGATAGCCCAAGTAGTATCAAAATCAATACAGTCAAAACATCGATAGGTCTTCCTTCATCACTACCTATCTCATAAATTCTATCCTTAAAAAAACAACCAAACTCAAATACAGAACTAAATGAATTGAAATGTTATTAAAGTCAAAACAATCATATGTGTCTTACACAATAACTCAGTGGAGTTGACCTTCTTGTCACCATTTCTTTCTCAAGGTACTTAAAGATGGTTGTATCATTAACCAATTTAAAGTGTAATTGTCTTTACCCTTTTAATCTTTCCTTTCCATTGTTTATTTAGGGGATGTTAAAAATTTATAAAAGTGGGTATAAAAAGGAAGTTTATATGTTTGACTGTGTTGATTTTTGTGACTTTACGCTTTAACATCTTACTATCCCTAGAGTCTTTAGCTTTTTAAGTATTTTCATCACATTCAATGATAAAATACTTAAGAGTCTTTCACAGTCTTTCACCTAGAGATAGGTAGGTCAATTCAACAAGCTCTATTTTGAGTCACTGAGGTAACATAAATGGAAAGCTTTTAACAATTATGCTTGGTTGAAAGGATCTCCGAAAGACATAAACAAAAAAAGAGAAAAAAATATTAATATTTTATTATTTATTTATAACATTTTATAACGACGTTAATAGATTAATGTCAGAGCGATCAAAATAGGTCAATGTATAAAGTTCAGTGAGTAAATTTATTATTTCTAAAGTCTAGTGACCAAAATAAGTAAGAGAACAAAGTTCAATGATGGTTTGTATAATTTACCCAATAATTTATTTTTATTTTAAATTATTTTTATATTTAATAATAATACAATATGTCACGTCATACTAAAATATTAATAAAATAATTCAGAGTGATCAAAATAGATCTGAAAATAAAATTCAATGAGTAAATTGAGCGTCTTGAAAGTTCAGTGATCAAAATAGGTCAGAGAGCAAAGTTGAGTGATAATTTAGGTATTTACCCTTAAAAGTTCTAATTTCACAACACACTATAATTCTTATTATGAATTGATCTCTATACTTTTGAACACTCTATTTTTTATTTCTATATATCTCATTTTAATAAAATTGATATAAAAATTATTAATTATTAACTAAACATAGATATGTAAAATGATATGGTATAATGATTTTTTGAGGATGAAGTTGAAATGCTTAAAAGATTGAGATCGATTGAGAATGTGAGTCTTAATTTGGGGATGAAAATGAAATATTAAAAAATTTACTGATCAATTTAAAATAAGAGTCGTAATTTAAAATAAAATTAAAATATTTAAAATTTTAAGAATTAAATTATGATTATAATCGAGATTCAACTAACTCATAATTTTTTAATTAATCCAATTTAAATTTATGTTTTTTTTTTGTGCAGGTGGAGATTTGGAGTAGGATTCTTGTTTGTTTGATGTGTGTCGGCCATGCCATCTTCTCTGTTTTCTGTTTATTATATTGGCTTTTGTTGTCAAATCGATATGATGTAAAGTTTGGGTTACATTATTATGGTTATGATTTTAAAAAATGGGGTGAGTGATGTATATGTTAGCATTAATGATGTAGCACTCCATTATTTCATTTTCTTCAAATAAAAAAATGTTTAATGGTGGGATCCGGTTCGAGTAAAAATCAAGTATGATATTTAATATATATATATATATATATAGTTGTTTTGATTAATGTATTTTTTATATTTTATTTTGGGTTACTTTTAATATCATGAAATTATTTATTTTTTATATTTGTTTTCTACTATATCATTGTATATAGAGGTTGTAAATGAGTTATTCGGTAAGGGTTCAATTTGGGTCAATTCAGTTAGAATTATTTTGGGTTTGACTATATTTGATTTAACTTTAGATCGGGTCTGATTCAGACGTTTGGGTTTGTGGTGATTTCAATTTGGGTACCGAATTGGGCCAGTTGATTTTTAGATTAGTTGACTTTCAATTTGATTAGTATCGGGTCAGTTATTTTAGGTCGGATCAATATCAGATTAATAGGAGATCGAACAGTTTTAGTCGGATTTTCATGCTGAATTAGCAACTTATATATCACTTTATATTGTATGCATATTTAGCTTTTTGTGAACTGTTCGCTTTTTTATTTTAATATATTTTTATTCTGGGATGGCTTTTTCATGTCTATTCGGTTCGGATGAAATCGGTTCAAGTTCATTCAGTTCGATTAAAAATCAGTTTGGATCTATTCGATTCGGTTGAAAATTGATTCGAATTTATTTTCGGATTGATTTTGATTTTATTTCGATTTGATTTGTTTTTGAGTCAGATTTGGGCCATCTTGTTTGTTTCGATTCGAGTCTAGATTCAAGAATGACAAAGGGGTATACAATGAACGAAAGCGGTGGAATATTCAAGCGAATATCCACTTGCTATATGGAGAGTTGGCACAGCTCTATTCACAGTTCGTTTTTATTAATTTGTGATTCGATTAGGATGCTATGAACTTAATTTTGATTGACTTGAATTTTATAAACTCGATTTAAGTCTAATTGGATTGACTCAAAATTTTTAAATAAAGTCTAAACTTCAAATAACACAAATGTTTAGTGGATCGATTTGCAAATTTGAGTCGAGTCTTTCAAATCTACTTAATATATGTATATCACATATGAAATATATATATATATATATATATATTATATATGGTTATAAAAAAATTATTTAAATTTAAGAGTAAACATTTATAATATTGAATAGAAACTTAAACAACTCGATTTGATACTAATAAAATTTTATAAATTGTGATTCGTCAACTCAACTAACTTAATTTTTTTAACTCAACTCAATCGATTACTTACCTATACAAGCAACAAAAACATCCATATATTGGGTAAAAGGGGACATTTAATTTACAAATTCTAGTACAGTAAAATTACAATTTCATATACATGTTAAAGAAATGATACACATGTTTAACTAGAATATTTCATTTTCCTTTTTTTTTTAAATTATGTTAATATATTTGCCTTCCAATAAAAAGAGAAAAAGGAAATGGAAGTGATAAGTAGTTTTTAAAATACATATTCATTGCGAGCACGATTATGTTAGAGGTGTAAACTATTAGAGGGTTATATAAGACATTTAAAGGGTGCTAACTTAGATTATTGATAGAATATATAAAGAAAATACATATGTGAAAAATTAAAATTTTTAGGGTGTGACTGCCCCCTACAATACTTCTCGGTCTATCCTGGACAAGGGCAGATCGTTTAAGGAGCTAGTGGGGGCCACCCTTAAATTTTGGAAAATTCAAATTTTACCCCTAAAATTTTTAAATCTTTTAATTTTGCCCCTCAAAGTTTTTAAAATTTCATATTAAGCTTCAAAATTTTGAATATTTTTAATTAAATCCCCTCTCAAAATTTTAATTTTTTTGTTAAACCTCTCAAAATTGTTAAATTTTTGGTTAAACCCTCAATTTTTTTAAAAATTTTCGTTTTAGACTCTAAGTTTTTTTAAAAATTTAAGTTGATCTCTTAAATTTTTACTCTAAATTCTGCCACTGACTCTGGAATAAAACAAGATCTACTATCAGTAATATCTATTATCTTTAAATATCAATTAAATTAAAACTCAAATTATATTTAACTAAGTTTTAGTGGTATAGGATTAAGCAGAGAAACAAAGAGAAGATGCGCGTTATCTTACCTACACCACCTTTAAGTCGTGCTTTTGAAGAAAGCATATTAACAATTACTACCCGAAATATTTGTCTCCATCGGATTCCCCTATCTAAATCAACGTCCCTATTCCATACCGTTTTCCACTCTGGACTTCTTTTTCCCAATATATTAAACCATTTATTATTACACTAGAATATATTTAATGATTTTTAACTTGATAATTATATTAATGTAGCGACTAAAAAATACAAAGTATCCTATTTTTTTATAAAAAATTGATTTTGGGGGATTTTTTTAAAAATCGTATTTTTAAAATAAAATTAGAGTCGTCACCAGTCACTTAAATAAGGTAGACCAGACATCAAAAAATAAATTAAAGATTAAACGGGTTCGAGAGTCAGTTATGTGCGGGGAATGGTTCGCCTATCAGGCCCCTATTCCGTACCATTTTCCACCTGGACTTTTTTTTTCAATATATTAAACCATTTATTATTACACTAGAATTTCAACTTGATGATTATATTAATTGTTGAATAAAATTAAGGAAATGCACCAAAAAAGTGAAATTAAAGAAAGAAGCAAATTTCTATTTTTACATCTCTATTAACAAAAAATAAGTCAAATAAAGTAAAATTGTAAAAATGGGGCTGCGGTCCAAAATTGTAACGCTTGTTTCGTTACGTGCTAATGGAATGGCAGGCTTCAAAACTATTTCTTGATTTCACGTTCGAAAATGCAAAGCCAAAATATGAAATTTCTTCTCAGTGCCACCGCTCCATTCACTCTACCTCTAATCCACACTAGGGGTATAAATGATCTGAATTTAAACGAATAAAATTTTATTTTTGAAGGTATTCGTATTCAGTTTAGATTTGTTTAAATTTTTAATATTTTGTTCGTGTTTGTTTGTTTATATTTAAAGGTGTTCGTGTTCGTTTGTTTAGCATTCACGAATATATCCGTTTAACGTTCAAGGACATGTTTGTTTATATGTTCACGAATATGTTCGTGTAAACATAAATAAATAGAACACACGTTTATTCTTATTTGTTCGTTTATTAAAAAACCATAAAAATTTTGTCCATACTCTTTTATTTAGCTTAATAAACAAACGTTATACGAACGGCTTACGAGCAGTTCATCGAACACTCTGTTTATTAATGCTCCTAATCCACATCATTAACATTCATCCACGAAACATCATGTGAACGAGCTCTGATCAAAGTAATTGACTTGATAAAATGTCGTTAGTTTTGTGCCACAAAAGCACATATAGGTTAAGTTTTCTAACTTCATCATTAAGAAACTCACTGTCTTCGATAAAAAGAAAACGAGTTCTACATAGGTCTATGACAATAATATTACTATCCAAAACAAATAAAAAAAGTGAATATATGAATATCGTGCAGGATAGAGCTAGGATCAAAGATTGGGAGGGACAATAGTCTATTAAGCCTTTAAATTTAGAAATTAAAAGGAATAAAAGACCTATTTAATTAATATTTAAACTAAAAAAAGACTTAAAACTCTATTATATCAAAAAAAGTTTGGACATAAGATTGATGGAAGAGTGGGAAACCATGCATAAATTAACCAATTTGCGTGGTCCTTCAAGGAAATAAACAAAGAAGGTTCAAAGATTATAAAAATGCACCAACATGACACCTGGGTGCATAGTTAGGTACTTTCGCATCACTTTTGTTTTTTAAGTTTCCTGATGTGAAAGAATTCAAATTAATCGCTAACCAAATGGATAAGGCCGGTGTCTCACCGATAATTGGTATCCAAAAACTAAAAACAAAGCTTAAAAGAAGCATTAACAAATATGGATCATCAATGTCCACGTGGAAATCCAAATACGAAGTATACGAGGGACGTGGCTTGATGCACAATACCACTCTTTCTACTTACTTTTAGTATACGAAACCAGTGAGTCAAAGTCGATGGAAAGAAATGCATCGTGTACCGATACAGAAGTACCTGAAGTACCGTGCCGATACAGATGTATCGTGTACCAGTACGCTTTGCATTTACGTGCAACGACTCTTTCTTATTTTGCCAGGTACCGATACCTAATTTCGAGTACCGATACCCACGATTACAGGAATGCATTTATGGCTGGAATTAAAGTTTCCAACGGCTAATTTTCACCCCAACTGTTATAAACGGCTAGTTTTTTCATTCCACACTATAAATAGGGACACTTGATGAATAAGAGGATGGACATCCAATCTTGGGACTCTTGTAATTTCTTTAGTCCAATCCCAGTGAGCCAAAAAGTGTAAACACCCACATAGAGAGGTATTTTGTTTACAAATGTCAAGACCTCATTGTTGACGATATGTTCTAGTTTATCCTTATAAAAACTAGGTAGAAAGTTCTATCTTAGCCCGTGAAAAGATAGGTTGTAAAAGTTATCTCTTTGTCCTGTAAAAAGAAAGAATTCATGGTAGTGAATTGGGAAATCCTTAAATGCTAAGATAGTGGAGGCCTTGGTTGAGAAGGTTGAACCACTCTAAAATCGATCATGTCAAAATTGCCACTTTTTCGTCGATTTTTGCTTCCCAACTTCACAAGAAATCTTTACACATTTCATCGGTGATATACGATTGGAGTATATCGAGCCTATCAGTTTAGATATTGAACGATTTTTGTCACTTCTCTGTTAACTTTTTGACAACGTCCATTTATCGACGAATGAAAGAATTTTTCCAAGATTCGAACGGTGGAAAACTTTATTGACTCAAGAGAATTAGCATACTAAGAAACGGGCTCCATCCGACGGTGGAAGAGAAAGACCGACGAGAGAAAAATCAAATAATTTTTGGCCGATTCGTGAATTTTGGAGCACTTTATGGTAAAATGAGGTCAAATTTAGACTCATGAGGCCGAAACGGAGTGACTAGTGAAATTTAGAACCGAATGACCACCATCTACAATCGTTTGAGGTTTAAGAGTGACAAAAAAACATCAATGTCTAAACCTTAGTGATTAAAAACGTTCAATTCTAAACTTCAGTGAGTAAATTGAACATTTTGAAACTTTAGTAACCAAAATAGGTTTAAGAGTAAAGTTCAATAATGATTTACGTAATTTATCCATATCATATATATATCTGCCTATGCTTGATATATGCTTCACAAAAAAGCTTTCTCATGTTACCATTAATTAATTAAGATTTTCTTCTGATTACTATCCATTTTAATAACACACTGCAGCTGTTTTAACACACAGATCCTGATTATTAATTGATTAATGAAAAAAAGTGTAAGAAAAAGTAATTGCAGAAATCAAAAGAAGGAAGAAAAGTAAAGCCTGCAGGGAGGAGAGAGGTGAGAACCATTGTAGAGTAGTACTAGAATGCATGGAGTGGGGTACAATTGAATGAGAATCGAAGGGTTTAAGTAGATGTGCTGCGAGTTGTCCAAGCAGACAGCACAGAACTGAACCATCAATTAGGTTAAAAGGTTCCCAAAAGCGATCCCAAGGGGAAAGCACACTCCACTTGTGTTACTTTTAATGGCCACCATTCCATGCATACACCTGTACCAGGAAGTAAACAAACAAAAGCACATGTATGCATGCATACATGTATGATGTCACGCTTGAAAAGAGGTAAGAATATTAATCTCATATCGAAAAAGAAAAGATTGGTCCTAAAATATAAAAACGGTGGTGCTGCACATCCTATCAGATATATCTTTTGGGAAGAAGATGATGATCCTATGACAAGTGATATCGGAGCAACACTTTGACTGTCCGATTTCACGCCGAACGTTTCATGAATGGGATAGATAAAGTGAACAACCGTGACAATGACCTATCACAAGGTCAAATGACTCGTGACGAGGGCCTTACGAGGTTAAGTGGAAAAGGATGTTATGCCTGAAAAAATACCAGACATATCCTTTAAAAAGCGAATAATGGCCTTGCGACAATAAATATATGTAGGCACATTTGCATTTGCATGTATAATATGAATCATACGGAAACCTACATCAGATGAGATATTTTTCATCAAATAATATTATATCTACTTGAGGAAACACGTGATTAAACGTATAGAGCCAACAGATGATTAATATATACTATTTGCTTTCAGTGAAGCATCTTGCATTTGTTTCTAAGCAATTCTACTTATTAGAAAAATGAACAAAGTGCTCTTATTTATATAGCAAGATTCCTTTCTGGAAGACAGACGGGCCCCGATCAACCCTATTGGCAAAGTTTAAAAGCAGAAGAGATTCTAAAGTCGTGCATTTCCCTACAAGGAATTGGCTCAAGGCTGGATGCCAATACACATTCTTTCCGGACTGGTTTTTCCGGGTGGTTTCCGGCCGACCCTCGCCGTTAGTTTACACGAGTGCTTTACAGAACTACACCAATTTTTTATTGTATGGTTGCTTCTAGTTTTTAATTAACTTTCAAAACTACTGATCCGATATTGAGATTTACCAGTTGGCTAAATACATGATTATATCATGTTAATTATTTTCTAAGGTACTATCGGTTTCCAAATTTTATCATTAAAAACATTGGGAATATATGCATATATATATATATATCCATGAAAATATTATATTTCTAGTACAACACAAAGGATCTAAAACCTAAAAGGAATAAGGAATAGAGAAAAGGACGTGACTCGTGATGCCTGAAATGTTATAGTTAAATTGTGATTTCAGTCCCTCTACTATGTTCTAATTTAAAATTTAGTCTCTATATTTTAGGGGATTTTGTAAGAAAAACTCATATCAGTTTTGTAATTGGAATAGTTAATGGTATTAACTATCTTGATCAACAAAAAAACCATAAAGGTAGAAGAACTAAATTGCATTAAATTAAAATAAAAAAACAAATCCCAAATTTAACCATAGTAAAGGATCAAAATCATAATTTGATGTTAATCTAAAGCCTGACCGATGAGAAGTGAAATGAAAACTGAAATGATAATTAATACATGAATGTGCACATCATGTAGTACGATGATTAGTGTCAGGAGCAAGCCACAACCCCTGATCGTGGAGATTTGTCAGATTCCACGACATGTGTACTCTCATCAAAACTCAATCAACTGAAACCTGAGGGGGAAAAACATATCTTGGATTCGAAGCTTTTTCCTCAATTCCAAACCATGATATTGATATGGACAACTGTACCTGATCCTGATAGAAATCGCCATTTGTTTTCCAGGTTCAAGAAACTCAACACTCATCACTATCAGTAAGCTCCCAGCAGGTATTTGTTTAGTTCCCAGGTTAGAAAAACACCAGTTTTACTTAACATGTCCACTTAATGAAGCCAATGGATTAATAGGGGTTATCCACTTCTATTTTAAGCTTTCAAAATTAGCTTTATTGTTGATGTAAATCCAAGCCCAAGAACCCTGCATTTGGTGTGTGTATATATATGTATAGAAAGAAAAGAAAATAACCATTAGTTCAAGTGATAAGCAGTTTAATATCGCTTAAGTAGGTCTCGAGTTCTAGGTCTTATGCAAAAAATCCCTACTGAGATATTTATCCACCAAAAGTAGACGTGCGACCTGGGTAAGTTTGAATTAATCAGCGCAAAGCAAAGCACGGAAAACCGGGAGAAAAAAAAAACAACCATTCATGAAAACTTTACGAAGAAGAGCAGTTTCTGCTATAAGAATCCAGATGATGTTTTATTTCTCATTCACAAACTATTAACAACTGATATAACAATTGGCTGTCTCACAAGACAAGAAAGAAAAGAAGATCGGGGAGGGAACTAGCTACAGCAGAAAAAGTGTTCGACACGAGCACAGTCAGGGGCATGTACTTCGGCGGCCTTCGGTTTTCAGCCTGCATATTGGTGATGAATCGCCTCCGAGACGCGCGTTGCGTGGAAATTAGCGATGAAATCCGACGCTTTCTTGTCGATTCCAGGCTCGGCAACAACCCGGAGAGTGTTGTCTTCCTCGCTCGGATACACTTTCCGCGTGCCCCAAACATCTTCACCACCCGAATAATAATACTCTTGGTCTCGACGACCCTTCTTTGCTTTGAAGAAACCGAAGAAGGAGAAGGACTTCTTGTGCTTGTTCCCGGCCATAGCTGTGTGTATATATTGTGCCGTGTTTAACAATCTGTACACTGCGTTTTAAATGGATGAGTTTTGCAGTGCAGTCTGTTTAGTTTGGGTTTGAGGGTATCCTTTTATAGGGGGTGCCCTGTATTGGCAAAGAGAATGGAGGGGTAGGATGAGGACACGTGTAGGGTTGGATAACCATGGGGCAGGTGTGTTAGGACTTCAGAATTCATCCCATGTGTTGTGGTCCGTTGTTTGACTCAGAAAAGCAATGGTTGGGAGAGAAGTACCCCATTTCTTGGGTCTTTGCCTGTATTTGTTCCATAGCATGCCATTTTCCATTGCTGAGAATTAAACGATTGGCAACTTGGCATACTGTGTGTAGCCATAGCTGTGGAAGTATTCACCTTAGCTTACCTTCCAATCCATTGGTTGTGGTAAATAGTAAATAGTAATATTTGATACCACAAGCATCTTCTCAACTTATTGGTGGGTTTATAACATGTTCGGTTCAAAGATTTTGAGGGTCCTATACAATTTTTAAAATGTAGCCTTTAATTTGTAATCGATAAGAGATATAAATTTTTTTCTTCCAAAAAATTACCTTAAAGAAAAATATTATTATATTATCCTCCTGAGCAAACAAAAAATTAATCTAAAAATTAAATATTTTCACTTAGAATGTGTCATTCTTTTTGCATGTTTAAAGTTTTAGATAATTGTTATATATATACAAATAATTATATATACAAATTTATAATTTTTTTATAACTATTTAACTTAAGTTCTCTATTTTTGGGCCCTCTCTCGGGGGCCCTGTGCGGTTGCTCCTATCGCGCTTGTCCAAAACCCTCACTGGTTTATAAAATTATACTTGCATTTCTATTTTGAAAAGCTAGATACCAAATACATTTTTTATTATTTTTATTTTTAAAAACAAGTTTCTATTCTATTAACCAAGCATATTTTTAAATTTTAAAAAAAATAAAAATGAAAATAGAAAGCAAAAATAAAAAAATATTTTTTTTAAACCAAATGGACCCTTAATTTCTCTAATTTTAAAGTTTCGTAGTAAAAGTGATTAAACAAAAAAAATTGAAGATCAAAATTCAAAACTTAATTTAATTGATTTCAAAACTACTAAAAATTTAAAATACAATTGAACCATAAAAAACCGTGGCCACCATCAACATTGTTCCATTACTTGGAGCTCGTTTTAGGTTTAAGTACACTTTCTATTGTATTTTGATATATAAAATAAATTATATACTTATTTTTTAAAATTTAAATATCTAATTTTGAATTTTTACGATCAAATCCAGATGAATCAGATTAGAGTGGATCTCGTTGGATTTTGTGTTGGGTCAAAATTGACAAGTCTATCCCTAAGGAAGATAATGCTTGGGCTTACTTTCATAGTCATGGGCCTAAGACAACAGCGATTGGTCTAGTAGAGCAGAGCCCAAAGACATAGGATAATGATGTTTAAGCTCATTTTGCTATCATTATGAAATCAAATCGAGTACTTGCTTTACACATTCGGCAATATCCTACCGAGGTGTAAAGCTGAAGAAGAAGAAGAGAAAGATCTCATCTCACCAGCACCAGTTGCTGCCTTCCACGTCTCTCGCTCTCTCTTCATCTGCTCCGGTATTACCTTTTCCTTTTCTTGTGTAATTATTTTTTCTGTTTGATATGTAATCCCTACTCCTTTCTCCTTTCTTTGGATTTATGCTGATTTCACGAATACCGAAGTTATTCTTTCTTCTCCGTTGTTATCTGTTTCCTTTCCCTATTCACTAAGCTGCGTTCTGTTCTTGATATATACTTATAGGGGCGGCTGTGGGATCTGGTTCAATCTTCTTTCTCATGGTCTTTTGGTTGCTTATGGTTTCTTAAAGTTTTTTTTATTGTTTGTTTTTGTCTGTTTGATGATGATTCTTGCTTTGACATGGTTCTATCAGCTTGGAAATCGAATCTAATTAGATAGAAACCCTAATTCCAGAATAGGTTTTCGATGTGCTCAAATAATTGCCTCCGAATGCTTATTGGCACCCTTAAAACCTGTTTTTTTTTGCTCTCTTTGATGGTCAGTATGAATATAATTTGCTGGTTGTTTGGAGTTGGATCGTATATAGGATCAATTTCAATTCCTAATTACATCATTGGTACTTTTTCTCTGATTTTCCCCTTGGACAGAAAACTCTTTTTTTCTTCTCCAACTACGTCCATCATATTTCTATTCCATATTATGCCTCAAATCACACAATTGCAGTTTTAGTTTTTAATTAATATAAGTTCTTTTAGTTGCTGAACAAAATGTTTGCTGGAACGTTGAATGTTTTATCATTTTTTCCGCTAGTGTTTCTTCCATTAATGGCATGATTGATTAACTTACTAGCCTTTTTTTCCTATTAGTCTCTCATAATCTAGGTGGTACAAAATGGACTACCGAAGATTCAACAGTTCTCAGGAGGCAAATGTTGGAAATAAACAACAACAACATCAAGATGAGCAAGTAGGCAACCCCATATCTATGACTTCACATTTCTTTCAATTCATTTATACTTGGGTTGAATCTCTTCCATCACTGCTCTACTTTTACTGGTTTAAGAGGTGGCTATTATTGAGAAATCGACTGATTCGTCTAACTCCTTTCCTTGAAAAAATAAACATTTCAGAGTATTCTTTCAACAGTTTTTTACTTGTAAAGATTCAATACAATCACTCTTTTTGACATATCTGATCACTTTGTAACAAGCTTTATGATTGTTGATGCATTGAGCTCTATCATATGTACTTTCTGGCATAGGCATACGAAGATTCACTTATTGAGGATTTGGCGGAAGATTTTCGTTTGCCGATTAATCACAAGCCAACAGAGAATGTTGATCTGGATAATGTGCAACAAGCAACGTTAGATACAAGGTTGAATTCTTCAAATGTTGGGTTTAGGCTTCTTCAAAAAATGGGTTGGAAAGGAAAAGGTCTTGGGAAGGATGAACAAGGTATGCTTCCTGCATTTTTGTTCTGCATTATGGGTCATTTTTATTTGGCATCTAACTAGTAGGAAAATTTTCCGGGTGTGAAACTGGAATTTAACGCGAACTTACTGTAATTGCACCTATGAGGCTATGAATTACTATATGAATAGCTCTTTAATACTGCTTAGGTTTTATTTTTCATGTACTGGGCTTGATATTCTTCAATAGTTTTTCTTAGGTTGTGACATGATTTTGTTGACTCATTCATTTGGCTTTTTCATTTTTTGTTACTTGAAATCCTGACTTGCTGCCCATTACATTGCTCAAAGTTATTTGTTTTTTCATTAACAATTGTTTTCTAGTTCACAGGAATAACTGAGCCTATAAGATCTGGGATAAGAGATCCAAAATTAGGGATTGGAAAACAAGAAGAAGATGATTTCTTCACCGCTGAAGAAAATATCCAGCGTAGGAAACTTGATATTGAGGTTGAGGAGACTGAGGAACATGCGAAGAAGAGAGAGGTATGACTTTTAACTCCTAGGTGGTCACTTTAAGTTTCAGTTGGTAGACAATAATGAGGTTGATGCTTTACATTTTGTGAAAAACTCCATTAGCAGAAGGCAGCATATAGCATATATGTGTGTCTTTTGAACGGAATGGTATATCATAGGGGAACATCAACCTCGGAAGCTCTTGTCAATTACATGCAGTTTTTATTACCTGGTGGCTTCTACTGCCTGCTTCGTGCACATTATGAAAATCCAGGTGTTAGCAGAACGTGAGCAGAAAATTCAAACGGAGGTGAAAGAAATACACAAGGTCTTCTATTGTGAGCTTTGCAACAAGCAATACAAATTGGCTATGGAATTTGGGGCTCATCTGAGTTCATATGATCACAACCACAGAAAGGTAAATGGCCTAATTCTCTCTCTCAAGCCCATACACACACATGCAGTACTCCTTTTCCATCCCTTCTTTTGATCTTTAGGTTGTTTTCAATGTTGTCTAATCTGCAACACCAATTGTTATTGCTTGCAGCGCTTTAAAGAAATGCGAGAAATGCACGGAAGTAGCAGTCGTGATGATAGACAAAAGCGGGAGCAGCAACGTCAGGAAAGAGAGATGGCTAAGTTTGCTCAAATGTATCCAATTACTTAAGCTTTTGTATCTCCACGGTTTTTAAAATAATTTCTTAAATATGCTTGCTAACCATTTCCTGTCTTTTTTCTTTTGTATTCTTTAATGTGGTATAGGGCTGGTGCTCGTAAGCAGCAGCAGCAGCAGGAGTTACACGAGGAATCTGGACCCACCACTGCTTCTGCTTCTGCTACTACACTTGCTGATCAGGACCGGCGAAAGACGTTGAAGTTTGGTTTTTCTTCTAAAAGCAGCAGCTCTAAGGTATGTGTGATTATAATAGGTGTGTTTGAGTGGTACTGAGGTAAAGGTTAGCAATAAACTGCTTATTTGATTATTATACTTCCACGAGTATGCATATAAGAACATATTTTTTTCTAGGGTTTGCCAGGTTTTATTGTTGAATTCTAATATAAATTCAGAATATCCATGTGATTAGCTGGAAAAGAATCTGGCTATCTGAAATTAAATTTTATGGCCCACTTTAATGACTCGCTGCATTGCTTTCTCCAAACATCTTGTGTCCCTGTTCATGTTACCCAAGAGTTTTTTCTTCAAACATTCTCTTTCTGTCGGTTTCAAGTGTATTCCCCGTTCCTCCACATTGCTCACCGCTTCTTTGAACTTGTGTGAGTGCGTAGTCCTTGGTCACATTGATGTTATGGTTGGCATTACTTTCTTCCTTTGGCACAACTTCTCACCTATAAACTCCAACTGTGTTTGCTGTGCTTAGTGCATGCATATACGGCATTGAATCCGTAATCTGTTGCCAATTTCAAAGTTTTACTCGAGTTTACTTATGAATATGCTTGTGACTACCTTGTTTAATTTGTTTGTCCCCCTCATTTTGCAGAAAGCATCATCAGGCAGTGCAGTGAAGAAGCCAAAAGTAGCTGTTGCATCGGTTTTTGGGAATGACAGTGATGATGAATAGAAAAACTTACTATTTATCTCCTTGGGGATGTTTATGTAATGGTTTCCATAATCCTTAAAGATTGTTTTGACAATGATGCCCAAAATGTGACATTTTGATGTATTTCATGTTGTCTATTAGACATTTATGTGGAACAAAAGACAAATTATCTGTTACAAGAAATAAATATATATGTATGTGTTCAAAAAGAAATTGGTTAACCGATATAGGATTAGCATAATACTATTGTATTGGAGCTACAATAATCGAACATACCTTATTACAGCTATAAACCTACAAACATAGTAGTTTGGTATAAAAACTATGAAAATCTCTCTGCAAGCAATACAAAAAGTAAATTATATACTCCATTCGTCCCGTTTATAATGTCACATGTTGATTTTTTATGAAGTTTTAAGAATAAAAAATTATGTAGTAAAAATAATTTAAATGACAAATTTGCCTTTAAAAAGTTGTCTTTTGTTACAGTGTCACAATAACATCAATGTTACGAGATTAATATTCAATCATCATTTGAGTTAACAAATTCAATATATATAATTGAACTTTACCTTCTTAATGAAAAATACATAATCTAAAATATATTGGGTTAATGTTACTTTTGTATTCATATGCAATTTGATACCTAGTTTTTTTCGGCAATTAGCTATCTATTTCTTTCTTCAATTAGATATCTAACTTTTTAGTACAAATAAGTATTTAGTATTTTTTAAATTACAAATTCACATATAAAATTTTAATGTTTAACTTTTAGATTTAGGCTTAAATCAAAATAAGTGCTCAAACTAGCTCGTTTTTTTCTTTTGTGTGAATTTAAGGTCAACTGAGATATTTATTTTAACTAAAAAGTGATAGTTTGGACACATAAAAGGAGAAAAAAGTTTAGGCACCTAAAGAAAGAACGAGATCATTTAAGCACTAAAAAAATATAATTAAAAATATTCAAATATTTTGAATCGAATTTCTTTTCTTTTAAATTTAATATTTTTAAATCAAATATTTAATATTTTTCATATTTAATTATATCAAATATTTAATAAATATTTTTAAATATTTGATTTGATTTAATTTAAAAATAAAAAATAATAAATCTATTTCATTTTAAATCTTGCTTTAATAACTACTTTAAATATATTTAAAATGTTTTCATTTTTAATTAATTACTTGATTTGATTTGGTGGTTTTGTGCTTTTATACATATCAAGTGATTTAGGTTTGAGTCACCTTTCAACTATTTTTTCCTAACATTTACTGCATTATAAGATATGCATATAAAATGTTGTATTTTATATCACTAAGAGCAAATTTGTGCGGTGGTAAAGGTGTGAGTATAACACCTATTGGTCCCAGGTTTGCTTCACCCCAAGGTTTTTCCATCCCTCTTCAAAATTTCTTTAACCGAGTGGTGACACTTGTCACCACCTGATTAGTGGTTGATTAATTTTATTTAATTAAATTAAATTAAAATTAGAATCAAATTGATATAATAAGTAAATAACAAAGACTAAATGTGTAATTTTATAAATTTCCATTAACTTCCACATCACCCATCCGTTAATTTTTTAACGACGGTGGTCAAAATAGGTCAATTTAATAAATTTGATGGCCTGATTGATAAATAGTCTAATTTGATGGTCAAAATAAATATCCTCAAATAGTTCGATGGTCAACGGTGTAGTTTACCCAAAGCTATATTAACCCTATTTCTACGAACTACGGCATCAAGTTTTACTTGGGTTTTACCTTCCCACCCTTCCCCTTTCTCTCTCAATCTCTGGCGATTTTTGTCCCCCTGTACCGTTTGCGGGAAGTAGCTGTTTCAAATTGATTACTTATTTCATTTACCAGGGAAAAAACCCTAATTATTGGGGATTTTGGGAACCCTATTCCTCAGTATTCAAGGTACGCTCTTTCTAACGTTCTTTCCAATATTTAGGTATCTTCTTTTGTTAGGGTTTCTGCAATTCATTTCCTTTCTATGCATGGAAATACATTCTGCATCTTTAAAACAACAACTTAAATCAAAAGATTCCAGCTTTTTTCCCCCAATACTAAACTACAACTTCCGATTTCTGGCCTCTGTTTTTTTTCCTGTTTGCAATACTGTTCTATACGTTAAAGACTTCACCATCTGCTTGGTTACGGAGATGCCTGAATTTGCAAAATTAGGGGGAAAATAAAATCTTTGATTTCTTTTTTCAAATCCATGCATGTACATACTCAATGTGATAGGAATGGGATACGAGTTAACAAATAAGCTGAATATATCACCAGAATCTACTAAAAAAACGCTTCTTTCCTTCTATTACATTAAAAGAAAAAACAAGCATTCGTTTTTGTTTTCTAGCTTGTCTACGTTATCCGGATTGACCCTTCTTCACCATGATTATCCCTTTTCCTAGGTCTTCATATCAAGCTTTATAACTGTATCACTAAATTCTTTTGTTTTGTTTTTCTTTACTTGCTTTTATGGACCAATTATTCAAATGATTGACAGGTCATGGCTACTAAAAAGCTTATAGCAATTTGTCAATCTGGTGGTGAATTTGAGATTGAAAAGGGTGGCTCATTGTCGTATAGAGGTGGGGATGCTCATGCAATAGATGTTGATGATCAAACGAAGTTTGATGACTTCAAGATGGAAGTAGCAGAAATGTTTAATTGTAGCATTAGAACTATGTCTATCAAATACTTCCTCCCTGGAAATAGTAAGACTCTCATTACTGTCTCTAATGACAAGGATTTAGAGCGGATGATAAGATTTCATGCGGACTCGATAACTGCTGATGTGTTTATCATGATGGAAGAAATTGTTGCTCCTGATGTTTCTAACATGCCAACCAGTAGGTAGTTTTCTTCATTTCTTAGCCAAAGCTTCATTGTAATTCTTGATTTATTAACTTGATGTTGAGGGTGTGCTTTTCCCCCCTCTTTTACAGGTCAAGTAGAACAACTTTGTCTGAAGAAGTGCCTCCACTTAATGATCCACCTCTGGGTGCTGTGGATGATACTCAACCCAGCATTTCTCTCGGGCTCTCTCTTGATATTGTTGATGACATCAACCATTTTGATGCAGACATTGATTTTCCATCAGATATTGCATCTATTCTTCCTATTTCTGTTATTCCCTATGACAAGCATGCTAAAGTTGCTGGGCAGTGGGAGAATACAATTACAGGGGTGGGGCAAAGATTCAGCGGTGTTCAGGAATTCCGTGAGTCATTGCGTAAATATGCCATTGCACATCAGTTTGCATTTAAGTATAAAAAGAATGATAGCCATCGTGTGACTGTTAAATGCAAAGTAGAAGGTTGCCCTTGGAGAATTCATGCATCAAGGTTGTCAACCACTCAGCTGATATGTATCAAGAAGATGAACCCAACACATACTTGTGGAGGGTCTTCCTTGACAGGTGGGCATCAAGCAACCAGGAGCTGGGTAGCTAGTATAATTAAGGAGAGGTTGAAAGATTTTCCAGATTACAAACCCAAGGACATTGTAAATGACATCAAACAAGAATATGGAATACAACTGAACTACTCTCAGGCTTGGCGTGCAAAAGAAATTGCCATGGAGCAGCTTCAGGGTTCGTATAAGGATGCATATAGTCAGTTACCATCTTTATGTGACAGGATAATGGAGACCAATCCTGGCAGTGTTGCTACATTCACAACTAAGGAAGACTCAAGTTTCCATCGCCTCTTTATCTCATTCCATGCCTCTTTGAGCGGTTTTGTAGGAGGTTGCAGGCCTCTCCTTTTCCTTGATAGCATACCCTTGAAGTCCAAATATGAAGGAATGTTATTGACAGCAACTGCTGCAGACGGAGATGACGGTGTATTTCCTGTTGCTTTTGCTGTTGTCGATGCAGAAATCAATGATAACTGGCATTGGTTTTTGTTACAACTCAAATCAGCTGTGTCAACATCTTGTCCTCTAACATTTATTGCAGACAGACAGAAGGGATTGCGGGAGTCGATTTCTGAAATATTTAATGGTTCGTATCATGGTTATTGTCTGCGCTACTTAACAGAGGACCTTGTTAGAGACTTGAAAGGGCAGTTTTCTCAGGAGGTTAAACGTATCATGATTGAAGAAGTTTATCGTGCAGCTTCTGCACCTAAACCTGAAGATTTTCATGCGAGTGTTGAGAGCATCAAAAGCATTTCACTGGATGCTTACAATTGGATCATGCAAAGTGAGCCCCAGAATTGGGCAAATTCGGTTTTCCAGGGTGCCAGATATAATTATATGGCTTCAAACTTTGGTGAACTCTTTTACAGCTGGGCATCAGATGCACATGAATTACCTATAAAACAGATGGTTGATGTCATACGGGGAAACATTATGGAGTTAATTTATACCCGGAGGGCTGAGTCTGATCATTGGTTAACAAGGCTTACTCCATCCATGGAGGAAAAACTGGAAAAGGAGAGCTTGGAAGTCCGTTCCTTTCAAGTGCTCCTGACTACTGGTAGCATATTTGAGGTTCAAGGTAAGTCCACTGAAGTGGTTGACATGGATCGTTGGGATTGTAGCTGTAAAGGTTGGCAACTTACTGGTTTACCATGCTGTCATGCTATTGCTGTTATCAGTTGCATTGGGCAATGCCCTTATGATTATTGCTCCAGATACTTTGCAACTGAGAGCTACAGAATGACCTATGCGGAATCTATCCAACCAATTCCAGACGTGGACAGCCCCATGCAGAACGATTCTTCACAAGCTCTAGTAACTCCACCAACGCGTCGTCCACCGGGTCGGCCTACCACAAAGAAAGTAGGACCACAGGAGGTAATGAAGCGCCAACTCCTGTGCAGTAGATGCAAGGGTCTTGGGCACAACAAGGCCACTTGCAAAGAGCTCTTGTAAAGTTTAGTGTAAGGATTTGCTCTTTTGTTATTTAAATCTTACACCAGTTTTCTCCGAATAGGTTGATATAATGGCATTGCTCTATTCCGTTCCATGTTTGATCCAATACTGGTTCACCGAGGGAGCCTATTTTTAATTGCCAGCTTGTGTGTTTAGCATATTATGTGCATTTTTGCATGCAACTCTGAGAAGATTGTCCGACTTTTTTGTATAACGCATGCTTATATCTGTGCTGCACCAGAACCCACAAGTTTTTTGTAGGGTATTCTTCAGTTTAACTTATCTGTATCTAAACGAGACTTCCCTTCCTCGTACTGCTCTGTAGTGTATACTATGGAATATTTTTTATTTGTTAGCAGAACTCTGGGGGTGCTGGTAGCCATGGATTTCACTTTTATTCAATGTGTCCACCATTTGACCAACTATTCCTCTTATATTGTTGTGTTTTACAGGGGCCGTATTAAGATCAAGTGCATCACATACCGTACATCCAACAACTCTTTTGGAAGTTGTCGAAAGACGCATTGGGAGCTATGGTGTTGTTCTTCGATGTCAAATATTCTTTATTAGGTTAGGTTTTCTTGCATGTTGTACATGACACTAATCAGTAGGGAAACAATGGTTGGTTAAACTAGCAATTTATTTATTCCCCTCTTGACGGAAGCTAATAAATATTATCATCAACTCAATCAAAATTCTCCAGTGTATAATGAGGTAGATATTGATTGGTTTGAGCTTTTTAATTCTGGATATGGTAAGCTAAAGAAGCTATGGTGGTTGGTGGCTTTTTGATGAGATGCATGGGAAATGTTATTCATGTTGATGTTTGGGATTCATAACTGTTCCCTAAAACAATTCGCTTCCAAAATTTGAACACACTTTTTTTTTTATATTGCTTTTCAGTCCCAAAAATATTTATCCAAAAAGAAAAAGATTTTCAGAAAGTGAAATTGCACTGTAGTCCCTCATATTTTATTAGTTGTTAAACTATTACTCTTGCATACATAATTACATATTAGTTATTTTTTTAATTATATGTTAATTATAATGGTTATTTTTATTTTCGTGATCATTAAAAAATATTGAATATAAAAATAATATATTTTTATAGTATTTGTTGAATATATAATTATTTTATTTTTATTAATATTTTAAATTTATTAAAAAAAATTGTAATGACAATATTGATATATGTTTTTTATATCTATATTTTAGTTATATATTAAAATTAAATTTTACTAACCATTTATATTAATTATTTTATATATTAAAATATCACTTGTGAGAACCCAACAAGTGGTCACAGTAGAAAAAAAGATAATAAAGGGTTAAGAATATGCATAAACATATATTATTTTGTATTCACTTTGAGACTATTAAAAAAATATCACTAATGAGTTGTCATATTTTTTTTCATATTTTTATTATAATTTAAATTGATTTATTTCAAATATTATAATATTAATAAATTTAAATATTATTTAAATACTTATTTTTATATCATGTTTAAATAAATATTTTCTCCTATCAAAAATATTGTTTAACAATAGGAAAATTCTATAACGAGCGGCGCACACTGCTGAACATCACTACACCACTAAACTTTTAATGATGTTTAAATTATTATAAAATAATCTTAAGGATTCGACTTGCAATTAAAATTATTTTAAAAGAAAATTAGACTTGGACTTAATAAGCCTTTCGCATTTTATTTTATAGTATTTTTTAATGAGAAAAACTTTGATATACAGACCGTGTAAACTTTAGTTTACACGTGCCTTTTAGTTTTAGGGGTTAGTGTTTTAGTTTAGGGTTTAGGGGTTTAGTTTGTATGGTTTAGAATTTAAGGTTAGTGTTTAGAATTTAGTGCATAGGGTTTAAGGTTTAGGGTTTATTTTTCAGGGTTAGGGTTAGAAATTTAGGATTTGGGTTTTTATAGTGTAAATACACATGCTTGTGTAAAATTAATTTTACACAGCCTGTGTATCAAAGTTTTACCCATTTTTAATTGGAATATTAGAATCAAACATAAAAAAATAAATTTTAAGTCCTAACTTTAAATTCTAAATCCTAAACTCTAAATCCTAAAAATACACCGTACCCCAACTCTATAAACTCTAAATTCTTATTTAGAGTTTGAATTTAGAATTTGATTCTAGTGTTTCAATTAAAAAACCTCATACAACAAAATATGAAAGGTTTATTAAATTCAAACTCTAATTTTCTTTTAAAATAATTTTAATTACAAATCAAATTTTTGAGATTTTTTTTATAATAATTTTGGAGTATTAAAAATTTAATAGTGTATAACAATATATTATGTTAGTAATATTCAATAATATATTATATTAATAATTTTCAACTATATACATCGCCCGTTATAGATTCGTCATAATACTATCTCAAACTTAATTTTTTAAAAATACTTTTCAAAAATCAACCTAACCTTTTCAAAAGTTAACTTAGTTTATGATAGTCTATTAGCGATGTAGGTAACTTGGTACTTGTGAATTTACCTTCTTACCCTCCCTCTTTCCCCTTCCCACTCTCAACCTGTGTGGCGATTTTTGTCTCTCTGTACAGTTGCAGAGCGGTAGTGTGAGTTCCAAATTGATTATTTGCATTTACCAACAAAAAACCCTAATTGTTGGGGATTTTGGAACCCTATTCCTCACAATTCAAGGTAAGCGATTTCTAACATCTTTCTAATATTTGCGTACCTTCTTCTTTTTGGGTTCCTTCAATTCGTGCCCTTTATCCATTGAATTACATTCCACGACCTCACGCATAGCCTGAATTTTCAAAATTAGAAGGAAAACACAATCTTTAATTTCTATCTCAAATTAATTCATACGCATACTCAATATGGTAGGAATGGATATAAGTCAACAAGTAAGCTGAATATATCACCAGAATCTACTGAAAATCACTTATTTCCTTCTTTTCCATTAAAAGAAAAAAAAAGACAATTGTTTTTGTTTTCTATCTTGTCTACAGTATCCAAACTGACCCTTCGTCGCCGATTGTTTATCTGTCAGAATTTGATCACTGAACACAACATGATTATCCTTTTTCTCATGACTTCACATCAAGATTTATAACTATATCATTAAGCATTTTGTTTTTGTTTTGTTTTGCTTAGCTTGACTGGTTTATGGACTGTCTTGAGCATTTTTAGAATTCTCTAAATGATTGGCAGGTCATGGCTACTAAAAGGCTAATTGCAATTTGTCAATCTGGTGGTGAATTTGAGACTGAAAATATGGCTTGTTGTCATATAGAGGTGGGGATGCACATGCAATAGACATTGATGATCAAACGAAGTTCGATGACTTCAAGATGGAAGTGGCAGAAATGTTTAACTGTAGCATTAGTACAGTGTCTGTAAAATATTTCGTTCCTGGTAATAGAAAGACTCTCGTCACCGTCTCCAATGACAAGGATTTAGAGCAGATGATAAAATTTCATGGGGATTCTATAACTGCTGATGTGTATATCATAATGGAAGAAGTTGTTTCTCCTGATGTTTCTAACATGCCAGCCAGTAGGTAGTGTTCCGAAGCTAAAGCTTCGTTGTAATTCTTGATATATTAACTTGATGTTGAGTGTTTTTTTTCCTATTTTACAGGTCAAGTAGAACAACTTTGTCTGAAGAAGTGCCTCCACTTGATCCACCTCTTGATGTTGTCGATGATACCACTCAACCCAATATTCCTCTTGGGGCCTTTCGAAATATTGTTATTGACACCAAAAGTATTGATGCACACATTGGTCTTCCACCTGGTATTGCATTTGTTCTTCCTATTTCTGTTGTTTCCTATGAGAAGCATGCTAAAGGTGCTGAGCAGTGGCAGAACACAATTACAGGGGGGGGGGGGAACAAAAATTCAGTAGTGTTCATGAATATCGTGAAACATTGCGTAAATATGCATTGCACATCAGTTTGCATTTAGGTTTATTAAGAATGATGACCATCGTGTGACTGTTAAGTGCAAAGCAGAAGGCTGCTCTTGGAGAATTCATGCATCAAGATCAAGGGAGTCGGCAACTCAGCTGATAAGCATCAAGACTATGAATCCAACACATACTTGTGGAGGGACTTCTGCGTCAAGCGGACTTCAAGCAACTAGCAGCTGGGTAGCTAGTATCCTTAAGGAGAAGTTGGAAGTTTTTCCAGAATACAAACCCAAGGACATTGTAAATGACATTAAACAAGAATATGGAATAGATCTGAACTACTATCAGGCTTGGCGTGGGAAAGAAAGTACCAAGGAGCACCTTCAGGGTTCACATAAGGATGCATATAGTCAGTTACCATCTTTATGTGACAGGATAACGGAGACCAATCCTGGCAGTCTTGCTGCGTTCACAACTGAGGAAGACTCAAGTTTCCATCGCCTCTTTATCTCATTTCATGCCTCTTTGAGCGGTTTTGTGGAAGGTTGCAGGCCTCTCCTTTTCCTTGATAGCATACCCATGAAGTCCAAATATCAAGGAATGTTGTTGACAGCATCTGCTGCAGACGGAGATGACAGTGTATTTCCTGTTGCTTTTGCTGTTGTGGATGCAAAAACCAATGATATCTGGCATTGGTTTTTGTTACAACTCAAACCAGCCGTATCAACATCTTCTCTAACATTTATTGCAGACAAACGGAAGGGATTGCAGGAGTCGATATCTGAAATTTTCATGGGTTCTTATCATGGTTATTGTCTACGCTACATATCTGAGCAACTCGTTAGAGACTTAAAAGGGCAGTTTTCTCAGGATGTTAAACAAATCATGATTGAAGACCTTTATCATGCAGCTTTTGCACCTAAACTCGAAGATTTTCATTCTAGTGTTGAGAGCATCAAAAGAATTTCACTGGATGCTTACACTTGGATCATGCAAAGTGAGCCCCAGAATTGGGCAAATTCATTTTTCCAGGGTGCCAGATATAACCATTTGACTTCAAACTTTGGCGAGCTATTTTAAAACTGGGCAGCAGATGCACATGAATTGCCTATAACACGGATGGTTAATGTCATACGAGAAAGGATTACAGAGTTAATATCTACCCGGAGAGCTGATTCTGATCAATGGTTAACAAGGTTGACTCCGTCCATGGAGAAAAAACTGGAAAATGAGAGCTTGAAAGTCTGTTCCTGCAAGTGCTACCGACTACTGGTAGCATATTTGAGGTTCAAGGTGAGTCCACTGAACTTGTTGACATGGGTCGTGGTTGGGATTGTAGTTGTAAAGGTTGGCAACTTACCGGTTTACCATGCTGCCATGCTATTGCTGTTATCAATTGCATTGGGAGAAACCCTTATGATTATTGCTCCAAATACTTTACAACTGAGAGCTACTGATCGACTTATGCAAGATCTGTCCAACTTATTCTAGGCGTGGACAGGCCTGTGCAGAAAGATTCTTCACAAGCTGTAGTAACTCCACCAACACGTCGTCCACCAGGTCGG